>VXBJ01004036.1:546-131507 GCA_013400055.1 Nycticryphes semicollaris | reverse complement strand
CTGTAATAAATTAGTAAAATCTTCCTTTAAGTAACAGTTACTTTAAATTGTGGATTTCTTCTTGTGCATCCTTAAGATTCGTGTCCGTGGTACCTTTTCTTAAGTAAAGATGGCAGTGCTGTGGAGTGAAGAATTAAAAAGATCTTTACATGACATGCTGTGTTGTCATTAGTTTTTCTATTGTCAATTTTCCTAATCATAGGCACATTGGAAAAAGCCAGAGAACCAGGCTTCATTCTCAGATCCCAAGTTGATGCTCTTTGGTGACAGAAATATAGATAGCATTTTTTTTTATTTTGTAAAGTTTCTGGTTCTAACTGCCTCATTCAGCTCAGCTGTACCCAGTCAAGGGTCAGGTATGGAAAGGGGAAGTGGTGCCCAACTACTATTTCGAACATTCCTGCCTTGTCCAGAGTCTACTTCAGCCCTTGGTAAAGCTAAGAATAGTTTAAGTGTTGCTCTAAATTGTACTTAACTACCCCTTGATTTTTAGATCCTTTCCAGAGTTCTGGAGATGCCATACCACAGCACAACTCTGGTCACATCCTTTGCCTTAGTTGCGTATTCTGTACTAAGGACTACATGGAATAGGAGGAAATAGAAAAAGCATTACGATTCAGCTACACTGCAAAAAGCCTTTTGGGGCATAGGAGGGGAAAAGGGTACTTATATCTACTATGAAAGTATAGTCCCTGGTTTATAAGAGTCCCTTGAATTTAGAAGAAAAATGTAGTCATTTTAGGCGGATAAGAGGAACTCCTGTTCATTCTCCTGATTTCTGATCTGTTAGTTGTTTATCATGCTGCACAAAGACCTGGCTTTGAATGCTTTTGCATAGAGTTGAGTATTTTGATTTGTAGCGCAGGACTCCTGAATGTTTAATGGAGAAGGAGCTGGTATTTTTCTAAAACAGAGCAATACAACTGAGATACAGAAAGATGATTGAATTTAACCTTTTCAGATTTGGCAATGAAATAAAAAAACTTAATCATCTACAAGTATGGAGAATTTAGGTATTCTCTGACATCAGTAATGTCTACATAGCTCTTAAAATGAAAATATATTATTCCCATAATTTAATTCAGTCACAAGATAGCAGATCAGGAAAAGGAGAATGAATCACTGTCAGAAATGCTGTTCTTCTGCTGCATTGATGAGGGCAGATAAAGTAGAAAAATCGTTAAAACAAGGAATAATTTACAGATTTGAATTTGGATCTCCCGTATTGAGAATAAGCATCCTCTTTTCCCCTTAACATTAAACAGGAGAAGCATGTTCTGCTGCTGCATCCCATCATTGGGCATTATTGCATGATTTCGTGCAGCATGAGTAAATACACTGAGGAAGGAGGGTGTTAAATACTACCTTGCAGCAACAGTCTTCTAAATGACAGTAGCTACCTCGTTTCTGAAAGTAGGTATTCTTCAGTAAAAATAAATTATTTGTGTTTCTTTCAGCCATGGAGTATAATTAGAGCCATGCAGATGGTTGATTATGTAGTTCGTGTGAAGTCCTTTTGGAAAACTGGAGACAGAAAGAGAGTAGTAGTTTAAAATTGACAAAAAAAGTTATAGTTTTTAGTAATATTAGAATTACTACTGAATTGTTTTAACTCAAAATGTGTTTCTGTCCCTGTTTCCCTCACTACTCCTCCTTACTTGAAGTTTCTGGCATTTGCAACCCCTTTAAAAAAAGCTTGAGGTATTCTGATCTCTGTCTTTGCAGGCAAAGGGATTTGGTGTTATCCAGAGTCTGACAAGGTGACACATCCTCTAATCCTATAGTCCAGTACACAAAGGAGGGGGAGATATGAGTAAGGAGCAGCTGTGAGGGAAGGTCTGGGTATAATTACTAACCACCTGCATCATCGTAGGATGTGAAGCTGGTACTGCACCTTTTCCTTCGCCAGGAGAGTATCTGAGTTGATGGGCAACAGGATGTTTTGAAGTGGCTTTTCTACCCTTTCAAGTCTTCATTCTTTATTTTTAAAAATAATTATTATGAACTGGGGAGATACACAGATTTTGCCACTGCCAATTAAGGACTCCAAATGTTTATCTGGTGGTCAGAGCAGGGATAAGCTGCTGTGCCTTCTGCCTCTCCCTCTTTTGTTAAAAAGAGGGGAAGAATATCCTTTAGAAATAGATCACTTAAAAAATGAAGTGTTTTACTCTTCAGGTTAATGTGGTTACAATAATCACAATTGCTTATTGTGACTGTGTTTTTCTTGCCTGCTTATTTGCCAAATGCATTTTTCTGATTTTTCAGGAAAGTGTTTGCTCTGACCAAAAATAGTCCCTTGTTCCCATTTGCCCTTTTGCTCACTGTTTCCCGATGAAAGCAGTGCTGTGTGTGTTATGGAGCAAGGTACAGCCTCCCACAAAGGGTGTTTTCTGGACAGGATGCTTCTTGTTCGCTTTGTGTTCATCTTCCATGGGGAAAAATATTGCCATAAGACTTATAACAGAAATCTATAAAAAGTAAACACGATACTCATGAGACAGGACATGATTACAAGGAAGACAGGGCTTGCAGTTAGAACTAGGGCTAGCAGTCAGTAGAGGGATTTCAACTTTTTGAGTCACCTGTGTAAATTGGTGTTTTACTTCCATTTCCCCATCCTGACATTGTTATTTTCCATTAAGTAAGGACTGGAATCACAACAATGACCTCTGCGAATGTAGGAAACAGGTTCTGTCCCCAGTGGATTACAGTCAAGATGATAATTACCTACAGTAGTACATAAGGATAATATGTTTTCATGTATCATTAGGTAACAGTGTGCAGATACTGCACATGCTACAATGTGCACATGGCTTTGTATTCAGGATTGGATGTAGTTGTGTCATCCTTTAGATGATGTAGTGCTTCCCTGAGATTCTAAGCCTTGTTTTAATTCCTGAATTATGTAAGTCTTTTAAAAACATCAACGTGTATATATCCTGCACCTGGACTTTTCTGCAAACATGCACGGAAAATAATTTTTTCTTTCTCAAACATGAGGATTGCTCAAAGGTAATGGCTACAATAAAATATTTCAGCCCATCCATGCAGGTCTCTGTGATCCATAAACCTGACTGCCCACAGCCTGAAGAAGAACACGGAAACGCATCAGTTGTGAAATAGGTCAGAACCCAACTCCTTTTTATGACTGTGTAAAATAGGGGAAAAGAGCGTGATTGACTAGGTGAAGGTCATGTAATAGCTTGCAACAGAGCTGAAAAGAGACTTTAATTGAAAAAACTTCTGAGTTGGGAGTCGAAGTTACTGCCTGCAATGTCTCTGGAGCATATTTGTATTGGATATGTGCCTATACCGTATTTAATGTATGCTGTTTACAAACTGACCTTTCTGGGAGGGAGTGTTCTCTATCAGGTATTGTTAAATTTTTTTTAACATAAAACCAGCCCATAAACAAAGCCAGAATTTCTGACTTCAGTGTAAGAACACAGACAGCAATAGCTGGCTGAACTTAATGAACTGCTCCAAAGGGAATATGCCTTTGACTGCATTTATTAGTTACAGGAGTTGCTTTGAATTCCAACACTCCATCCCTGTTTCTGTCAGCATTCTGCTACTCTCACAGTCATGCTTTAGCCTGTTGCCCTCAGCTGTATTTTAATTGAAGCTCATATTTTAAGACTGCTTTGTCTCTTCAGATATCAAAGCAAATGGATTTATGAGTCCCTTGGCTCATGTACTGTACACATGAGCTGTCTTTCCACACCATGGGTATTGGTAAAACAAGCAAAATGTCATTCACACAAGCGTCAGCATTTGAAGTTCAATATTAATTGCCTAGCGGATATTTTCTAGAAAAAGTGACTTAATATGATGACATTCTGTGCTCTAGTGCAGGGTAAAAGAGCAAAAGGAAACGAACCTGGAGCTGACAGAGGTTTTACCAAAGGGCATTTATAAAATTGAGGCAGATTAGTTTTCATGAAGGCTTTCTGTAGGCTGATGCAAATGGCAGTACATAGAATGCTAATACATTAGCAGCCAAATTAGCACAGTACCTCAGGACTCAGACCTTGACAGAGCTAGGGATGGGAGATTTCCTAAGAGATGATACATGGAATTCTGAAAC
The DNA here is from genome assembly GCA_013400055.1 of Nycticryphes semicollaris. Classification (NCBI taxonomy): domain Eukaryota; kingdom Metazoa; phylum Chordata; class Aves; order Charadriiformes; family Rostratulidae; genus Nycticryphes; species Nycticryphes semicollaris. Next base: position 127,417 of record VXBJ01004036.1, on the reverse strand, counting down.
GTCTGTGTAGCCTGGCTTATCATAGAATCATTGGGGTTGTAAGAGATTTCTTGAGGTTGTCTTGTCCAACTGCCCTCCTCAGGTCTGTTGCCCAGGGTCATGTCTAGATAGCTGTTGAATATATACGAGGATGGAGTTTCTACAACCTCCCTGGGCAACTTGTTCCAGTAGTTGGTCACCCTCACAGTAAACAAGTATAGAATTTCATGAGGTTCCCCTTGGGCCATTTGTCCAGTCTGTCAAGGCCCCTCTGCATAGCAGGATGAGCCATTGGTGTATTGGCCACTTCTCCCAGTGTTGTGTCCTCGGCAGACATGCTTGAGGGTATGTTCTGCCCCAACAATCCAGATCATTAGTGAAGTTGTTAAACAGGATTGGACCCAGTATTGATCCATGGGGTATACTGTGGGTTACTGGCCTCCAACTAGACAGTGTCACTGATAACCACCTGTGGACTTGGATATTCATCCAATTTTAAATCCACCTCACAAGTCTGCTCATCCAGCCCATATTTCAACAGCTTCACTATGAGGATCTGAGGGTGTTAAAAGTGTTCCTGGTAGGCAATATCCACTGCTCTCCCCTTGCTTACCAAGCTCAGCTTTCATCATAAAAGGTTCTCAGGTTGGTCAAGCATGACTTGCCCTTAGTGAATCTATGCCAATTATTCCTGATGTCCTCCTTGTCCTTCACAGGCCTCAAAATGTTTTCCAGGGTGATTTGTTCTATCATCTTCCCGGGTGCTGAGGTGAGGCTGTAATTCCCTGGGTCCTTCTGCTTTCCCTTTTGAAGACAAGAGTGACATTTGCTTTCCTCTGGTTTGCATGCTGAATTTCTTCCTTGAAGTGTTCTGCACCCAGCTTAGGTAGATGTTTATTTCCAAGTAAACAAAGAGGAAATGAGTGGTTTTCTTCAAAGCAAGCTGCTGCTTTGTAAGAATAAAAGCAAGCAAAAGGGGGTGAAGCAAATTTGGACTTGGAGAGCAGAACCACCATTGTTCAAGTAATCCTCACTGTATTAAACCTTCAGTAACCTTTTACAGTGATAAAGAACAGTCTGAACACTTGATTATAAAAGAGAAAAGCCCTCATAGTATTAATAAAACAGCATTCTGTCTGATCTTAGGGTCTCAGCTTACACATGAAAACTACAGGTACTATAAAGTGATTTTCTGCAATGTTTTTAGTCACCTCTGTTTTCCCTAGGTCAGGAACAACTGAGAGCACGGGTTGACTTTCGTACAACATACATGCAGCATCACTTGCCACCACTGCCATGGCCAAGGTTTGTTAGTTCAAGTGTGCTATAGCTGCATATGCTTAACAGTCTCACCATGTGAAATTGGAGACATTCTCTTGACATGCTTTATTCCCATGTGAAGTGCACAGGGAGTGTGGGAGGAGGAGGTACCTGCAGCTTAGGAGGATAAAAAATCTTGTCGTGGCTCTGTTACTCTGCATACAGAATAACCCATTTAAGATGAAGGGTGTATATTTTCAAAACTGTATAAATGACTGAAGCTATGCATACTCCTAAGCATCAGGTAACATTTTCTAGTTGCTAAAAATAAAAGCTTTTTGAGAGTGAGCCTTGGATTCTGTAGAAATTATGTAGAAATACAAGATAATTATGTAGAATAATTGTAGAAACTATGTAGAAATACAAGATAAAACATTTCAATCATGTCTGTATCATGTAGTCAGTAGATATTAAAATCCCTTTAACAGGCATTTTCAATTTTCCAGGCTGTAAGACTTCAATTCTTATATTACAGGGGAAACAGTTTTTTCCCCACCTTTGCTGCTGATTACTTATGTGCTGTGGGCAAAACGGTGTGATGCTTCTGAGTCTCAGCTCTCCACATGTCAGAGAGGACGTAATGAGGCAACGTAGACGAAGAGTATATATTTCTACTGTATGAACAATAGGGTTTCTCTCTTGAGGAAGAATTGATTAGTGTTTGGTGGGGCAGGATGCTGAAATCAATACATTTTGTTTTGTGTGAGTAGGTAAGGCATTTAAAAGGCAAAAGAGGAAAAAAATGAGATTTTTATCTGGAACTTCTTTTCATGCCCTGCAAAACATATGTAGCCAGATGCTTGAAGTCACAGATAAAGTGACTGGCCACTTAGGTGACAGCTGTCATTAAGCAGATAAATATTAATCAAGATTTGTATTACATAGAGCAAAGCTGGTAGCAGAGGACTGATGAAGAACGTGTATCAGCGGCTGGATTTATAAAATCAGGCTCCACAACATGATGCTGCTGTGCTGTCCTTTTCTTAAGGAAATCAAGCATCAGATGTTGTCTTCCTGCTTTGTTTATTATTTTCCTTCACATTTATTTTCCTCCTACACCAAGTGCTGCAAGCTCCTCTCACTCTGTTCTCCCTTTCCCCTGCTGTAATTTTGGTATCCATTCCTTCTGTGATTCAGTGTGGTCACTGGGGAAACATTGCTTTAATGATTTGCTATTTAACTGCTCAGTGTTCCTTACATCATCAGAGAAGCAGCAGCATTGACAAAGTGCAGCCTGCCCAAAGGGAGTCCTATATCAGTGGAGAGACAAGTTGCTATGGTAATACATTACATAGCAATGAGGGATTTTGGAAGATGCATCTGACAGTTTGAGGTAAAGAACCATCATTTCCTTGCAGCCTTCAAAAAGTGTCATAATCTGAATTTCAGTGGGCTCATTTTTCTCTTTTTTCTTCTTCTTTTTTCTTTTGTGAGGTGCTATTTCTGAATAGCCCTGGGCATGCCACAAAACAAAAAGGACAAGCTTCTGTCCTGAAGGAGGCCACAGTTCCAATACAAACAGAGGGAGGAGGTTGTTCTGAGGCAATTAATGAAGCACACAGTTAAATGGCTGTACAGGTTCTTTCTGTGCCCTTGCCTCTGTTTCACTTGAACACACGCATCTTCATTTTATAGGCACGAGTGATGCGTGACAGAAAAACATAGAACTTGTGAAAAGTAATCACTAGTCATAAGAGGTATTGTAAAATAAATTAGAAGGAGATGCCTGAGAGTAAGGAGCAAGGTGTATTTTCCATTTTCAACTTTTTTCTTCAGCTACTTTGTCTAAATATGAATGAACACTTACATTTTATCCATGTATGGAGAGAGAAGGAAATAGGAGGGGGATAGTAGAATATTTCCCTGCAAGACCAAAGAAAAGTTCTTAGGACTGGTATTTATCTACTTAATGTTTACACAGGAATATATTTTTGAGCAATCACAGTCCCTAGCTTTGAGATGAGTAAGAATTGTCCACTCTCTAATTAACCCTGAGATTTTGTTATTTTGTACCTTTGAATAGAAGATTAGTCTGTGCTGCACACCTGAGGAGTATATGTACAGGAATATTTGGCACTGAATCTTAGTTGAGAGCAATTTTGAATTCCACCAATGACCTAAGTTAGCCTCTCTCTAGGACAGGTGCAGACACAACAACTGTATTTGAGTGGATCTTTGGGCACATCATATTCTCTTTGGCACTCTAGATGCTTCTGTGATAGTCATTTCAATTCATTTTCTGAATAGATGTGGTTTTCCAGTGTTTGTACAGCCTACTTAATGATGCACGCAGCTTTCTTGCTCTGGATATGAGACCATCCATGTCAGGTTTTGTTTGGTTTTGTGTTTAAAAGCAGCCAATGTTGGTTTTTAGAATGCGCAGTATCAATACCTAAATTCTATTGTCTTTTTAAGAGATTTCTATTCCTGAAGCCCTTAAATGGTTTTGAAAACTACAGTACATATATCAAAAACTGAAAGGCTACTGAAGTAGGTGATTTTTGACCTCAGGTAAAGTCCTTTTCTTAATTCCAGTATCAAATTAAGAGTTACTGTACATCATCTTAGCTCCAGGAAAGATTAGATGCTCAAGCTAAGAGAAGATATTTGCTGTTAGGGGAAAAGCAAACATAAGCTGTGTCATGTAACAAATCATTTCATACTATTGGATTTGTCATAAATGCATGTTGAATGGTAATTCCCTGACCTATTATCAAACCTTTGGGAGCAATGTATTTGAATGGTGTTATTACACAATGTTTGAAGCTGTTAGTATGATTACCTGGCATCACTGGAGAAGCATGATACTTGAGGAAACTGTGTAATAATTTAGCTGTACTTGTTCTTACAGCATCTCTACCCTGAAAAATCTCAGTGAGGTATAGCTGGAACCTTCTGTTCTTTTTCCAGAATTGTTTTTTTATCCTTGTTGCTAACATTGTTAGGCTGTGACAAATGCAGTTACAGTTTTCAAAATGATGGCAGGTGAAGAACCACAGCTTAAAAGCAGAGGTTTGTCAAGATGCAGAAGACAATGCTGTTGTGAGAGAGTTGATGAGCTATGTTTACCCAAATCAGCTCTTCTTTTACTTAATTGTAATGTTTACATTAGAAGGAAGTAACTTCTGTGGGTTGGTTTTTGTTGGTTGGTTGGGGTTAATTGTTTTGGGTTTTAGGTTTTCTTTTTTTAGCCGTTTCTGGAGCTGTCATAGAGAGGATCATGCATCTGAGAGTTTGGGCAGAGAATGAAGGGTGATCCATGCAGACAGAAAAGGTAGAAAAATTGACCACTAGATCCTATTTCTATTGCAGTGTGGTTCTTTTTCTGCAAATATTTGATTATTGCCCATCTTGCTGAAAATAGTGACAAATAAAAGCAAGAATAATTATTGTTGTCATTTCCACAGAACTCTTGTTTCATTAAATAGTTTTGACCTGATTCCTGCAGTTTAACATGCCTTTTTCTTTCACAGCAGTGTTGGTTTAGATCTTAAAAAAAGAAAAGGAAGAAGGCATGGTGGTTTTTTTCTTTTTTTAGGATGGTCCAAATTGATTAAATCTGTCTTCTACTGTGTATGCCTGAGTATGCTGTATCTTAAAAATGCATATGCTGTTCTAGGCACATCTATAAAATGCTCCAAGGTATGTCTGTAGTACAAATAGTGTCATACCCCCTGGTACTTTTCTGTTGAAGATCATAAAAAAATTAATCATGTCTTTTTTTTGTAAAATAGAGCTTTTTAACCAGAAAATTTTCAGTGAAAACATTTAAACCGCATATATTGATAACATGTGATCTTTAGTACAATGCAATCTGAGCATATTATATTTTGGGTGAACTAGATGTGACTGGGTAGAGTTTCCATACCCACTACTTAGCAAAACTTTTTGTTACTGTGCTTAAACAGTCTTCTGCAGTCTAATGCTGAGGCACTGGTGGTGTTCAGCTTCTGGTAGACACTAGAATATATATTTGTTTCCTGGAGGACAATAGTTGAATCAGGGCTTCATTTATTATATACATCTCTGGTTTTGTTCAGTCAAACCTGAAATTTCAATGATTTCTTCTTCATCATCAGTTTATTGCCCACATTTTAAATCTACAGAACAATTTTCACTGATTCTTGGCACTTTTGCTAAGAAAGGGAGGAAGAAGTGAGTGTCTCTCACATAAGATTCTTAAAATGGATTGAGGAGGGTTTTGCACTGCTGGTCTTATACTGCTGCCTCAGTAGTCAAATGCTGGGGATATAAAATAAACAAGTTGGTATTCTTTCTCTCTTATCTTTGCTCCGTGTCCTCTCTTGACCTGCTCTGCCTTCTTCAGAGCTCCTAGAGGGTTTTCAAAACTAGGACTTGAGGTCTTGCACACCAGAGTTTCCACGTGCAGCACAGATTTCTTTAACCTAATGTAGCTGTTATAATGATGATATAACAAGTGTCATAGTCTCAAAACCTACTTTAGTTGTAGGCTTTGTTTGTGTTGACATGCAAATACATTCTTTGCAGCTTAGAATGATTTAGGTTGTTTATAATCTCTCAGAATGTACTAAAATGCATCCCAATTCATTGATGGCTGCATATGGTTACGGTATTGGAAGAGATTTCTAAAGAGGTTGCCATAAAGAATGCAAAGTATTTTGGTTTTGTGAGTTCTAGTGTAATGTCATGGCAGTGGAGAAAATGGTGTATATGGTGGTAGGTGTGCTGACCATGTGCAAACCCTTCACTGTTTGAATAGGTAACACAGATGAAGAGTACTTTGGGAAGGGTAGCATGAAGATTTGATCCTTGTCTTATGGGTCACAATCCGCTTTGATGGATTTGATATTTGCTCCTGATTTTTATATTATTATTGTTCCTACTGTTTATTCCCATTGTTTATACTATTATTGTGCTCCTCTGACTTCTATGAAAGGTTCTATGAAAAAGTTGTATGGAAAGGATTATCCTGTTGAAATCAGGTGGGATTTTTCTGTTGTTTTGTTTTTAAACAATATGAAGAACCTCCAGCTTCTCCTTGATGGAATGGGAGTTGCAGAAGTTGAAAACCTCTTGGAAAAAAAAAAAAAATCAAATCATTGCTATTCCAGTCTGTTTGCATTAGAGAAGTACGGAGACTTCTGTGAAAAACATTTTGCTCCAGCCTGGTTTTTCAGGCCAAAACGCTTGGTTTAGGTGGGCTCCTGAAGTTACTCCTGTGTGAGCTGTGCATGGGCAGAAAAGAAACAAGTTTAGACCTTTCATGCACATCTGCAACTCACAGTTTGGAACCAGCTATGGTGTTGGGGAAGTCAGAAAACTAAAGCAGAAAACAGCTTTAATCACTGTGGCAGCTATTGGTACATCAATGGAACAGAGCGACTCTTTCAAACTATGCCGTCTGATTCTCCTCCCAAGAGAGTTTGTATTGATACTCAGACTGGCTTCTCTCACAAACAACTAGATGTGGATTATCGATGTAGGGTCATTCCTACTGTGGAGGGAGAATAATGGAGGTTTCTAGGAGGAAAAAGAAAGCAGAGGCCACTAGAGTCCTTCATATAAGAGAAGGCGGCTGTGTGTAATCTCCAAAGCAGAAATGAGTCAGAAAATGGCACCTGGTTATATGGGAGGAGAGATGGTAGGGCAGAGTCTTTTGTGCTAGCTCATATCTGTAATTACTCAGGCTCATTATATATATTCCTTTAAGCAATCTAATACAAGAGTTCAAGTGTTTTAGCATCAATTAGATCTCTTAAATGGCTAATTTTGCACTAATGTGTCTGTGCAGACAGTATGTGTAAAAAGCAAGAGCTTGGACAGGTACAGTGTGATTTTGATGTTGGAGAATAAGCTGGTTAGTGCTAGGGACAGCTGCAAAAACTGCTCTTTGCTCTCTCTGTAACTCTTTTTGATTACATTCTGGGCAACAAAGATGCCTGATGCTAAAGCATCAACAAAGCCTTCTGCAGAGTGTAATGAACTGATCCAAAAATTTCTTCCACTTTTTGATAATCCTACCATGCATCTTGTTTCCTTGCGTATGGTCTTCTAGCCTAAAATTTTGAAGCAAATTTTCAGTAAGGAAAGTCTGCTTTATTTATGCCACAGTATGATGAACAGGTTGAGAGAAATTGCATTGACCTATATTTAATTATTTGGTTTAGATACTGCATTCAGAGTCAACTCTGGGACATTTCTCTTCTCTTAACTTCCTTGCATTTACTGCTATTTGTTCTTATCAAATCCAACCAACTGTAAACTCAGAAAGAGACAGAAAGCAGACTGGGCATCCATCTGAGCATTATGAGCTCCTGACATTAAACCCTGATGAACTGAAAAATCCAACAAACATTAGCAGAAATGTCTTATCCCTCTTTATCTTAAAACCAGAGAGAATCTTCCAGGCTTGTCCTGGAGATATGTGCATACATTGATGCACATATGCCTTCAGTTGTAAGTTGTGTTTTTGGATCTCTGAGAATCACTGCTTTTATTTAAAGGTAAAGTGAAAGTTGTGTTGTTTCTTTTATTGCCGTCAGCTATAGATGGATCTCTTAGAAAACAGAAGATACAGCTGTTACTGGCTTCATATGTAGGTACAGCCATACTAGAGATCTATTTACATGCTCTCTTTAGCTCAACTTTTAGTCTCTACTGCTAAACCTTACTGTAAGCTTCAACTTCCCGTGTGCTGTTGAGTTCTGTCCTTTTCTAGCAGCTTTTACATGTACTCTTACTCATCTTCCTGATTTGTACGCATTGGGCAAAAGGACTTCGTATCTTCTCCAGCTCTGTCACCAACATACCAGGATATCTACAAATTGCATTTGAGCAGGATTGGTATCCCTTTTAACGCCCATGTTTTTTGACTAAAGCATTGTAAAATTTATTCAGATACATCTACTCCAGCTTGTCCTACAGGTAATTTTTTTCTGGCATTTGACTGCTCTGTCTCCTCTGTTAGGTAAGCTCTTTGGGGCAAGGATTGCAGAGGTGTGGCATAGCAACACAAAGCATAGCAAGGTGTGCAGTGGTGCTGCTGCAATTAAAGGCCACTGCCTGGGAGGGGAAAGTGGGGGCACTGTGGCCAGTCTGAGTGTGGCACATGATGCTCTGGGCTTCTCTTTCATGCACCTTTGACATAAGGATTTCTGCAGAATTCTTGGAGTGGAAAAATGCCACCTCTAACCTAAGTAAAAACTTTTTGTGTTTGTCTTTAATGATGTGTACAAAATGTGGGGTAATTGAAATGCAGCTTTCCATCATCACTGATACACTAATTTAGACCACTGGTAACCTGTTGGGTGCCATGTATTTTATAGATGGTTTCCACAAGCGCATGTGCTGAAGGAGTTAAGAAGCAGACACTCCTTCAGGGTCCCAAATGCTCCTCAAATCTATGTGCTAAGTGATGTCAGCTCTTGGAAACCTGGGTTTTAATGAACTTCAATAGATAAAGGTGCTTAAAAGTCTGTCATTCTTTGAGTTTTGTCAGCTTTAAAGCCAAGAAGTTTAAATTTTTAAGATCTTTGTTTCTAGAGTTATTCTTGGATAGTCTCAGTAGAAGCCCAGGTCTACAGTTCCACCTGTGCAAGACTCTTAAATATACCCTTTTATTTTCTTTTTATAAATAAGTACATTTCTAGTCTGGGCTTTGTGGCTTACTGTAGAATAGTCACTTGGGAGATAAAAGAACTGGATAATAAAAGAAATGAAAACTGTATTGTAGCTTTTAAGAGCTATGTACAGATTCAGAATATGGGGAAAACTGTGATTTGGGGACACTTTTCATTGCTTTTTCTTTTGGCAGCATAAGATTTAGTGGAATTAGAAAAACTCTGTATGAAGTTTGAACGTGTCTGATACTTTCTGTTGGTAGAAACATTTTATTCCCCCCTATGTCATGGGGTTTATATGATGTTTCTTCTCTACATAGCACTCTCTTGATCAAAGACTGAAGAACAAAAAGGACAGTTCTAGGGACTACATCCTTTTGAGCCATGTAAAAAGTAAAAACGGGCAAGCTTTCAAGATGCATTCTGTATTCATCAGGTTACAGAAAAATAGAACAATATGGGGCCAAAAAGATGTGGGGGTTTAAACCATAATTGAATTCAGGTTGTAGCGATCAATGAAGAGAGGAGAGAAGAGAAAGATAGGAACACATAAAGCAGAGGTGGGCATAGAACTTCCTTTGCTTCCTTTTTTCCAGATTACAATGACAGGGAGCTTGTGTTAACTGCAATAAAACAACCCTAACACCAACTAATGATGGTCACATTTTATTTTTACAGAAATATGTTACAGAGAGCACCCTTTTGTGACTAAGGGCTTTGTGAGTAGCAGACATCTCCGTAAATGCTCTTAAACAAATCTTTTCAGATTCCTCTTAACCTTGAGAACTTATTTATACAGTCTGGAGGAAAGTTACCTATGAGTATAAATTCATTGGTTGCCAGAAATCTACAACCTTCTGGGAAGACAGGGACTACCCTAGGAAACTTAGGGAAAAATGTTTTTCCTATTTAGCCTTCCATTTTTGGAAACAAACTTGTTTTCAATGTGAGCAGTGGTTTATCTATTGTTTCTGTTGCAAGGGCTCCAGATGAAAATTTCTTTTACAGTTAGTTGAGAAATGCAGGCAACTTAAAATGACAGACTATATCACAGCTATTAAGCATTATTGCATATAGAAATTCTTTTGAAAAGATATTAAGCTCAGTGAGACTTCATGTTTCATATGTATAACTCGGTCTGAACAAATCTGTAATTACTGCAAAGGCAAATTTATTTCTTTTAAAAAGTCACACATAGTCACTTCTGTGTGAGTGCAGGGCAGAAAGGACAGTGTGGTCAGAGAACTTAGAGCCAGCAAGATACAGATTCCATTTGCTTTGCCTCAGGCTTCCTATGAAGCTGAGAAAGAGTCATGTCAGGCTATTAGGCCTCCTGGGAATTATTAATTATTTTTTTTGTGAAACATGATTTGATTTGTAAAAGCTGGCTTGATAAAATATCATTGTTTTTCAGCATCTTATTTCTACTGAAGAACCTTTGTCAAGCTGCCAGCAGGTTTCTTTAGCTTTACAGCTACGTTTCTGAATTGGGCAACTCTGAAAATCGGAGGAAGCTTTTAGGACTTGTTCCTAATTACAAGTCAAAGTTTACCCTACTTAATTTTGATTTAACAGAATTATGTAACAAATTAGGATCCACTGAAATCCCCCCAGACTACCTTTTGATTCACTTATGTGGTGAATACTGGTTTTTATGTTTTTGGTATTTGGTTTGGATGCTTTGGGTATGCGTTTGTATGTTTATGTCACATTAGGATGGTTAATGGCTTAGAAATGTTGTGCTTGAGATTAAAGAGGTTGCTTCTGCCCTCAAGAGCAACTGCATAGACATGGGGTTACATGGGGAAACAGGGACTTGAAGATAAAGCAGGGAGCAAACATGAAGCCTTGCCTCAGAGGTGACAAAGATGCTTTCTGGAGCTTCAGCATGGGCTGTATAGAATTGTCTGTGTTTGGAAAGCCAGTGAATTGCCAGACTGAAATCAAATCAAAAGAGGTTAGTTTATAAAGCCACGGGTGGGGAGATTATTCAGTCTAAGAAATAATGAAAGCAGAATCTCCTCAAGAGCTTTGGCAAACTCAAGGTTTCATCAACCTATTAATGGGCTTACAGTAGACTTAACTAAGGGATAATCTTGCATTCCTGTTAGAGGAGGGAAAAGATTTGCTCACTGACAGTTGGAGAATGGACCAGAGAAATTTTGTTCATTTGGAAAAAGTACCTCTGCAGTAAAAGAAAAATGTGGTGTCTTCAAAATGCTGAGGGTCATTACACTAGTGCATTTAACATGGCATAACATGGACATTGATACTAGTGCATTTAACATGGGCGTATTTAACAGACACAGCGAGAGCAAATGACTTGAAGAAAGCTCTCGTATAAATCACTCATAATGGGAAAGTCTGACTTTTAGCCCTGTACACGCTGAAGTAGGTCAGGTTTGGAGTCTTGTATCTAGTTCCCCAAACACCTTAGCAGTGCTGAGCATGATGTTATATTGGGCCAGGTACAGCAGTCTGGGAGCATTTTCCATTTTCAGTAAATTAATCCTCTCACAGCATGAAATAAAAAGATCAGAACATGATGTTAAACCTCATTTTGTATTTTCAATTACTAGGGGATAATTATTTTCTTTTTAAGTCTTGGAAGATGACATGATCTGCATACTCAGATACCTGCTGCTTCTGCTTGCGTTCCTGGAAGCAGAGAGAGTTCAACTGGGGGACTGCACAGTATAATTAGCCTGGTAAGGCCCCGTATGTCATCTGGAGAAAAGTGCAGCACTTCAGTTTTAGGCTTGATGTTGTTTGCCTTCATAAAGTAGGATTGCAACGACATGGGCTGAATTTATGTGAGTTGGGAGCAGTGGAAACTGGGACAGCGGCAAGGTGCTTTGGGCAGTTGTTTAGAATTAAGTAAACCTGATAGAACGAAGCGTTAATCTTGTTATACCTGCTTGTATTTCGCACAAGTGAGTGAGAGTGATTCACAAGAGTTCCCAAAGAGAACAGCTATTTTTTTTAAAGCTAGTGTGGGGTGGCATTTTAAATACCACGTTTCCTATTTTTTTGAATGAAAAAAAACCCAGTGAGTTCTAACTGTATATATCCATGTGTGTTGTGTAAATGTGTATGTATGCTGCCTGTATGATTTCCTTTTATTGCATAGGCTTGATTTTTTCCTCATAGTTTCTCGCTGGATGAACTGCAGTGATTTCAGAGAAGAGAAATGTTCAGTAAAATGTGAAAAAGTCTAAATACAAATGTAATAAAAGATAAAAAACATCAGCAGGTTTGGCTCAGGTAGTGCGTTTTGGCATTGGATAGGATTCAAAATAAGCTGTATGAAAGTGCAACTAGTAACATTACCAGAAGTAAGTATGGCCTAACTAATGTCATGCAAAAGAGTCATTGTTTAAAAACCTATCACGACAGTCTAATCCTTTTCTGTCCTACATGTAGGCCCTCGAGATGTGAAATTTGTGTGGTTATGCTTTCCTTATCTGGGTGCAGTGAATTGCACCTAATTTAACACAAATTTCTGCTTCTCTCACTTCTTTGGATTCAGTTGAAGAAATGGAATGTGCTATGTTACTCATAATGCTTTTAGCATTTCAGAAAGCAGCATCATGACGGACGAGATTCACCTTGGGCAGAAAACGGAAAGAGGTCAGGGAATGAAAAGATTCACAGGAACGTATTGAAAGACCAGTTTCACCTATTAACAACCTTCCCATTGAATTTTGCCCATTGAGATATCATTTACCATGCAGTTATTTTCCTTATAGAGTGAATTAGTCACTGGAAAAGACTATGACAGTCTCTGTACTCTGTTGGGGTGCAGTTATTGATTATGTTTTGTCTTAGAGACAACAGCAGTGTTTATATTTTAGTTACTGCTGATAAAAACAGAGAGAAAGCTGTTACATTTATTTTTCTCTGATGTACCTTCAGTTCCACCAGCCATTAACACTGGAGACAACACAATGCTGATAGAGTTCTTCAGCTTTAGTTACGCATCTGTTGGATTTTTAGGGGAAGATGAGGATAAATTGCTGTTTCGTTAAAATTAATTTGAGCTGTGCTTATCCTTCAAATAACAGTGACTTTTTTAATACAATTCAGTGTATAAGTGAGACCTAAACAAAATGCCAAACTGTGGGAAAAGTGTGATACGACTAAATAAATTGGGTGGCTTTCTTGACAGGGGGGTGTTCAATCTTTAATTGCTTTGTCATGTAACAGGACACATTGCCTAAGTAGGATTTAAGAGGTTTGGTTTGTGTTCAGATTATTTTTTATTAGTGAGAAAGGGAGAAGCTTCTGGGAGTTGAAATAAAATTGAAATGTTATTTGTAATCACTAGCCCTTGTGGTGGATTGCAGAATTTTCTTCCCCAAAAATGTTTGACAATGACAATAGATATTCCTTGGTGAGATCTGTCACATCTGCTGAAATTTATTGTGTATGTGCTGTCCTTTAATGCCAGGGACAGAAGGGATAAGATTATCTACCTGGATTATAGTTGGGTTAGTTTCTGAAAATTGCTATTTAATTACGCATTCATTTAAAAAACAAACAAGTCTTGTGCCAATTGCGAGTTTTAAAGGTTTTGCTGCTTATTTCCATCTCTTGTGTTTATAGTGGCTCCAAGTTTTGTAGCAGCTGAAATAGGCAACCTGGAGGTTACCTTAATGATTATTTAAAATACAGATATATTGTGAGTGTATTTGATTTTTTTCATACAGGTAATCTCCAAAATAGTTTTGTTTTTAAGCTTTTTAAAAACAGAAATAATTTTCTTTCTATGTGATGTCTACCCACCCACTCTACCCCACCCCCCAAGGCTTGCTTGCTGTTGAGCGTATTTTCATCACTTTTTCAAGAAAAAATGTGTATGTACGTAATTCCACTTCTGTGAAAGGGCACTATGGGAAGTGGTCACTGTCCCAGGTTCCTTGCCAGGAAGAGTATGAAACTGATGGTAGGGGGTTCTTCCTTCTTACCTTCTGGGTCTGCACAGGATTGGTTTATGTTTGTCAGCACAAGCCATTTGCTCTTCCTCAATTAGCAATTTATTATAGCCAAGTTAGACTATGTTTTATGTATGTGGGATTCCTTCTTCCTCTGCTCCCTCTGTTATCCATAAACCCGGTCTTACCCAGCTCTCAGGGTTGTGTTTCTCTAGTGACCAGTAATTGAGTGTTTGTGTTCATAGCCTTGGGGCCTTTATTATAGTGCTGTGTCAGCACTTCAAAGGTCTTTGCTGTCATCTGTGCTTGTCTGAGGAGCCCTGCTACAGCACCTTGATTGTTTGCTGTAACCTTTAAGCTGTGGATTTCATATAACATAAATATTTTATTGCCACAACCTAATCACACACCCAGCCTTACTCCAGGGTTATTGAATGGCTTATTTTACCAATCTATTCTAAGAAAAACATACCTTGTGGGCACACAGGGACACAGTGTTCTGGTTATCATTGCTGGTGTCTGTAAGTTCTCGTCAGACTCCACACAGGTAAGCAGATAGGGTGGGATTTTGCATCTGAATTTTAAAATAAGTTGAACGGGACAAAGAGATTCAATTTTAGCCTTGCAATCCTGTGCATTCTTTTTGTTAAGTTCAGTGGGTTTTGCACATATGTAACTGTATGTAGATTTTGGGTCTGTATTTTTATGTTAAACTGATTTCTTCTTAGAAGGCATTCACAAATAGAAGTTACAGGGAGGGAAATGGCCAGCCTTTGAGATTCTTTGCAGAAAAATCTTAGTTAAATTTAAGTTTTGAAAGAAATCTTGCTAAAAGTGAGCTATCCAAGGTGATGGTGTTTGTTTAACTTGAGATCTGTGTTTCCAAACAGGTAAAAGGAATACAAAAACTAATTCATAACTCACACTAGGTGGCCTTACTGGTAAGAGAGAGAAACATTCCAGATAGACTTCAGTGTATTGCAAGTGGAAAGTGGGATAGTTTGAGTTAAATTCGCTGAAGTGTTGAAGAGCTTTTAATTACAGCTGAGTCCAGTAGAAGCTCTGAAATGCATAGACTCCTTTCTTCCAGCAATATTGGGCTTTGGGATTCTCAGGCCAGGCAAAAGTGAAAGTACTTATTTTTTCAAAGAAAAGACATTTATGTTCAGCTGTGTTGTGCCTACTTTCTTTGCTCTCTTTGAAAGCTTGAAGAGCGTATCAGAGGCAAATATTTACTTTGATCTTATTTTCCAGTTTTCATCAGGAGTGTCATGCACAGAAATTACGCTCGGAGTGCTGCCGGGTGATTTATACGGCCACTGACGAATAGGCCACATTGCTTTCTTTACTCGGCATAAGTACTGGGCATAAAAGAAGTCCTGAATGTTCTGTAAACGTTTCAGGTTAACAAAAATCACGTTCTTGTCCAAAAGTTAAATTGAACTGAGAACCCATCCTAATCGAGATCTTGTTCTTGCCACTAGTTGTTGAATTACGCAGTTACAGCAACATGTCTGAGGATTAAGCAATTAGGATGTTAGAAAGCATGTATAAACTTCTTGTGAGTAAAATCAGGGAAGAATAAATTCAATAATTCAAAAATATAGGTGTGCCAGGTAAAGCTAGGTAAATAATGCTATTTGATTAATTTCTGCTCCTATTTATGGAAAATTATGACTCTCTAGATCTGTAGTCTTAAAATTAGCTTATTAAGAGGTTGATTGCCTATTAAAACTCAACAGCTGTTGATAGAGTATAAAAGTGAATATAGCATAAACACACCTGTTGTGAGCTTTTGTGCAATACTAAGGAGGTTTGCACAGATTGTTAGCATTTTTGCAGCTTTAGCAACATGTATTCAGGTGGCCTCAACGTGTCGAATTCTTTTGGACTTGCCTGATGTTATTAACAGTTTGGGAAGAGGGTGTCTGTGTGTGTAGGTGGGTTTGATATGTCTAGATCTGAGCAGCTGCAAGAGCTTAGACCAATACGAACAGGAAGGAAGAAATGATTTCAAAGAGATGAAATACAGCTGTCTTACTCAGAAACTGAAACTAGTTTCTGTTACTTTAAAATGGAGGAAAGAAATCAAAGGAAGAAGAAAGGAAAAGCAGTTGAGAATTTGCACAAACTCCCTTGTGCAAACAGTGATAGAGCAGTCAGATTATTAAAATGCATATGCCACATGGCATTAAGCAGCGTTTTGTGAACTGTTAATTAAGATGTAATCAATTACATATTTTATTCTTGTTGAATTAGATAATCAGTGTTAATTTCTTGTGGTGTTTCCCTACTTCCGCTGGAAGGAAGTCAATGTATCTGAACATAATTTAGTGCTCATAGCCTGATATGGTGATAAAAACAGACTAGAGAGATATTAACTTGATGTATTGGGTAATACAGTGAGTGCGATTCAGATGGGAGAATTGACAAATGAAGTTAGTGCTTTCTCCCCCAAATTAATGCTATATTATGCCAGTATGTATAGAGTTGGTAGATGTTAGAACCATCCTATGGTTGTTAACAAAAATAAATGTTAAGGTCTTTCCCCTAACTCTTCATTTCATGAAGCACTAATTGGTTTTTTGTTTACCTCATTACGCTCAAACTATAGGATTCAAACCACAGAACTGAATGCAGCTAGAAACTCTGTGAATAATTGAACGTTATTGAACGTTAAGCAAATAACACAGATTTGGATTTAAATATACTTAAGTGGCTTTCACGAAATGTGTTCAACCTATGAAGGTCAATATATTTCTTCTTTAAAAATTTCTCTCAAAAATTATTTGAAGTAGATAGCTATAGGATGAATATATTGATATTGCTCTTTGAGAAAGTTCTATGCCTAGAGGCTTTAGTAGCATTCTGTTTAGTGTCTGTGAATCAGTAACAATGTGATTTATTACATTAACAATAATAGGTTTATAAACTACATTCTTCAATGAAATGTTAAGCTTCTTTTGAGTTGTTTGCTGTTGGCTGGAAATCTAACTTGGAAGCCTCAAAAACTTGAAATTCTAAGCCAAGAATTTACTGAAAGACAGATTTTAAAAAAAAATAAATTATTATTTTTTTAATTTTGGTAACCCAACTTTTTGGATATCTGATTTCAGATGCAATAGGGGTGCCATTTTCAGATGGGAGAGTTCAGTGTCTTCTGAAAATAAAGATTCTTAAAATGTCTGGAGGTGTGCTCCTAAAAATGTGCTGTCTTTCACCATCTTCTTCACCACCAATGTGCATATTTCCAGGTCATTTTGCTTCTGTGAAGACATTAGGTTTTGTCTGCCTTGGCATGTAAGAAAGAGCCCTTTTCCCTATCAGGCTTTGAGAGCATTAAGAGAGAAAATTGAGAATTGAGGAGCAAATTAATCACTAGATCTGTGTTAGGTGGTAATAGAGATGTTATTCTGCAGAAAGCCTGTCACCTGGTGCCAAAGAAACTTCAGCTGCAAATAGTCTGTCTCTTCACTTGGTCTCTCTTTTGATCAACATCTTGGTCAGCTCTAAGCAAATGATAACTCTTCCCTGAGTTTTGTAGTATGCTTCCTTATTCATGCAGTCATAGCAGTGAAAATAGACACAAAGAGGTGATAGCTCTGTTCAGAAGCTGTGAGAAGGACCTGTGCAGTTTAAAGATGAAATTCTGAAGAGATCTTCTTCCTGGGTAGTCTTTTAACTGTGTGTGCAAGTTATATCAACTATGTGTATGTAGGAGAGAGAATAAGCTATTGAACTAATTAATTTTCTCCTCTCCTCTGTCTTTGTTCATGATGAAGTGATCTGTGCAGGGAAATTTGGCTGAGGAAGAACATTGGCAGATTACTGCTAATGATGCCACTTAAAAACGCTGCCATTGTAGGAATGATTAGAAAATGAGAAACCACCTAGGCTACATTAGGTGGAACTATGCTAATTTCATTGTTTTTGGGAAAAAGAGAGTTCACTAAATTGTTAAAGGTGGACAGTACACTATAGCAATAAAATCTTTTCCTATGAATTCATGCAAAGAATATTATTCTTGAAATCTGTTTCTAGCAATTCAGTCTGTAGATAATTGCTGCTGTATCCATTAACTTAGTTTAAATCTTTATCAAATGAGCCATTTTTTTAAACTCTCCTATAGTGCATAGCACTTAAATTCTTCCTTATCCCATTAAAGTGCTTTAGGCTCCTATAGTGGCCTAATGCACATAATTGTTCTAATTCTGCTGAAGTACTCTCCAGTCTCTTTCACTCTGGTAAAGTAGTTAAATTGTCCTTTTTCAAGAAGAGTAAGAGCTCTTTGGAGTAGGCTTGAAATAATATATAGAACATTTTTTTTCTGTGTGAAGGGCTTTCAGATTTGATTTCCTCCACCTCAAGAGTGTTCACCCTGTCTAGGAGATTACAGAAAGCTCTAAATTTTAAATAATTGTGGTGTGTGTATATATGTATAAAATTTTAGAGTCATCCTTCAGAAGTCTAGTTTATGCCTGTGTGTCTAACTGCAGTGGAAAAAGAAGGTCCTAAGAGGTCCCATTTACTTTGGAGTTCACTTAGTTTGGTAAATATTTTGTTTTCTTTCATTTGAATAAAAATTAAGTCCTAGATCCTAAAGACATAAGTGGGTGTAGGACCACACCACTTTGAGCAGCCAAGAGATGCTCTTAATTTCTGTTCTTTGCTTGTCACAGCCAGTGCTGGTGATGTTTCTGTTCTTTCAGATCAATTTCAGTTCCCCAGACTGTTTTCACTTTTCCAGAAAATAAGTTGTTATAGTTTCTTTGGGGTTTTTGTGTTTATCAGTGGGATGTCTCCAGTTGTAGGTACCCCAGCTGTATTCAGAGAGGCCAGCTGCACTTCACAGGGATGCTCCTCATTCCCAGACCTGGTTCCCAGGCTGGCAGGCACTTCCTTTTTGTTCAGTAATTTATTTATTTTTTCCACCCCTTATAACCAGGCAACTTTTCTGTCTGCTCACGTCACTTGCCTGTTGTAAATTGTTATTTTCTTTCTAGAATATTATGCGTATTTTTCTTCCAAGAATATTAGATGTGTCCTGCATTCAGTGCTGTAGGTGAAGTCTAATGTTCATATATCCAACATTATGAGGGGACTAAAATCAATACCGCTGTCTGTGCCTAGCATGGAGTTGGATGTGAGTTAATGTACCCTGTTTTCCAGACAAGTTCTGCATTGCTGGGGTGTGACTGCCACTAATTAGGCACAGTAAGTAAGGCTTTTAAGATGCACTGCTGCTTTTTTGGCTTTGCTTCTGATGTAGATGCTTCTAAATATAAGTTCTCTAGAGAGATTTCTGCTTATGAAGTTATTTAAATTTGGCAGCCCATGGGAGTGCACTAGGTTGTACTTTTCTTCTCAGAGTAGAGCTTGAATATCACAGAATGATTATGGTGTTGGAAGGGACCTCTGGAGATCATCTAGTCCAACCCCCCTGCCAAAGCAGGTCCACCCAGAGCAGGTTGCACAGGATCTTGTCCAGGAGGGTTTTGAATGTCTCTAGAGGTGGAGACTCCACCGTATGCTCAGAATCCAAGAAATTCTGCCTTTCAAAGTAACAAAATATGGTAGATCAATGACCTCTTGCCTCAGAGCAAGGGAAGGCCTCCTGCCTTCTGCTGAGCTTCAATTTAAAGAATCACAGTTTCTGGCCTTGCACTAGCCATGATGTTTGTAATTCAAACTTGTCCATATTACAGTGTCTAACAGTCATGCCACAGGTGACTAGCTCTGATATGTGGTAGTCCCAGAGTCTTTCTGGTGACAGTTCTGTGCGGTTCAGTGCTGCAGAGGCACTTGTCAAAAGTTGTGCCTAAACATGCAATCCATATCCAACAACTCCAACTGAAATGCACTAGGTAAGTCTTTTCCCATTAGAAAAAAACCAAGATGCTTCCTCAAAGCCTTCGGAGTTTTGATTCTGATATCATCTCATTGGATCCTCTTCTTTTAATTAATTAATACTGTAATGACTACCACAAATACTGTAAAAACTATAATTGAGGGGAAAACGTCTATTGAATATTCCTGGATCTGCTGCAGGATTAAGCTGTGAACACCCTATTCAGTGTCTTGGCGATTTGCTATTTGGTTGGTTTTGGAGGATGATTGTTGTTTTTGAAGCAGACTAACAGCAATATTATCTTAATGAACATGTTGCCCAGTACATAACCCTCATACCCTGAAATATGTGTTTTGAATGTAGTAGTAATAGACAAGCGATATAGAAGAAAATGATGTACCTGCAGGACTACAGACATGGTAAGACTAGGAAGATCAACCTTAAGCTCCTTGTCTAAATTGCTCAGTAACAAGCCACTACAAGCTAAAGATACTTTTCCATAGTCATATATAATTTTTCCTCAAATGCATTTAATTGTGTTAGCGGCTTGACTTCACTGAACAGCTTTTCATACTCTCTGAACAACTTAAAAATGACAGGTTACAATCAACCCCCTTAATTTTTTCCATTATCATCTTCAGGCCACTTCTTTGGGAGTTGTTTGTTCAAACCAATATGACTAATTTCTTGCTTTATTGCTTTATGTATTTATGTGCTATGAAGCTTTTATGTAATCTGTTCTTATAATCTGAACAGAATCTTGATTGAAGTGTATTTCAAAGCCTTTCTGGTGGGAGATAGGTTTATTATTATGAAAACACTTTATATACCAATTTAGACATCAACTAATCTCTTATTTATTCAAGGAAGGTAGTAAGATTGAATAATGTTTCTATAAATTCTCTGCGCTTTCTTGGGAACGTGTAAATTGTTTGGAGCTGTTTGTCATCATTGTTTTGCTCAGACAAAATGTACTACAGTAAATTTACTGCTTTGTACCATGTATTTCTTAAAACTCTACTATGTGAAGTTTAGCTTGATTGAAAAGGAAATAATTTCTCTCTGTGTGGTAACATGACACTGCAGGCTAAGCTCTGTGAAAGTGTAACATTTTAATAGGGTGAGAGGGAGAGATGGTGCACTGCTGAAAGGAAGTTTGGAGTTCAGTTTGCTTCTGATATACACTTACTGTTTGCCAATGAGAAGATGGGCCTGGGAGCAGCCAACAGGCAATTATTTGGCATAGTGTTGCTTGTCTTTGCTGCCAAGACACACTGCTGGTTTATCTTCAGTTTGCTGTCCAGCAAGGCTTTCAGACTGAGCAGCAGAGCTGCTTTCTAGGTGGCATAACTGCTGGGAGTTCTTCCTTTCCAGGTACGCACATTTGCATTTTTCCCCTGTTGAATTTTGGAAATCTCCTGTTGTCCCATTCTGCCAGCCTGCTTGTGCCCCTCTGGGTGGCTGGCCTTGTCCTTGAGTGTACTGACTAACTCTACCCCCTACCCTTGTTTGGTGTCATGGGAGAAGGCACCTCATCATCTTCTCCAGGTCACCTGCAAGGATGTTAAACAGGACAGGTCCTACCCATTACAGACGTGGCGGTACTCCCCTTGCTACCTGCTTCCGGGTACAGAACAACCCAGTAACTACTACTGCCTGGGCCTAATCGCCCAACTAGGTTTTGGGGGTTTTTTTATTTGTTTGTTAGTCCAGCTAGTCATCCACCCACCTACCCTAGCTCTAATGTCCTCACTTGGATATAAGGACACTGTGGGAGGTAGTGTTAAATGCCTTTCTACAGTTGTGGTAAATGACAGTTGCTACTCTCCTCTCATCCACCAATTCTGTCATTTCACTGTAGAAATCAATTGGGTCAGTTGGGCACCATTTAGCCTTGATGAGTCCCAGGGAGGCCATTCCTCATGAACGGCCATCTCCATGGCCAAGTCCAGGCTTTGCCAGGCAGACAGTCCCTGGGCTGGCCTGCTGGCCCCGCTGCACTGAAGTACTTGGTCCACCTACATGATGCCCATCACGGCTGGTTGAGGGAGGCTGATGCTCCCTATGGGGCTTGACCTTGTCCCAGGACCCCAGAAGCAATGCTGAGGAGATGCTTTCCATGAGGAGACTGCTCTGACCCCTCACAGCTGCTGCTGCTTTACAAGCCCTCTCGTGCCCTAGATGGTCAGGGCTGGCCAGCCCCACTGCCTTCCTCACAGCTGGGCTGGCCTTCTACCCCAGTGCACAAACTCTTAACAGCTCCACAATTTGGGTAATAAATCCTCAGGTTCTTCCAGTTAGAACTTATTGGCTCCCAGTTCCTTCAGTCAAAGAGTGAGAGGACAGCAGAGAGGCTATTGCAGGCATGCCTCAGGGTCTTGGCTCTCTTCAGAATGCTGCAGAACAGGGAGCTTGGCTGGGCAGCATTTGTGAACACTGCAGCAACCACCAGACTGAGTTATGTGATGCTGGCTCAAGTAAGCAAGGTATTTATATACAGAAAATCTTATTTATGTATGGGAAGTTACTGGCTTATTATCCCTTGTTTGCTCTTTCTCTTTGTGATGTCTAGTGGCCTGTGAGATATTGTATCTCCTGGACCACAACCATGGTCTCCCTTCTTCCCTAGTTAAATGTTCTCCTGGAAGCAGTTACTGTCTGGAGGCTGGAACTTGCTCAACTGCATCCAACAGTAGGAGCAAAAAGACCTGGGAGCATCTAATGGCTCTGAGATAGAGCCATGGGTTTCCACTTTAGTTGGTTTGCAAGGGCAGGTTTCTCCTTGGTGTTGCTTTGTTTTACTTCAGAAAAATTATGTAAAGAATTAATTTATTCTTCCTATTTTCCACACTTGAACAATATTGTAGAACTGGAATGGTATGTGGGAACTCTGAGAACTGAGAAAGTGCTCCTTAACATGTAACTATTGGAAGTCCTGGTTTTCTTTAGAAGAGTAACAGCTGCATGGGCAGTTGCAGTAGTTGAGGCCCGTGTGTATCCCTCAGTAGTAGGACTTAGGGTGATCGGGATTGTTCACATTGTTTCTTTTAAGGAAAAATACAGAATATGTTAGCCCTGCATGGCAAAAAATCCAACCCAAGTAAGCAAAGTAGAAAGCAAAGGTGCTTTGTGTTCTGGGACTGGACTGGATGCAGGAGGCACTAGGCCCCTCCCACTAAATGTCTCTCTCATCTTGGGCAACACTCTGTATTCACCTTAGGCTTTGATTCTCTATTTGTAAGCTTCTGATCATAGCATTCTCTTTTCCTTCGCCTGTCCTTTCTCTTTTAAGTTAAAGCTGTTCCAGGCAGGACCTGTTTCTTATGTTTTGAACATCTAGCACTGAATATGCAGAGGACCTGTTTCTTGCAAGCGTGCTAATGTTACTATGAGACCATTCAGCTTGTTAAAGCAGCTGAAAATATTGTCCCAAGTGAGCAGCTGGGACATGTGAGTGTTTCTGCTGTTATGGGCTCATAACTTGCAGGACAGAGGCACAATGTGGCTTGTTCGAGACCAGGTGGTTATCAATTGATTTCATAGGTGTGTGACTTCGTGCTTTTTTGGATGACTGGTCTTTTCAAGTAGTGGTGGCAAGTTAGGATTTGCCTTGATACTATTACATGTTGATACAACTGCAGAAGAAAGAGCTTGTATTTTACATAGATACTTGGTATTTTTAATGCATGCCTCTGGTTGCCCATATTGGTATGAGAAGACTTGTCTTATTCCATAACATTCAGTATGTTGCTTCGTTTCTAATTTTGAAAGTGTAAGACTAAGAGCTACTTATAAATCGTGAATGGAGGTGCCCAGGAATCAAATCCTAGGCTCTACAGAAGTTTTAAAATTCAGTTCTGCTCAGTGGAGTTCCTGATGCTGATGGAATTTGCATTCTTTCAGCTTTACTTGATTCTTGTAAGGTGGGAGCATATTCAAGAGTTTGAAAATGCCCAGTAATGAGATATGTACTCTTGTCACTCCATGTGTTTGCGGTACATTTGATATCTATCAAAGTGCCTGTAGATATCTGGTCCCATATGTTTCTACCACAAATATTTGTGTGTGTTGTGCCTGTGTTTTGGTCTAGCTGTCAAATGTTGAGGAACTGCTTACTAGTCATTACCCTAAGTACTGCTAATGGAAAGGAAGGCTGAGGGGTGATGTGTAAGGTTTTTTTTGTTGACTTATTCCAGGGGGTGGAGGTATGAGGTGTCTTTGTTTTACGAGCTCAAAGACTACCTCTTAATGCATAAAGGAAGCTCTTTTGGGAATTAATTATCCTGACTATCACAAAAATCTGTGAGACTGCAGAATTAATGAGTATGAGAGCCAGGCACACTTCCTGGGGAAAAAAAAAAAGTCAGAAACAGTAGCAGTTACCTTTGCCAAATTCAAAAATAAACCATTCTTAATGTGCAAGACAAAATTGTCATGTAAAATCTTTTCAAATTAAGGAAGCTGCTATGATTTATAGCGATTGACACCCTAGGGAAATGGACCAGTATGGCTTGATCTCTGAAAGAAGATTGCGTCCTCCAAATTATGTCATCTTCTGAATTTGAGAAAAATATTTCAAGATGTTCATGAGGTCTCTGATAAATTTGCTGCATTTGCTTAACCTTAAGTCCTGTAATTTACAGGCCTGGGTGATCTGCAGGTTCTCAGACAGGCAAGAAGAAGCTATAAGTCATGACAGTGCATGGAGGAACCTTTGTATTTCAGGACTTTGGAAATTTTAGAAGCAGGAATGTATCTAATTTTATTCATTTAGGTTACCAAAAGAGCATGTAGCATAACAGAAACAGTGATCCTGGTTAATTCCATCATCATTTGATAACAGGATGTAATTAGCACATTTGAGTAAGGGCTGTGATAGTGGCAGCCATTATTTACAGTGGGCAGTGTGTTCCCCAGTACTGTAATCTATCTTGAAATGATTGTAGAACCTGCTCACCTCCCTGTCTCTGTGTTTGCATTTTGTGCTATTGAACAGTGTCAGGTGTGTTCCACCCATGAATGCTAAGATTTATTTTGCATCTACTTATATTGGACTGACCCTAGACAGTGTATTTATTAATTCAATTGAATTTAAAAGGCTTTATTTTACATTAAAAAAAGGAAAAAATGCATGTTAGTGATAATCATTAACCAAAACTGAAGGGAGGGGAACGTAAAACTGCTCTGACTTTCCATTGTTAATGCTTCATACTCTGCCTGGAAGCCAGTTACAAGCGTAGCCCTTAGAGGTCCATCTTGGAACTGTTTGGTTTAGTATCTTTGTCAGTGATGTGGAACAGGTGAGGCAGTGCCTCATCAAGTGTACATGACACCAAAATGGGGTGCAGGTAATGAACTTGAGGGTTGCCTCTCAGAGCACCCCAGAAAGGGTGGAGGAGCAGGAATCTCATGGAGATTAACAGGCAAATACAAATTCCTGCAGCTGAAATGGACTAAACCCTGCAGTGGTACTGGCTGGGCAGCAGCTCTGCTGAAAAAGATGGGGGATTCTGGTGGGCAGAAGGCTAAACATGAGTCAGCTGTGTGTACTGGCAGTGATGAAGGCTAAGCATTGCCCTGTGCTGCATCAAACATAGCCAATGGGTCTAGGGAAACTGCTATTTCCCTGTACCCGCTGCTCATTAGAATATTGTGTCGAATTTTCAGTTGTCTCAGTATGGCCTAAGTGTAGGGAAACTTGAGTGAGTCCAGAAGAGGGTCACCACAGTGGCTGGGGTTGAAGCATATGAACTATGAGATGAAGCTGAGAGAATTGGGTTTGTTTTTTTCCAGGGAATGCTAAGCAAAGTCCTCATAGCTTAATAGCTGTGGAAATGTATGTAAGGAGTTACCAAGAACATGGAGCTGGGCTTTTTTTTGAAGTGTACGGTGGGAGAATAAAAGAGACTAACCAAAAATTTAACAGGAGAATGTTGAGATTGGGTATAAGGAAAACATGAAAAATATCACTGTAAGGATAATTAAACGTTGGAACAAGTTGCCCAGAGAGGCTTTGGAATCTCCATGCTTAGTGGTTTCTAAGATCTAGATTCAGAGATCCCCTCTGACCTGAATGAATCTTTAGAAATCATTAGAAATAGTTCAGAATCCCTGCTGTATTATTTTTTGTTTGATTATGTGAATGAATTGATGTAGCTTAGGCTAGTCTCATTCCCCAGTTATGTTTTGACTGTCAGATACTGATAAGTCCTAAAACTTGTAACAATTTTTGCAAGTTGGACACTTCTTAGCTGCAGTTCTTTTTAATCAAAGTCTTTAACTAGTTTCTAAGCAAAATTGTAAACTTGCCTATGATCTCCCTCCTGATGAGTTAAGCCTCTTAACTGTAATCCAGATTTTTAAAAAAACTACATCCAAATAGATCTCTCTTGAAGAATTTTTTTATCAGTATTTGAGTGTGGTAGGCAGTTGCTGCCTTCCAGGCATGATATTAATCCCAACTTACTTTACAGTAGTTAATAAATTCACTGACTTCATGTACATTATTTGGAATAGCAGAATAAAGAGGGTGATGGTAGTTGTAGAATATTAATTGTTCATTTCCTCTACTTGCCTCTCAAGCTGCATGTAAGCAGTGTTTCTATAACACTTTCATTTTATTATGTTTAAGAGAGACAGTTAAAATAGTAAACGTAGGCCTTGCTTAATTTGGTTAATTCTCAGCGTGTTTCCACTTGGTATTTCTGACCTCATATTTAATGGGGAATCTTCTTGCCAGTATGCTAAATTGCTTTTAAACACCCAAAGAACACTGTTTTCTGGTTTTTTTGTTTTTTTTTTTTGTTTTTTTTTTTTTTCACTAAAAAGTCTTTTACAACAATTAGGGGGTTGATGTGTTATAGTAAAATGGACATTTAATTTGAGGATTCTTTATTCCTCTAATAAAGAGAAGGCACTTAATAATAATGCTCCATCAGTAAAATTAGTGCAAACTTTGCAAAAGTTAAATCTTAGCAGGCACAATGCAATGTGTATTAATGGATGGTCTGAAGTCTAAGCAGAAATTAATGGAAAATAAAAGCAGCAGCATTCTTAACACAAGGCAATGTATATGTGTGTAAAATCCTACAAGAAGAGAACCGGTCACAGGTTGGTTATTGGAACCTTTTAGAATAACACTTCATTGTATTGAAAATAAGTTTAATGGATGTGTTTGTTTAATGAAGTCCTTTACTCAAAAATCCATACAAGAGACCACTTAAACCTGAATTCTAGTCATGTTTTTAAATTCCATTGACTTCAAAGGAGCTTAATACTTTGTCAGATTGAGAGCCCAATTGTCTAAGTTTTCTAGTCAAATACTGGAACTAATTTGGTGTGCTAGACTCCATTTATTTGGCATCTTAGAGCCCTAATACTGTTTAATTTTCAAAACGGTGTTCAGTAGTCATTTGTCTGTGTCTGAGGGACTTACTCATTCTGCATGTGTGTGTAGTGGGAACAAAACAATGCTCCTGTGTGTAACTCCATGACATTTCAAGTGAAGCAGATGAAAAACACGTGTGACTACAGTCCTTAATTTTTGTAACTTAAGAACTCGTGTCAAACATGCAGAGAACACACAGTATTTGAATCTTGTGTAACGATAGGAAAGTAGTATTTTAAAGAATCTTTTGCCTGTTTTCTTCCCCAGAAAAGCTGGCAGACTGCTGTCTTTGCAGTTGTTACTGACAATACAAAAAAGACTAAATTGACAGGCTGCATTATCTTTTCATCTTAGAAGTGGTCCATTATGAGCAGTGCTGTGCAAACAGCGGTGACCTTTAACTGTTCCTCAGCATCGAAGACTGTAAGCATAGATTTTACTCTGTAGTATGGAGTGAGTAATAAGAACTGCATTTTTCTCTCTTGGAGTCAATGCTGTTTGCGTGGGGCAAGGTCTATGTCTTTGTTACACCTTTGCATAATAATAATCTTTGTTACTGCAACACTAAGAAAAACAGCAAAGAAATCCAACTTGATTCCTAGGGTTTTTCCATTTAAAAATAAATCTCCGACTACCGATCTCCTTGTTTTGCAAAGTTCAAGCTTCACCTCAGGAAAATCAGTTTGAAAGGAAAAGGGAGTGCCTTCGGGTAAGTGCTAGAATATTGTCAAATGCTACTGCAAAAGTGACGCCTACCAAGTTCAGGGCTTTAATTCTATAGGTGTGAATCTCAATTAATTCTGTCAGTTCTTAAGATGATACAGAATGTACCATACTGTAGTTCGTGGGGCAGGTTCATAAAATGCTTCAAGTTCTTCATTCTTAAGTTTTTGCTTGGAGGATGCAGAGCTGCGGACCCAGAGCATGTGCCTTTATTTCATTACAAGCAGAATCTACATTACTTGAAAATAAAAAGACATTTCTTGAGCATTTCACAAATCTTTGAGGTTTTTAGTACTAAATCTTGAAGTATTTGACCCATGAGAGTATAATTGAACCCAACTACTCAATACCTTAGGGCAATGTATTTTTTATTGATCTCAACTCTACACTATTATTGTTGCTTAATGAGGAACTAATGTAACTTCTAATGAAGCCACACGGCTGTTGGATAGAACTAACGCTTCATTTCCCTTGTGACAAAATATACTCCCTTCAATTAAAATCTAGGAAGTAAAATTAATACCAATGTAAAATTTTTCAAGAATTAGTGTCAGGACTGAAGCATTTATTATGTATATAAATTACTTGGATAATGAGATTAAAAGCATGGTATTGGAGTGCCGGGGCAATCCACGAAGTCAATGGAGGCCGTTTAAACAGTGAAATATGTAGAGGCAGGAGAGGGAATGGGGTCTCTTCTCAACACTTTTACCTGACAGGTCCTTTTCCATTGAATTACTACTAAGTACATGGCCTTCATGCCAAGTTCTAGAAGATCTGTTTAGCAGAAAATTTGCATAAACTGGGAGAGGAGTGTTTTGAACTTAAAAGGCAGATATGACTGGCTGTGGTGTGGGTTTGCAGTGGAGCATGCTCTTTTCAGTTCAAACACAGGCTTGGATTAACTCTTTTGTCTGGAGGAAGTGCCCATGACTGTGACTTCTGCTTTAGCCCTTTAAGTTCCCTAAGTTTCTGCATGGGAAACAGTCCTCTGCTGGCTTGGCTTGTTCTTCTGCCACTTCTCTTACTTGTAGCCTCCAAAAGATAACATTTGGGCTGTTTTTTGTGAATGGAACAAATAAATATCACCTCTTAAATTTAGGGCTGCACCCACCAGTGGTTGAGCAGGCTCACAGCAGAAAGGAATAATATGAGAATAAGAAGATTTTCACAAGAAGAAACAGCTTGGGTCAAAAATTAAACTCAGATATTCTGTCTTATTGACTTAAACTAAGACATCCCTTTCAGGTACCTGTTCATTACAGAATTGCAAGTGGGAGGAAGGAGTCTTTGACACTGCTTAAGAAGAACTCATTATTCTCATAGTTAGAAAACAAATATAAGAGGTGAGGATTGCAGCTGAAATCAGAGAATAATTTTGATTAGGAACAACCTCTAAAAGCCTCTCTGCTTGCCCTTTCCGAGGGCGTGTGGCTCATCTGCTGTTTTTCCAGTAATCGGGGTCCTCCCCTGGTACCGTGAACTTTCAGAGATGATAGATCTGAAGCAACAGCCTTGGAATGATTTTTGCCTCCTGCAGTACTCTCTGATTCATGCCAGTCTGACACTATAGCCTTGTATGAATAATAGACTTTTGTGTTCCCTACCTCTACAGTGGATAACACCTCACTTCCACGCACCCTGCTTAGTGATCTGACATAAATCAGGTGGAGACCAGGTATGAGCTCTGCAGGAGAGTTCTATACCTGCCCAGTCATACTGGTATGAAAGCTGCGTGCTATGGCATCTGCTGATGGGCTACTGCTGCCATGTTGTGTGCTGTGGAACAGTAACAAGGTGACCTCAGTCTGACCAGTTTCCAGCTGTGGCTACTCAGAAGACTGAAAAATGAAACACTGGGGTAATGAAGTACTAAACCAGACAAAAGAAAAATCCCTGATCCAGTAACTATTTAATATAAAGCACTAAACTTTATTAAATGCAGAAGCGCTGGTGGTTCTTTCCACCCTTTATAGTGGTCTTATTCCTTTCAGTGATTTAGTCATTTGGACATGGGATTGTTTTCTCATCCCTTTCTAGTGTGGGAACATTTACTTACTGTGCAAAGTAGAAGGGCTTTTGTAAAAGCAGTAGAGACAACTCTGATCAGGAATTCCTGATGGCTGGCAGCATGCGAGATTGTTGTTAGCAGGAGAGTATTGTTATGTGGTCCTGTACTTTGAAGCCAGTCATTTATCCATCTAATTACTGAGTTGTTCAATGGAAGTCTGTTCTTAAAGTAGTGTAGGCTGAGAATAAATACCTACATAAATTTTGCAGGTTAAAGCCACTTAACCTGGAGGACTCCTTGAGCTAATTGGAATGGTCCAAAATAAGCACTAAAAGAATGCTCTATTTTTCCATGTCTGTCACTACTATCAGTAACGTGGATTCCCCTCTGCCTTAGTGTTGGAATAATGTTTTTCACAATTGTAAAAAGAAGAAATTATCTACAGCAGTGAAATTGGGTATCCAGGTCCCCTGGGAAGCTCTGAAAAACTTGTACAAATTTTTTTTTCAAGAAAATCGTGCCTTTTCTTGCAAAATTGATCATGCAGCCATTGTTCTTTCTGAAACTGATGAAACGTAATGGACTCTTTCTGTTGCTATTTTATTGTGGTTTATTTCGATATGATTTGTTAATTTTATAAGAAGGCATCTTCTCAATTAAAAATCAAGATATGCAAATATCAGAAGGGGTTTGTATTTCATATCAAACTGTTCTGGTTTTGAAACTCCAGGCAGAAGTGACATGCCTCAGACAGCAATTTTGTGAGGACCATTGCTTCTTTTGACCTGGTGTATAATGATAATAATGATAAAAAATGATAGAAGATATCTTCTGTTTCAGTAAACAAACACTTTTTAAAAAATGTATGAAAATATGACTGCTCTAGTCGTCACCCTAAAGCCTTCTAGCTTTCACTCTAGCCTCGCCTATGAATTGTAGAGCTTAGTTAAAAGGTTTCTGAAGTTCAGAGGTGAGCTAAACTTGAAAAGTTTTTTGTTTGGTTTTATTCTATGCAGTAACAGCTCTGCAGTATTGTTCTAGTGAGCACCTAAGAAAACTGCAGGACTTGCAAGACTCAATTACAGCATGTGCTGCCGTGCTCTCATTTTCTTTTTTTTTTTTTTTCTCTTTTATTTGCACACTTAATGTGTTCGGTGTAGCTCGTGCTCATTTTCCTGCTGACTGCACTATATTTTGGAGTGACACACTCCTTTCCTGCATAATGGGAGATGCCCATTGTGGATCACTTGTGAGAAAATGTGATGACTCATAGGCCGTGTGAAGTGCTTTATTGTATACTAATTTAAATTACTGCAATGTAATGATAATTACTCCTTTATGAAAAGGGTCCCAAGCGCTATCCAAATGAATTCCTAACCTCAATAAACAAAGGGTAGTGCTAATGGGGAAAAAACCCAAACAAACCACACAGCAAATTTGAGATGCCTGGCTATGATTGGGGTTTTTTTTTTTTTTTTTTTTTTGATATTCTTAAATCCAAAATAATTGTAGTTACTAGAACAAATGCCCAAGAGCCAAAATGGAAATTTTTGAGCTCTGCTTGGAATACTACAAAGAGTTGAAAATAAAGATCTTGTATATAAAAAAGCTGCTGATCATGCTTCTGCCTTTCAATTTCTCTGATATCTTTTCTTCATCAAAAAGCAACTAGATTGCATTGTTACTTACTGATGAATGCTAGTTTCTTGTCAACAACCCAAATAGTTAAGAGTCTGACAAATCGTCTAGTTGATATACTTGGCTCTGAGACTAATAGCAGAAAATACATTCAACCAGCACATCCCTCTGTCAGTCCGTCACATCAGGAGCTAACTGGAGATGTACCAGCCTTCACAGGCCCTCCAGCTGATACCCTGCGCAGCGTGACTGCGCTAACAGATGTGGCTACTGTTTCTCCTGCCTAAATTATCGGCATCTGCGAGAAATTTTCCACATTAAGTCTGGTAATTGAAGTTGCGATGACAGATCATTAAATACAGTACAAAGTACAATAAAGCAGTTTTCAAAGTACATGCGAATTAGGATGGCAGTGAGGTAGTTCAAGTCTGTATAAATGGCTTGGAAAGGAGAAGAGTGATGGAGAGGAGCAGTTGAATTCCTAGAGGTTAAAGTAAGTTACAGGTGCTGTGATTTTTTGATTGACAGTGGTGCTATGAGGACCTGACTTTCCATGCAGGAGTTCAGGGCGACTGGTACAATCGTATACTCCTCTCTACCCACTGAGGTTGGTCATTTTGAGTTTAGTCTGTCACATCTCCCGATTCCTTTGGGTTTTTTGGTTTTTCCGTAGTTTGCATCTCTAATAACTGCCACCACGCAGTGCTTTCTGGAAGTGCTCCTCTCCCTTAGAAGTCTGGCATTCAGCAGAGGTTTTTCCCACTGGGTCTGAAAACCTTTTGATACTTCTTTTGTGCTTCAGTTATTGTTCTAGCCTCCCATCTTAATTTCTAGTCTGATTTCTTTTGTTCTTTTTTCAGTACCATATGCTGTAAGTATGGCAGATGTAGTTGTACAGTTGTAACCTAAAGGGGCCATATATTATTGCTGTATTTACGTGTGTACAATAGTCTCAGCTAAAATACATGTGTACATTTGTATTTGATGAGTAACCACTCTGTTATCTGCATGCCTGAGGAGATTGCAGTCTTTTCCCTTCTGTTACGTTTTTTGCAATTAACATGGTACTGTTCTCATTGCAATTTTCTGTTTCCTGAGATTAAGTTGATATTTATACAGTACTACCCAGAAGAAAGCCCCATTCAACACGTGGAGTGTAGCCACGAGTAACACAGTGGTCAGCACGCTTTTGGCCACTTTGCCAAACACTTTTTCAGAAGCAGAACACCTTAATGAACTAGATTTATCACTTCAAGCAAATTACTGCTATTAATCTTCTTTACATAAGATGGGACTTTGAGCTGCATTTCTCACATAATAGCTTTGAAAGGGGCATAATTAAAATAAAACATGGAAGTGCAGGAGTTGTTCACAGAGGTAGACTCCTCAAGTTTTTCTCACCATATAGGGTAATCTTCATTTTTTTTTCAGTGGGTTCTCCTCTACTGCGTGTTCCCCTCTCCCTTGTCCATACCCTATGGTTAGCCTTGGAGCCTCTTTCACAGACATTGCCAAGTTTTGCTCATTGCACTGAATTGTGGTCATGAGTCATTTGTGGAAGTTGGATCCCAAACCTGCCATGCTATCCATGCTGCCTTTTTGTTGCAAGTTTGGCATTGATTTTGTTTTAGTGGCAGGCTGTGCTTTCATCTAGGAAATTATATCAAATGTCAGGCTTTGCCTTTTCCCGAAGCCTGAGCAATCATACCTGGTATTAACAAAGGATTTGAAATTTTCTAGTGTTCTTAGGAGATCTAGGCTGTGAGAGCTTCTTTGTCCCAGCAGTTTTTATCTGCCTCTCTCCCCTCCTTCCCCTTCCTGGTACCAGTGGCAGCAGCACCAAACTGGCTTTCAGACATAGGAGACATTTGGATGTGGGGCAGAGACAGCTGCTTGCGTG
The DNA here is from genome assembly GCA_013400055.1 of Nycticryphes semicollaris. Taxonomy (NCBI): domain Eukaryota; kingdom Metazoa; phylum Chordata; class Aves; order Charadriiformes; family Rostratulidae; genus Nycticryphes; species Nycticryphes semicollaris. The sequence goes on along the minus strand of VXBJ01004036.1, from coordinate 94,076 downwards.
GTTGTCCTGCTTCCACATGCATCCCACAACCCAGGCATTAAGTCTGTGGTGTGCTACTGGGTTTATAATGGTGTAAACTGTTTTCTCATAGAGGACTTCAAAGCTGGGTAACATCTTTCAGAGGCCTGTAATAGAATAAGTCTCCTGGGCAGTTGCGGGTGCAAATGGGAGACTAGATGTGTCTGTTGTCAGAATACAAATGGTTCTGTAGTCGTTGGCAGCGCACATGCAGCTTAATGTGAGTGGGCAAGTGCGGCTGCTGCAGCTGAGGTTCTCCCTGGCTGAACTCAGGTGAAAACATTGGAAAGTGTGGAGGAGGGACAGCCGGGCAGCTGTGCGGAGCAGATCTGGGAGCAGTGTTTATTGCAGAGAGCTCCAACACAAATGTTAGAGAGAGAGCGCTGCCCACTGGTACGTTTGCATTGACATTTAAAAATTAAGGTTTTAAGAAGTTAATTGGAGAACAGATTTTTTAAGAGAGTAATTTTTTTGTTTTGGTTTGTTTGGGTTTTTTTCAGCAGCTTAATTCTTGTTTCTGTATTATAAACTTTGCAGGCTTGAAAGGCATGAAAAATGCTGTGGAATATGTCTCACTTCACCATAGATACCTTTGGGTCACCACGAATCATAGAATGGTTTGGGTCAGAAGAGCCCTTAAAGAGTTTCAACCCTCCTGCCATGGGCAGGGACACCTCCCACTAGACCAGGTTGCTCAAGCTTTTGAAGAGTTCAATTGCTATTTATGTGTGGAAATTTTAATGGAAGAATGTTATTTCAAAAATGTTTTACCACTTAAGTTAACCATACAATTTGCATTGAGACTAACAGGAGTGGAAGACTAGGTTTGCTGTTTAATTTTGAAAATATCCATATGTGCAATTCTAGTTGTTGGTAGAAGTTACATGTAGGGATGCAACCATCAGCCCTGTGTGAATTCAACAAAGAAAGCTAAGTCCTGTGTTTCTCACCCAATTGCTGTGTTTGCAGTGCAACAGAGTGCAGAACCTGGGGGTGTTGTATTAGGGTATAAAATCTGAATTTTCTCCTTGGGCTTTTAGTGTCTTGTAAGTAATACTTTCTGTGTTCTCATTGTTAGACCACCTTATGATTTCTCTGGGGAAATCAATCATGGGGATGGGGGCTGGTGAGAGAGGGACCAAACAAAAAACCCCATTACTTTACTGCAGCCATAACTGGGGGAGTGTGCCAAAGTGTGCTATCCAAGGGAAGGAAAGGCAAAGCTGACTGGGTAATGATCTGCCTTAACCTTCCCTTCTTCAGGATAAACAAATCAATCTCCCTCAGTCTCTCCTCGTATGTCATGTCCTTTAGTATCCCAGCCATTTTAGTGGTCCTCATTTAGACTTTCTCCAGCTTAATATCTGCTAAGTGCTTAGAATAAAGCTGCTAGTCTCTGATATTGCTGTTCCAATTGCGTTGTGTTGATGACACGTGAAAGGGCAGATACTGGCTGTGGGAGCTGGGGTATGGTATAGAACAGTACCTGGATTAGCTGAGATGTGAGAAGTCATACTGCAAAAGTATACTTGAAATACTAAGTTTTTGCTAGTACTTTGTGAACGATTCAAGCTTGGACGTATCTGTGTGAATTGTTTGAGACCAAAGTCTGGGAAGGTTTTGGAAGTGTCATGTTGGATAAAAAGTATTACACAATATGTGTATTTAAAAAAGAAAAAAATAAAAATTTTGAAAGCATTACACATGAGAAGCTTTCTGCAGTGTATGGTAAGAAATAGTTTTATTGAAACTCCAAACACCACAAATAACGCTGCAGACTGAGTACTGTTTACTGCTCACTCACTGATTTACCATTCTACTTTAGCATACTACAATAAATGCTTGTTTGCACACTTGAACATAAGGCTTCTGCAAGCCTTGTACACTAGTCAAGCGTTATGCAACTGTTGCTACACCTGCATCTAGCTTATTTTTTCCATAATGAGAAACTGAGGCACAGAGGTGATAGTTTCTTTCCCTGGGCCACATAAGATGTCAGTATCCTGAGACAGAAAGCAGGTATCTGTGGCTTATGTTTTAAGATTATTTATTCACCATCTTTGGGACTGAGAAAATGAAGTCATTGGTTCCCTTATCTGATTCCAAATACTTAAAAGGGTTGAAAGAACAGCATTGCCTGTATTGCAGGGCTTTTAATTCTTCACTTAAATTGTTCAATTGAAGTGAACAAGAGTTCTTGTAAGGAACAATTCTATTCTTAAAAGCTTGCTATTCCTTTCTCTAATTTTGGAGATCAAAGCACTTTGTTACTGATGGAATAAAGGCTATAAAAGATTACATTCCTGCCGTTATGAAGAAAATATTTCCAGCTACACATTTTATTGCTAAAATGCAGCTCTAACTCTGTAATAATTCATTATGAATGTTCCTTTTATGAGCTGTTAGAATTAGTAATGCCGACCGTGTGTCTGGAATGAAAATAATTTAGCATTTCTAAATAAAAATCTGGATCCATATCAGGACTCAAGTAGAGAATTTACTATTTTAACTTGTCACCTTTTATCCTTGCTAAAACTTAAGCTGCTAAGGAATTTTTTGACACAATGCCTATTTCATCAAGTGTGACCGTGGTTCCTGTGCTGTGTCCCAGTAATAAGAGGTGCTAATTCTGAACTCTGATTTGATGCATCACTCTAATGCTGCTGGTACTAGTGATTCCAGTTTTGATTCCCTGATGGTTGCTGCATTTAGGTAGGATAGTTAGGAGTGTTATAGGTATGACTTCATTTAAAGGTATGCGATCAAGAGCTGATGTTACTGCAGGCTTCTTGAAGCAATGAGTGTTATTTGAATCTTTTCAGGGTTTTTTTTTTTTTGAGTGTAAGGATTGTTTTGAGTCCACTAGGTTACTGAAATAGTTAAAGAATGGAGTTGTGTTTGCTGCTGCTTTCGTTGGGTTGTAGTGGTGGTTACTTGATCTAATTTGTTTGAACAGTTCGTGATAAGGCTGTGAGAAGTGGCCATCAAAGGGTGAAGGTGTTAAGATTCCCTTGTAATTTTTTTTTTTTTCCCTGTAAATAAACAAGTCAGTGTGTGAAAGTTGGAGAAAGGAAATAAGCCAGTGTTCCAATAGTATATCTTCCTGGGTTTGTTCAAATTACTTTTGTAGCCCTTTAAAAAACTTGAAATAGCGAATTTCATGACACCATAGAGGCATAGGATTCTGGATTGTTTCACAATTTTTAATCAACGCCTACTTATGCTGTTTGTTTAAACATTAATGTGACTACTCTTCTACTCACGTATACTACACATACTGCTCATAAGTACCCAACAAAGAATTGCAGATAATTTGTGAAAGGCTACTTTCAATCTGAGTTTTCTTCGCTTCGTTTCTAATATAGCCATCCCTGCTCTATTCCTGACCTTGTGACCCAGTATAGCACTTAATGAATAGAGCAATTACTTGTTTTCACGATAAAGTTCTATAATTATCCAACCCATTTATTTCTCTGACTTTGTTACAGTAAGAGCAAAGAACTTAAATGATGGAGATGAACAGTGCCACCTTGGGGACCAGTATTAGTTTATATCGAAGAAAGTAAGTAGGTGACATAAAGGTAGATTCTTGCAGTGTCAGTGACAGGGGTGTGTCTTCTATTCATGTCTGGTCTCATTTCCAAAGTGAAAGGATTTGGCTGCGCTTAAGAAAATCAAATCACTGAAGTCTTTATTGCTGTTATTTATTCTGATCAAGGTAGTCACAGTTTGTCTTTGCAAAATGCGATAGCTATAAAATACTCAATGGAGTATTTCCTTCTTGGCAGTAGGTGACTACAAATGTGATGGATGGAGCACAGTGTAGCTGGCATAGAGAAACACAAGAAATAGCTTCCTAGAATACAAACATGCTCTTTAAGTGCCTGAAATCTGCTGTATGATGGATATACCAAAAAGCCCACGACAAAGGAAAGGATGAGTTGTCTGTGTGCAGCACTGCTCTCTAAAGGGGGGAATAGACAGACGCTCACTAGCTAAAGGAACTTCACTGGCAGGCAACTGAGCTGCTCAGGCTGGTTCTGTGCCTCCCAAACAGAGGGCTTTCTTCTTTGGAGTTAATAGCAAGTGGCTCTGTGTGGCTGTATGTGCCTGCAAAACAGATGACAGCAGTGTATGATGTCATGGATTTGTTAATATACTAGGACAATCTTTGCTCTTTAATTCATCCTGGAATGCAGCAGAACCTTGCTATTTACGTTAGACTAATGTAGAATTCAAATATACAGGTCTAGAATGTGCCTGGAATACGAAGTCCTCCTGGAATACATGCATCCTGAAGCTCAACTCTCAGTTGTGTTATGTTTGGTGATCTCTGCTAATGATTTCCATTCCAAACACTTTGTTCAGTTTCGTCCCTTTTCTCCTGCTTGTCCCTTCCTCCTTCCTAAGAAATACTTCCTCATCCAGTGTCCTGTGTTCTTGAACCATTTTAGGACTCGAATTCAGAGTATCTTCAGGTCTATTAATGATGTTGCTGGCACTGCTAAGAACACGTTTCCCCAAAGTTTTGGTCTAGAAAGCATTGAGCTTGGAGTTAAGCCCTTTGAGATGAAGAGTTAAAGAAGCTGCCATCGCAGAGCAGCTTTATGGGTAAGTAAAAAACCAGGACCCTGTGTACTCTTTCACAAAAAAAAAATAATAAAGTCGTCATGTAAATGTCTTGAGAAAATGGGAGTGAAATCTCCATGCGGAGCAGCAAGTAGTAATAATATGTTCGCAGAATTGTCTCTAAATGGATTTCTAGTGAGCTCTCAGCTCTTTATGAACAGTGACAGGAAGAGAAAAGCTTGGGATTTCACAGTCTGTAGAACAAATCTGTCAGTTTTTAAATGATTGTCTCATAAAATTGCAAGGTGGCACTGAGCAAAATAGGTTTCTGGCAGGCAGTTGCCTCCAGAAAATGTGGCTATGAACGCTGGCACAAATAGATCTGGCAGAAATTGTTATAGTATTTGGCTTTTTTGAGACTGGGACTGGGGTAATCGATAAATCTGTCTGTGATTTTCAGTGTGACACTTGCTGTGATACTACCTGAGAGAAATGGCTGTTGGCAGAGAGCGCAGCACCGTTCACAAAGCACACATGCCCTCTGCAGGGCACTGCGAGGAGATGCACATCCTTACACAGCCTGCCCGGGAGGGCAAATCCAGTCATCTCTGTCTCCTGTAATACAGGGTAAATAAATGACTCCCTGAGATGCAAATTAGAGCAGAGAGAAAGCATACGATAGCCAGACACACAGTGACACAGGGTTCTGCCTTCCACCCTCATCTCCTCCATTTTTGAGTTGCTGGTTTTGTTTTAGAATGTTTGCCTCTCTTTTGAGGTTAGATTTTTTTTTTGTGCCTGCTGAATAAATGAGTTTGAATGGCCTCAACTCTCATGAGTAGTGAGTGTCCATAGAGTTGCATCTAAATTCTTGGAGCTTGCTTCCTTGTCTTTTGGGTACTGCAATTCTCTGTGGTAAGATTTTGCTTGCCTGGTCTATGGAATGTGGAACACAAAGGAGGACAGTGCAGTAGTGGAGAAGGAAAAAACAAAAAAGAGAACTGAGAGTTCAGATAGGAATTAGAAACAAGGAAATAATAGAAACAAAATATGGAAATGGAAGAAAAGAGAGGGGCTGGTGGATCACTTCAGAAGTGAAATTGATGAGTGTGACATCTCAAACATAGTCACTGGAACTGAAGAAAACATCTCTTTCTCTAAGAAATAACACAGATCAATTAGTAATTTTTTGTTGTTGTAGTTATCATTGGTATATTTAAGAATATTACCACTTTTTTATGGATTGATTAGAGTAAGTTTATGGAGAGGATTATTCATGTGACATTCTGCCATCCAACTATAGAAAATTAATAAAACCCAGTTTAATGAGACTTTAGTCTCCATGGATGCCCGTAGAACAGGAAGCTAAAAACTATTTGAGTTTTCTGAATTGGTCACTCTTGAGAGAAAGCGTTGAAGCAGCTTGAGTCAATTTTGACTTGGGAGTAAATGTCAGATTAAGGGAAGGTGGGCAGAATTAGAATGTCTAAAAGAGCACTCCTGAGAAAAAATGATCCAAATGTAGTAGTTAAATCATTGCATTTTATATGCTCGTGTTTGCACAGATCAAATGTGTGTGTGATATGGTGGAGGTTGTAGTTAGATCCGTCTCTAGATAAATACCTCTGTGCCACAGCTCTGGCTATTCAGTTGACTCTTATCCTACCCATCTAAAATAGATTACTTTTTTTTTTTTTCTGCAAGTTTGAGGGTATTAACTTACTATTTTCTCTCTGTGGTTATTCCTCTATAAGTGAAATTTGTTTCCTGAAATGTTCATAACAAAGAATAAAGGACGATTGCTGGTACAGCCTAAGTAAATGGGTTTTCTAAATGACGTTGCTTACTCATGCTGAAAGCTCTTGTGGCGTTTAAGTGCTAACAACTGATGTAAAAAATAGCCAGTAGAAACCAATTTTGAGTGTTCAAAAAGTAAGTTTTATGAGTGCCAGGAAACTAAAGTAGAATAACTTGATCACCTTGTGCTAGCACATTTATTAACCAGTTCTTTACATATACACAGTAAAGTGCCCTCCTGTTTTTAACCAAGAGTTATGCCGCTGAAATTAGTTAAAGCCAGGACAGAAATGGACTTTCTCTACCCTGCTGGGCTCTTTAGTGACTCTTATTTCCAGTTCAGGCCATGAAGTTTTTCAGTGACACATTTTGAAATTGCTGAGTCTGCAAAGTGGAATTTCCAAACCTATTTTGTACCTCCACATTTCCGTTTCATACTGATTAAAGATTGCTTGGTTGTGGCAAGAACAGTCTGAAAGTTTGCAGGTACTGAGCTTGTGGGGAATGGGGTGTAGAAGAGAACTTGCAGAGTGGGAAACGAGGGCTAAGAAACGAGAGACCAGAAAGGGAGTACTTACAGATAAACAGCATGAAATGGACACAGGCTTCCACACCAAAACACAGAAGGGCTATGTGACGTGTCCAAGGTTCCACCTCAGTCTGTGTCAGACCTCTCTTGTTCCTCTCCTGGCTCTCTGTGCTGTGGAATAATTCTGGGACTGTTCTTTTATCTAAAAGAAAATGTTCTGTGATCTTTTGTACAGTTTGCATTGAATTATAATGAGAATTTTACTGTGTGGGGACTAGAGGACCAGGGCCCAGGTTATTAGTAGATTTTTCTTCTTTGTAGGACAATTTTCAGAGATCCAAATGCACTTTGCAGTCTAAACATTACTATCAGTGGGCTTAGTAAGACACTTAACTATTTTCTGCTGTTGTCCACTGTTTGAACAGGAAGTGCGTGGGCACATCCCATCATGCCTGAGCACACTGAGATAAATTAAGGGTTTGACTTAAGACTGCTTTATTATTTTTTCTTTTTAAAAACCAGCTCAGTGTAAGAAGCCTATCTCAGGAAAGCTTGTCTTCTAGGTTACAAGGTGTCATGCCTGAACTGTAGCAAGCTGTTAGAAGTACAGTTTGTTGGCTTAAGGGCAATCTCTGTCCTTGGGGATGCAAGTGAAAAAGCACTTTAGGATCAACTCAGAGATCATTTAATTTCCAGCAATTCTGCAAAAAATTCAGAGTTGATACATTTTACATGGAAAAGTGTTGGGCGTAATCCTAATCCTGTAGGAATTAATTTTATGGTGTTTTATATAGGCAAGATTCACCTTTCTGATCACCAGAACAGGTATTGTGCGAGACTGTTATATGTGATTCTCTTCTTAGGTCTCATGTTCTCCTTCTTGGCTTTGTATATTGCCGTATTTAAGTTGAAGAGAAAACATATTAAGGACAGGGTTGGGGTTTTTTTAATATTCATAATAACTCATGTGCTTAGTGGTTCCCCTGTGTACTAATTGGTAGCTGGAAAAGGTGTGTTCGCTTGGGCACTAGTATTTGCTGATCTTCAGAAGACTTTATGACTTAAACTCAGTTTCACAGTCTGTATCTCTGTCAGTTGACAATATTGTGGCAGAAATTTAAATGTATGTATATTTTGATGCTGTATCCTTTAACAATGCCTGATAATTGAATCCCAAATACAGAGTTATACATAAGAAAATGTTAAGCTGGCTTTCTTAGATCCTCAGAAATAATTCTCTACTTTTATGATATAAGCTTGAATACTGGATCTTTTCACAGTTGTAAAAGTGAAGAAAACTGAGTTTTCAGTGATGTCTGTGTCTTGCCTTGGGTGACTTCTTAAGGCTCATCTGAGAACACTGTATTTCAGGAAGGCACAAGGCAGCTTTCTGACAAGGTGATAATCATGCCCTCCACTGCTGTGACAACTCTGGGTTTGAGCCTGGTCCCAGTCTATCCAGCAGTGGAGTAACGTTGTAAGTGCTGTAAAGTTGCGGTAGAGCCCATCTCTGAAGCGTGTAGCTCAAGATGTAGCTATTGCACTATGTTACTTGTTGGTGACACTGTAACTGGGGACCCCAGTTATGGATTATACTCAGACTAAAAATAAAAGATAGGTGTCATTATGCAGTAGACAGTAGAAATCTGCAAAATTCCGGACAGCAGAAATTCCTTAAAAGAGAAGCTACCAAGAGCAAGAGGGGAAAAAAGGACTTAGGTTGATATGTACAGAAAATGGAGTAGAGTGTTTATGCTGCTTCAGGTGCTACTGTGCAGCACTGACAACGCTGCGATGAAAACCACAGTGGGACAGCCCGTAAGAATCAAAGAAATAGAAATCATGCGTTAGTTGTTGCAAATAGAAGCTGGGCTCTAAGGTGTAGTGTTCCTTTCAAATTAGTTATTTGTAAGTTAATTATAACATTAAAACAGGTGGGGCACTCTTGTTCGGGTTTACTCTTTCGTCCTGCAAAAATTATTAGTGTGCCTTGGGCACATTACTTTGTGCTGCAAACGGGTTTTATTAGACATACAGGTTTTGGAAGAAGTGCACTGTTATCTGGAATGTAAAAATTTCCATTAGTTGCTAGCTATTAATAACTATTGAAAAATATTTTGATTACACGAGGGTCTTTGGGAGCAGATTAACAAACTAATTCCTTATGGTGTCCACCTTTTTCAAGACATAACCATATGGAAAAACTAGAGGGTATACTGAGCTAGCAGGTACTCCTGTGATAATCTTACACAGAGAAATTAGAACTCGTCGCTTCAGAGCCAGAATCACTGCTTTGTTGATCCACACACATTCACGAAGTCTGTGCTTGTGTCTGTGTGCTACGGGGATGAGTTAATTCATTTACGGAGCTGATGAGTAGCTGTAAATGAACTTTTGGGCCGCAGCTGAGAGAGGGAGTTTATCTATAAAGAGGGCTCATTAGATCTTCCAGTGAGAGTGAAGGTCCCTGGTGCCCTTCTAGCCCAGCTTGTTACTGTGCTGAAAGCTTATTTAGAGCTGTACCTGGTCTTTGTGCAGATTTGTAATGATTACTGTAGATGGCAGCAGAAGCTAAATAAAATACAAATATTTTAAAAATTAATTAAACTCTTCTGTGCTGCTGTTCTAAGTATATTTTTTTCTCTTGGTGCCTGCTGGCTGTTCTTGAGGATTAAAGCAATTATAGGCAGCAGAAGCCAAAATAAATAAATTATATATTGAATTAAGGTTTTACTCATAGACAGTCAGGGTTTTTTGTGTCTATGGCTGTGTTGGTTCTTGGTGTATGTCAGATACAAGCAGCCAGTTTTAAAGCTCTCCTGATAACTCCTGAATCCCCTCTTCTGTATATGCAATGAGCAGCATTCAAAGAGCAGCAGCAATTCTGACAAATGATAATGTCTTTGGGAGTACTTTGATTTTTCTCCCCTTGTAATAAGGCTGCTGTTTGCTTTCTTTCCTTGCAACTAAATTGACTTTAGTTTTCTGGTTGGGTTTTTGTGTGTGTGTGCTTGTTCTATTTCATGTCCGTTCTCCTTTAGTGTGTTAGTTGTCTGTAATCTGTGTCCTTGGATGTCACCTCCTTTCGGTGCACAGAACGCATAGGGAAAAACATTACAATGTGCCATCATGCTAATTAGCTGCTTAATAAGACAGCCTATTTCTTCTTCCCACTGCCTTGGTATGCCTGAGAAGCGCAGGGGGCTCTTGGGATGGGCATTGCCCCATCACAAGTATTTACAGTATTTGGAACAGTGGATTGATTTTTAATGGGAAATGATGTTATTACACCAAGCAATAGATGGCTTTTAAATAATGAAAGGGCATAACAACAAATGATTGTGTGTGAACTTGGAAGTGGGCTTTAGGGGCAATAAATAATAAATGTACCAAAAGTTCCATACATGATTAGCAAAATTGCTTGAAAAGAATAAGCTACGAGAGCTATGGGTCTGCAGGCTTTGTTTTTACTCTCAAAACCATAAAACTCAATTTTCTGCATGGCAGACATTTAAAATTAGGCAAAATGTGATGTATCAAAATGACTGTGCTTTTGAAATATTTCTGAAATCCCTTTATTATGAAAAAGAACTACAGGAAAGTATGGAACTGCTGTTTAACAGTTGTGTTCAATATATGATGGAGGTGGGCACAAAGCTCTGGGTATTAAGGTTTATGAATGTATTAATGCACTGTTTTGGGGGAATTAAACTTTAATATTGATGATAAACCTTCCATAATAAAATGTGGGGAGAGCAAGAGTAAATCTCTCCTGCAAAGTCCCCAAACTATTTAAATAACTGCATGCGAGCTATGGCATCTCCCGAGACGTATTATAAATGAACTCCTATGCATATGAATGTACATTGGGCATAAAGTGTTTCTTAGCAGAGCTGCTTTCTGCCCTGCAAAAAGATACTGTCCCAAATGGCTCTATTTCTTTTAAGTGATTGATCTGTAGCATCGATTCCACAATATTTCCCTCAAGATACGCGTCAGTCACTACCCAGAGCATGTACCAGTGGGAGGCTTTCTGTTGACTGCTTTGAAATGGTATGAGATTTCTTCAGTAGATTGTTAGGCCAGTCTGATGTTATTTTTAGATAATATTATGGAAGAGACGTTCTAGCACTTTAAAATTTGAGATGTTGAAAACATACAGGAAATTGTAAGATGCAGCCATCTAGAGTGCAGCGTCAGACTTTTGTCAAATAAGTATGTCTGAAAAAAAGTCTATCACAACCTCATGCTTCTCATCAAGCACAATGGGGGCGAAAAATGTCATTTTAGTTGGTCTTTATAAAAAGTGAAGATGTTGGGAAAGCTATCCTTGAAATGCGAGGAGCTGACACTCAAGTTATTGTTGTTACGTGTGTACCAGAGTGGAGAGATGCAAATCTAAAAGCTTGTATTTAGAAGAGCTCGTGTGATAAACTCGGCTGCCACAAACCTTAGAAGCGGTTACTGACTAGAGCAACTGCAGTGATGCAGTCAGGTTGGGATATTGCACTCTCACTTTAGCCCTGTGTCAGATAAGTAGAAGATAACTCCTCAAGGATTATTCTGACACAACCACAGATTTCAAGCAGTGTCAGCAAAGACTTGAGGAAAACAGATCTGCTCTTGATTCCATGCTGTACGTGCTGCAGTAGAAGGCGTGAAGTTCTGGGAGATAGTCTGTTACGCTTTCAGTTTGGCTATCTGTCACAGAGCAAATCTGTGACAATGTAAGTTAACGCAGGAAGCATTTATAGGAACCAAAACCAGAGCAGAGCTGATCTTTCAGGGTTTTTGCTTTCAGGCATTCTGAGGAGTGGTGAGGCCAGCTGAATTCATCTCCGCAGGCATAATGTGCAAAACAACCAGCACCGCTACTCATGCAACAGTGATCTCATCTTTTCAGCATTTACCTGGAAACTAATGTGGGCAGATGGAGTAGTCACCTGTCTGCATTGTGATTCTCCACGTCTGCTTTCCAAGAAGGTATTAGTAGGATTCTTGGTGACAGGGGAAAAAAAAAAGAAGTGTTATCCCCACCTCTTGCATGTTTATCCCAACAGAGATTGCTTTTTTGTCAGCACGTTCCCATATAGGCCCTTTGGTCTTTCTCTGTCCTGGGGTCACAAACGTATTAATACATTTCAGGGATTTTTCTGGCGGCCAGAAACGCACCAATTGCAGCCGTGGAGCCTTTACGGAAGGATAAGCCTATAGCTGAATTGTATTTGAAACAGGTATTTCCTTTTAGGGGTGAATTGTGCAAAAGCTCATTGGGTCATCTGGCTTTAGCCAGAAATATGTGCTATTGACTACAAATTCTTCTTAAGAGTAATAAAAGCTTTACATCAAAAAAAAAAAAAAAAAAAAAAAAAAAAAAAAAAAAACTTAAAAAAAAAAAAAAAAAAAAAAAAAAAAAAACCAAAACAAAACCCTGAACAAACCAACCACCTAAACAAAACCAAAAAAGCAAATCAGCTGGTTGATAGATACCAGACCTGACCAAAAAGCCTTCTGAAGATGGATCTCTGATTCAATAACACAAGGTTGAAAGATTGAAAGACCCATTGCCTACTATGGCAGCTTTTATGTCCACAGCTTGGCTTATAAATGGATTTTTGTTTCTTTTGTTATTGTGGTTTATTTTTAGGAACGAAGAAATATAAAATACTACAAGTGTGGTATGTTCTGGTGCCCGCAGCAAGCTGAGCTGTGCAGTCTCTGAAGGATACCCAGTGCTGGGCATATGTGTTAGCACAGAACAATTTCTCCCCCTGGTTAGATCACTTGTTTGGGAGACACTGTCCTGACGACCTTCCAAGTCAACAAAACAGTTAATGGAACGTGACAGTCTTTTCATTTATACCTTGGCAAAGAGGAAGGCATTTCTTAATTGTGATATGGGAAGAAATATATTTTTAATTTCTGGTTAAGAGGAAATCCTTATGTCTGATCAATTCAAGACATTTTGAAGCAGTTATTGCTATTACAAAAGTTAATCAAAACTTACTGCTGTGTAAGGAAAATCAATAGAAAGCAGATTGTGATCATATAAGTAAGGATAATTCTGCTCGAGGGCTTCTGTAGCGTCACTCATCGATAAGCAGGAGCCTGACTGCTGGAAGTTTCACAGGGCTGCTGATGTCTTTGTTAATCAACCAAGTCCCAAATCCTCGTTACTGAACTTCTGTATGTGTGTGTTCAGTTAGATGGGGGGGGAGTGGCGGTGTGACTTCTGCCACTGCTCAGGAGAATGATTTATGAGCTAAATGAAATGTGTGTAATTATGCCACACAATGTGTATAAAACTTGCCTATAGGATCTTTGAGAAATGTCAGAATGTGGCTGCGATGTAGTGAGTTACAGTTACAGCTGGGTAAAAGGTCCCTTGTGCTGAGCCTCCACCCCCGGCAAAAAACGGAGGGGAACTGTGTTCCCCCTTGGAAAAGGTAAGAGTTTCAGTGTTTGCTGCAGTGTTTCATTGCAACCTACCTTGAATGTTGAGTTTTGTTCTGCAGTATACATCATCATACTCTGTACTATATATACATAGTATTGCATTATTATATTGCTTTATATAAACTTAAAATAGAATCATAGAATCACAAGGTTGGAAAGGATCTACAAGATCATCTAGTCCAACCATCCTCCTATCACCAATACTACCCACGGTAAAATAGACTGATCTACGCATGTAAATTTATATATATCTAATATTGTATATAAATATCTGGTATTTTATATATCCAATATTTTTTTAATGTATGAAGCACTTTACACAATAGGGTGGTGGTATTTCACCAGAAGATGAAGCTGCAGAGTGATTTGCGGAATGGCAAACCTAGGGGAACTCTGGATTGTTTTGGCTGCGGCCTGTCTGTACGACACTTGTCACAGCGGGCACAGAATCAGCATTCCCCATCGGGTGATGGGCTGGTGCAGAAAAGTAGGCTTAAGCTGTGTGCATTCTGACTCTGGGCAGAGCCAGCCGGGGATTGACTTGAGGAAATGGTTGAAAACAATATTTGCTTAACATACAAATTAGTGGCCAGTAGATTATTTCTTGGTGTTACTGACCTTTTCTGCCGCCTCTCCCTATAGCTGTATGCACACTACACTGACACTTGAACAAACATGTGATGGCGGACTGAAAGTCCTAATTAGCTCTCCAAGTGTTTGTGTCTTCTTCCTGCAGGCTTTTCACTAGCTGTTCTGTGCGTGTATTCGATGCAGATCACATGGCAGTGAAAAATATGTTTTTGGTTTGATTTTAAGTTTTCCCTCCTTTTTTCTTGAGTATATATCTTATTTCATCATTTTAGGAACAGAGCAAAGGTGTAATTTGCTTTTAAGCCATGGGAACTTTTCAGTTCTCAAAGTAATTTCTTCTGCCTTCACTGAGTTAAGCTCAGGGCAGGCAGCTGTTCCTTCTGTCTGTGCTGTCCGTGTGTGTGTGCCCACTGCTCGATGGAAACTCCCCTCCTCGCATTCCCAGGCACACAGAGTTGATACCCTGCTTAGTTACAGGATGCGTATACATGGATTCACCACTTGTGTCTCTGCATTGAACTCGGTCATTTTGCTTCCTTTCCACTTGTAAATTAAAGGCATGGTCTCAAATTCTCTTTACCCCAAAATGGGATGTGAGGTGGGTTGAAGTGAATTATACGGGGACTGCTTTTTGCTAGAAACGACCCTCACCTGTATGATTGTTTGAAGACAGATTTCCAGCTAAGGATGAAATCAGAATTACATTTGTGATGATGATTTTATTATGTAACTGTTATCTTTATCCAAATGCTGTAACTTTATTTATAATTAATATTCCCTGACTTTTAATGTGGTGCATAGCTTAATGGGTAGGAGGAATTCTGTGTGACAAAATTTTGTGTGGAATTTTTTGGTAGGCTTTATAGGGATTATAGCTTTTCAGAGTTTTTGCTTATTTGTAAAAGTGTAAAGGATTTTGTGACAGTGGAAACAAATTTATTTAATGTGCACATTTTAAATGGTTACGCTTTCCCTAATTATACAATTTTCATTATTTTAGGAAACACATTAAACGGTCTTTTAACTCCGAAAGCAGACAACGTTCAAAAGCAGTAAATACACATGTATTTATATGCATTTTAGTGTGCATATCAATATGCTGTAAGAGCACACTCAATGGAGTGTAACAGCATCTTTGCAGTCATTAGGAGCCACTAATGTGTGGTTAAAAAATAATAATTCTGAAGACCTGTTTTACCTGATAGATTTAATGGTCCTGATGGAACTATTAGAAGCTAAATAACATCACTTTTAAAAATATCCTAAATATTTCTAAAAGGCCTAACAGTTCCTAAGGAGCTGCATTTATAGTGAGGCTGGTAAGCTGCAGGTGCCATTTAAGGAGCCAGCTCTATTTCCAGAAGGAAACAATATAGGAATGAAACAATCTCTTTAGGACACTTACACTCAGTATGGCATTCTGCAGCTGTGGAGTAAAATAATTCAGCTAAAATTAAGTTGCCTTTAAAAAAAAAAAAAAACCAAAAACAAACAAACAAAAAAAACACAAACAAAAAAACCCCAACAAACAACCAACAACCCAGCTTTTGTCTTCTTATTGAAATGTTTCTTTACGCTCTCACCAACCAGAACTCAGTTCAGAATAAGCCCTTCTCTGGCAGGCTGCCGTCCCGCAGGGGCAAGTGCACGGGAAGCACCATTGCAGAAGGTGGGACAGGTACGTGCAGCTACTGCTAAACCCTGCTGAAGTAATATTCTGGGATTTTTCATCCAAAAAGGTAGGGAGTTGTGTATTGTTACAAAATCTCTGAGAAATTACGAAGAATTTCTCTTTATTAGTTTAGGGTGGCAGTAGATAAGTTTAGCCATTGGTAGTAAAGGCTTCTTGCTGGTAGCTGTGGCTGCCTCAGGTGTGTGTGTGTCACATACTGTTTTGTCAATCTGAGCTAAACAAGAGGTGAAAGACAAACAAGCTGTGGACAGGAATAAGCATTGTTCTCCGGAACAAAAAGAGCTGTACTACAGAAGGATTGAATCTCGGCTGCCTGTCTTAGGTCCCACAGTAGACCTCCAACTGTCAGTTGAAGTTCAGTGTCATCCAATCCAACTTCTTAATTAGCTTTCCATTCTCCTAGTGGACTCCAGCTTGCCCAGCTGGCACTCTAATAAAGGCATCTTTTTCTAATGCCCCTTTCCTGACATGTTTCATCTGTATTAAATGTAAGGATCACTGCAACCTTAGAGCCTCGATCCATGCAGTGAAGCCAGGTCCTCTTAGATAAGTGCCCAGGAACGTGAATTCTGTTTTTTAGAACCTCTTCCTATGCTTCTGAAATCTCTTCTTGACTTCAGCTACATATCTGTTCTCTTACCGCATGAATCATTAAATGAAAGCTTTCCCTGGGACTGCGTATCTGTATTTCTTGGAAAATGTGCATTGCTCGACTTTTTTTTCTTTGATAAGAGAGGAGGTGCTTTTTTAAAATGATGTGTGAGTACCATGTACAATCTCAGCTCTGCTGTGACACGGGCAGTACTCCTGGTGTGGCTGCACAGCTGGTGTGCTTCAGCAGATGCTTCTTTTACCAGATTTAGTCTCTTGATTGTTTTCCCAACCTCATTTTTCTACTTACTGTCAGTTTCCCTTTGCGCTTACGTTATCCAAGACAAGTAGGGATGCCAAGTGCAGCAGAGCCCTGATTTTGTATGGAGGCCCCTGTCCAGGCCCCTGCCCTATAAAGTATAAAATTCTGCAGTCAGTCCTCAGGTGACTTTGCACAGGGTGCAGTGTCGCTGCTCAGGCTGCTGAGACAGCATCCTCCACTGCAGTGTTTTGTGGCTCAAAAGACACTTGAAGCCAGAAGTGAAAAACAAAAGTGACAGTAATTAAAATTGTTGCTTTAGATGTTGAGTAGGAGAAACTTCTGGTCTTCAGTTCTAACCAAAGAAATATTTTCCTTGATTAATATAGATACCTAGTGATTAAATCGGTCAAAAGCTTCTCCATGCAATGAAAGATACTTTTTTTGTTATGGCATGGATAACTTGAGGGGCTGCTTTTTTTTCCCCCTCAAACTGTTTGCTGCTAATGAGTGTAAACTTAAAATATGCTTTATATTCATAACCCTAAGTGAATAGATGTACCACCACTGATTCTAGTACATAAAATACCTATTTTTGTTGGGCTGGAAAGAGAGTTAATTAAGACAATACATAATTTGGAAGTATATTCCCTTTTAGTTCCCGGATTTGTTTTTCCATATTCAAATTCTCTAGTGACCTTAGTTATTTCACCAGCTTTGCAAACTTGACCAGGTTTTAAAAGGAGTGGGTGCAGAACTCTGTCAGGTAACTGCCAGCCTAATGCCTAAAGCCTAACTGCGCTTCCATGAATAAAGCTCTTGGAATGGTGGTGTTGATAAATCAAAATCTCTACCTATAGATTAGGAGTATAGAGTTTAAGTAACAGAATAATACAGAAAATAGGAATAAAACAATGAAGCTAATAAAAGTACAGACTTCTCTGGATTATACAAGAAGACTCTCCTCAGCTCACTTGAGTAGAGTATTTCTTCTGCTGCATCGCTATTTCTGAGTCCAAAGAGAAAAAGGACAAATAATGAGTCTTCAGTTGTTCCTTATGTTTAAAGAGTTTTTTCTACAAATAAAAGCACTGTCTGCACCTGTGTGAGTATATTTCCATCTCTGTCAGCAGCAGTGCTTATTTAAGAGTGAAACTGAGTTGCTGGTGAGGAGTGGATGTGAGCAACTTGGCATTGGCACATGCAGAAAGCTGTATTTTCCTGTGTCCACTCGGAGAGTCACGGTGGCTCAGAGATCCCAGGCACATGAATACATCCAGAATCTCAGAGTACAGAGTAACTAAATACTCTGAGTTTATAATCTGAAAGACTCTCCAGGTTCTAAATTTCACAGCTGTCTCTGGTATTATGGGCCAAATGAAACTCTGCGTCTGAAGGGAATTGCAATGGGGAGTTTGGTACAGGAGCCAAAACCTGCCATCTGTGGTGGTGCTTTCTACACATAAATAAATTAACCAGCTTCTGAAAACTGAATAAACCTAATCTTTGGGAGTTCTGCAATGAAAACTGCACTCGGGAGCTCATCTCTAGTTCAAAGGGCTGGCTTGGCTAGATGTGCACGTTTTAAAAAAAATACACAGACGTGGAAACGCTTTTAAGGTTGATCCACCAGTGTTAAAGTAGTATCACAGAAGCAAAGATGTCTGTATATTTGTGTATATATAGATATTAATAGTTCAGGTGTGATGCTACTTTCAAAAATTGCTGACAAATGGAAAATGTTTCACGTTTAAACAGTAGTACGGTGTTCTGTCTCAACATCAATACCTGTTACACCTTCTGCCTAAACCTGTGTAAAATAGCAACTTGTATGTGTTGTATTATTGTCTGTGAGTTCCGGTGGAAAATGTGCAGGTTGCTTACCCTGAGGAAGAGAAGAATGTGTGAAGACGTACTAGCAGTCTTTGGATCTATAACAGGCTGCTGTAGAGATGAAGGTAATGATAGTAATGCAGGTCCACAGGGAAAAGAGCAAAAGGTAATGGGTTTAAATTGTAGTGAAAGGCTGAGATTTGGCATTAAGAAAAGCTTTCTGACTGAGGAATAAATGACTTGAGGGAAAGTGGAATTTTCATAACCAAAGTCTTTTTCAAAGAGGTTAGATGGATGGCTCTGCGGAGTGACTCAAGAGTTGTGTGTTCTGCTTTTTCAAATTAATTCACCTCCTTACTGTTTGTCTCCAGTGGTTGCTTCCCTTTTTCTGGATTCTCTTGTCTTTGATCTCTCCCTGGTTGGATGTGCTAGTGTTCAGAAAAAGTTCTGGGCCAAACATATTACCAAAGGAAAACAGTTTATCAAACACCTTGTTTTAGACGGGGCAGTAAAGCCTCCCAATTTTTTCTGGGTTACTTAGTTTCATTAGATGTCAACTCTTGAAGTGGAAATGAAAAAATCTGATTTTTTTTTTTTTTATTTTAAAAAAGCTAATTGCTTAACCTAGTTGCAGAAATTGCTGTCACACAGTCGTACTGCTTTTAACCACCTTAGAATCTCTAATTTACAGCTAGATTTCGAAAACCTTGGCCACTCAATAATGAGGAAAATAGTTATGATGAACTAGAGTTTAAGGTACACAATAAGAGAACATAGACCGTAGTTACACTTAGCAGTTAATAAAATTGAATGTTTTATAATGAGGATGGAAAGGATTCAAATTTGTCAGCAGCTTCTGCTGGAAAGAAGGCAACAAAGCAGTGCAGTACGCTCTTCGCAAAGGCCATCTCAGATCAGTGCTGTGCTTTTTCCTTATCTGAATGTCTGATGGAAGATCTGAACTGTTTGCAAACATACTTTTCCAAAAAAGGAACATTTTTGTGTTTGAAACGGAGGTCAAATCGTGTACATCAAAATTTATAATGACAGTGGATATTTAAGCAGTACTGTAACTTAGTAAGATAAATATTAACATTGATATGTATGTTTGAGACTGGAGTTTTTTGTGTACCTGATGAAACATACATAATTTCATGTTATGAATAACAATCCATAGATGTGATATCCATAGGCCTTTCAAAGGCAACGGTTCTTCCTGAAAGGGAAAAGATTGGCATTGTTTTTAAGTTTGTACATTTAATCACGGCAGTTGACTCATGCTCAGTGCCAGTGTGGATTCATAGGTAAAGCTAATGCTTGAGAATAATTCACTGATCTTGGCAATTGCTTTCATTTCAGTGGCTAAAGTGAATGGATATGAGTATATAAGAATGACCTGGATGTGGAATAAATAGAAATGTCTCCCTGTTCATTATGTACTTGATATTTGATTGCTTGGTAAATAAAACTGCTAGCTGAACTAAGAGTATCTATTGATTGTACTGCTGAAAAACATACATTCTAAACAAAGGTTTCAGCCCGGGCAGTTTCTAACCTTCAGTGTTCTGTTACTGCAATGAGAATAACCTCCTCTGGCCAGGAGAAGTGATGTAACAACTTCCCACATATCAAGATAAAGTTCCAAAACAGGTGAATGCAAGTAGAGCAGCTACAAGAATCCTAAATTTCAGGAAGCAAGTGAGATAAGTTGTCGTAATTCCCTATACCATGTCATATTATTACGAAACAAACAACAGAACAACACCCCAAAATGGAAATTTGTTTTGCTTTCCTTTTTTGATATTCTGTGGAAGACGAAGAGTTGGGTTATTCAAGACTTGACAATGTTTGGCATTTAGTAGCTTGAGATTTTTGTCATTTGGCATAGGCAAGGAAGGAAATGTCTTTGGATGGTTCTTAGGTGGCTTCAGTACCGCAGAGCGCTACCAACCCACACATGGCATGAAAATGCAACGCTATGCCGGGGGTGCAATGACTTGAGAAGTGCAGCCTTCCCTCAGAGGGTTATATCCTATGTAACTTTTCCCCATTCAGTTCTCACACGGAGTAATGACGTAGCATAGAAGGGCAGTGGCTTATGCTTTCATTGAGGCATTTGCTGCCTTGTTAGCCAATTGATGGATGCAGAGGACGGGGGGATGGGGATTACAACAGGTGGCAGTCTCACCCTTTGTACCATTTGTCATTGCAGACTGTTTCTGTAGGGATGGAACTGAAGAAGAGATTTCTTTAAAGGAGAATCCTGAGGATGTTAGGGGTGCCTTTGAATATTATCTACTGTAAACTCCTGCACAGAAGGAAGCATCCTTTGCTTCTAGAGTCAACGTGTGGAATTAGGGAGAGCTTGTGGGAAATGACTGAATCGGAGCTGCTTTATAATGTTTTTCAAATTATAATTTATGGTCACATTGAGCTGAGGAGTTTGAATTCGCATTAGAAAACCTTCAACATATGTTAGTTAAATACAGCAATTCCGTCTTGTTTAAACATAATAGACAGACTCTGCTGAGTCACTGCCTCTTGCTTTATGCAGAACATGCTTTACTTGTGCCTGAAGAGTGTTATTAAAGAGACTGCTGAGTACAGAGAGCTTTAACAAAGAGATCGCGGAGTAAACACTGACATTTGTTACTGCCTCTGTTCAGCACTGCTGAAAGTCCCCGGGAGCTCGGGAAATTGAGCTGTCAGATCTATGAAGATAAAATGAAACTTTGTTCTATGGCTTCGGTCCCTTAAGAAAGTTTTTCAGGTCATTTAACATTAGTATTGCGAGGAGGGCTGATTATTATTTTCCAAAAAATTATTCCCTCTTGTTGATAAATATAGTGACAACTTGGCATTGCTATTAGCCCATTTCTGTATGGTTAAGGCAATGCCTTAAAAGCTGACAACACATTTCGCAGTCAGCTTGCCTCATCCCTCAGCAGGACAGACTGACTGATGTGTGTCAGATGTAACCACTACATCAATTAACTTGTAAATCCTAGTTAAGCAGATTCACAGTGTGACTTGGGAGGAAAGCACAAAATGCTCTGGGAGGAAGATGCGCTTCTTGCTATTTCCGACCATAAACATCGCTGCTTTTTAAGAAAAAGAAAGATCTAGGGGAAAAATGAATGACAGTGAAGCCAACACTTGACCCTTCAAAATTGTGGAACTAGACCTTATTTGAGATTTTGGTAGTCTCACTTGAGAGGAGAAAACTCTCAGTGTTTACAGGTATCTTATTAACACTGTCTTTGGACCGCAGCTCTCATGGGTTTTTATAAAATGTATACCTTTATTGCTAAGTACTTTCAGAGACATACTACTGAAACAATAACTCATCATCCTAAAAAACCTTGTTCAAAATAAAATGAATTCCCAAACCACCTCCTATTTTCATGGTCACTTCCAATCCCACGATTAAGGGCCTAGAGAAGGCTTTAGGAACTTAAATATGGATGGAGCAGTTGTGAGGGATGTTTTGCTCTCAGTGCTATATACTGTTTGAATCTGGGAGAATAGAGGGCAGCTGTTACTGGTGTACCAGTCTTTCAGCAGTGGTCTTCATGTTTTGCTGGGGACTCAGTTAAACAGGTTTTAACCCTTCCTGGTTCCTGCTCCCTCCCCCAGCCACAGAGGCAGATCAGCACATAATAAAAGGCGTCTGATTTCACAGCTCAGCCTTCCCTCCAGTAAAGGTATAGCTGGGACAATAAAGCCAGTCTCTGCACAGCCGTGGGTGATCCCAGCTGTGTAGCTACACTGGTAAAAAATCTAATGTAGACTTAGCATTAAATTAATGTTTACACCTTCAGGCAACTGTACTGTGAACACTGGATATAGGACAGGTTCAGTGCTTAGCAGTTTTTCTTGCTGAATATAAAGGAGTATTATGGCTTCTGGTATCAAGTCCTGCAATCTGCATGCAGGATTCTTTTCCTTTAAGACAATCTCTTTTCCATTGCTTCCTGTGCTCAAATGGCTGAGGGGCGAAAGAGTAAAAGGCCGAAATATGAAACATGCCCAAATCCATCATTTCTCTGCAGAGAGCCAGATGTGCAGCAAGGAAAAGCCAACCTTTATTGCAGAGACAAGTTATTTAAGAAGCTGCCTGTTGTTACTAAATGGATGGAAACTTTATTGCATGTAAAGAAAGACTTTTTTTTTTTTCTTTGGGACATTAATTCTTTTGACTCTGTGTACATTTTAATCGGTGTGCTTTCCTCATGGGTATAGTCAGTACTTCTGCCAAATTGCAGCTCTTAATATTTCTAGGATTTTATTTAACTATATTTCATTTGATTTATAACCCAGTGACTCTAATTTAAGAATTAATACGCCTCAGATAACGGGACAGTTCCCAGCTAGAGTAACTGCCCATGTGAATTCAGCTTAGTGCGTAACTGGGGAGCCAACTCTCTATTTGGAAGAGATCAAAACACCAGCAGTTAATAGCAGCAGCTCTAATGTACCTCCTGTTGGTGGAGTGACGTTTGAACATGCAAGGCAAGGTATAAAATGTCCTTCATCTGGAACTGCAGCTGTGTATGAATTTGACCATTTCCTGTGGGTCTGCAGGAGCAGAGATATCTGTAGCAGCTGGAAACTGTGGTGCTGCCCAGTAAACAGTGAGTTTCAACTCTAAGCAGAGTTTTGCTCCTGCCACAGGACGCAGCACACCAAATAAGCATGTTCAGGCTTATACTCTTCCTGAAATAAGTGTAAGAGCAGATTCTGCAGCTCAGCTTGTGTGCGTGAGTGGGCCATGACACGTCCATGAACGCTCAGTTATGACTGTCCAGTTAATGCTTCTCTGCACAGATTGACTGGTGTAAACTGTGGGTCAGGGTTTCCTTCCCTCCCCCTTCCTTCCACGTCCAGCGTGTTGGCAGTAATACCCGGGCATTACATTCAGTTTGGTTTATTAAAGCCAATCAAATGTTGACATTCACATCCACAGTATCATTCCATTTGCAAATCCACCAATAGTGAAATCAATATTTCCTCTAAAAACATATATAAATGAAATGGGCAGTCCTGTAATCTCAGAGAAGTGTACAGTGATGAACACAAACTCAAAACGTTTTTGTCTTGTAGCAGTGGCTCTTCCTAACATACAATAGTTAGCGTTACTCTTAAGTCAGGGCTAGTTTGTATCTGGAGCCTGGGATGTCTGCGTGCACTGTAGCATTGGGAATGCTGGAGAGTTCAGTGCTGTGTGACTTGTGTACACAAGATGGCACCTGTCATGCAATCAGGAGGTGAATTATTTATTTTTTTGCCTTTGAGCAACAGGAACACTGGAACTGCTGTAATCAAATAGAGCAGTGAGCAGTGTGGCTTTGCAGAGTCTGCTGATGGATGCTCTGCAACAAGTATGATAAATCTCCTACTGGAAAGCTTCATGGTATCTTACAAGGCCAAGAAAGTCTCTCTTTGGAATACACTAGAAAACAAAAGCAAGAATATTATTCAGCTACTGTGGAGTCCTTACTGTGTCTGTATCTTGAAGATTGGGTTCAGTTTTACTCCTTTTTTGTTTGTTTGGGTTGGTTGGGGGTTTTTTTTTGTTGGTTTTTTTCTTTGTTTGTTTGGTTTTTTAAATAATAAAACCCAAACAAACAAAATGCACAAAACCAACTGGAGAAAGACAAAAAGGGCAGCTGTGTGGATAATGATGGAACTGGTTGTAACAACCCAGCAAACAAACCCCTCTGTTCAAATGTCCTGAGTTAGGATTCCTGTATCATAAGTGGAAGATTGGAAGTTATGAAGGGCTGGCATTGCTCTCCCACCCAGTAGAATGACCTTTATTAGAAGTAAGTTTATGAAATAGAAATGTCTTTTAGTAGAAGACTTCTTTCCCTCCTGTGCCTGTTGTATCTCTTCTGCATTACCTTCTCAGCACCCAGTTCTAGGTGTGTGCGGTCTTGCTGCTTGTACCATTGAATCCTGATTAAAGAGTACTTCACTGACCCATAGGCAGTCAGTGGACAGGAAGTTTAAGGCTTGCCATGTGCCTCTTAGAGGCTGGTAGGTACCAGCTCCTCTACACATCTGTATGAGCTCCTTTTATGGCATAATCACACAGGAGGAAGCACAGGGAAATCATTCATCAAACCGTAATAACCGAGTGTGCAGATATGATACAGACAGCTGACCCAAGGGCGTGGAGAACTGAGGCTTGACACAGTTCACTTCTGGCAAAAGAGAGAAAGGAGATCAATTCATGGAACTATGAGTCAGACACCATGTATGGTTATAGCTCTATCACTAGGCTAAAATAAAATCAGGAGGAGCTATTTTAAATATTTCGTATTTTAAATGTTTCCTTTATCCTGTATGCTTTATTCAGAAATTGTTTAATCCTCCTAAAAGCTTTTTTTTTTTTTTTAGGGAAACTTGGTCTGTGCTTTTAAAGTATTAAAGATCTTCCTTCTGTGGAATTTGATGTCCGTTTCAGAAGCGAGTTCTCACCTGTCACATGTAATTTTGGGCTGACTAACAGCCATATGCTGTGGTTGCACATCCTCTTGCCTTCAAACTAGAGCAGCCACAAATCCATTTGATGCTCAGCTGTAGTCAGAGAGCAACCAGAGAGATGAAAGTTTCATCATGAATAGATGAAAGCAGTTTGGTTACTTTAAGCAACAAGTTTTAGCTTGTGAAGTCTGTTTTCAGTGGCTTATTTAGGACGTGATTCAGTGCTATGATTTCAAAGGGCTGAAGGTGTTAATATTAAGAGGCCTCCCTCTGCAGGGCCTGGCTGTGAGCTGGCTTGGGCTGCCACACGTCCTCCCTTCTTTCTGAAGGCTGCTGATGCTGCTTTTCTGTGTGTCTTCAAGGAAAGGCCTGTGCCTTAATTTCTCTGGTTTTGTGTGGTGTTGGGGGTGCGTTGCATTTCTCTCAGGAGAGTACATCTACCCTCTCCCCTTTGCTTAGAGTTCTGTGGATACTGAACTACTCGTCGGTAATCATTACAAACAGCTCCTTTTGCTGCAGCCTGAGGAGCATAGATTACTTTCAGAAAGCTGAAATATGGACTTTTCCCCCTTGCTTTAAATTGATGCATTCAGTTTGTAAAGGACAGCCTGAGTTCTGTAAGTGGAATCAATTATCTATCCCGATGTGGCCTGATTTGTCCTAAGCACACTCTCAGGAGAGCAGGAAGTAAAAGGTCTGTGCTAGAGACAAGATGCTGGAGCTGATGCTACTTGAAGCTTCTCTGTCTGGCCACAAGGAAGCCAAGCCACCATTCTGTAAGCTCGTGCCCTCTCGTTTCCAGTAGCGACACATGTATGTGCTCTGCTTACACCTTCGGTTTGAAGAACTCCTTCTCAGCAGTGGTAAGAAATAGTAGAGATAACTAAGAGAAAATGTCACTGCCTGTTAGAAATATCTGCATTTATGTCATGGGCTTGCTGTTTTCTGAGAGCTGGTGCCTGTGAAAGGAGTAATAATATTTTTTTTTGAATGACAATCCATTTGGTTTTGGATTGTGTCACTGGTAAAAATCTGGAATTAATACAGAAGCTAAGCAGAATTACAGTGCTTCTGAACTGGGTTTGTGTCTGTGGAGGCCATCAATGGATTGCTCTGTTTCCAGAATTTTGATTTGGGCGCATCATGGTTTTGTTGACTTGAATTTGTTGTTCCCTAGAAGTTGAAAATGTGCTGATGTTGGCACATTTTAATACATTCTTTAATTTTCAGTTAAATAGCTTAGAAAAGGTGGATGCTTTTAAGCAAGTCATTAGACAGGAGAAAGTTTTTATATGAAAAGTCAACTTGGCATACACTTGTGGTCTTGAAATAGTGACAAAATTCAAACTGTTTCTATACATCCTAGATTTCAACACAGCCCATTTCTCTGTGGCAGCTGGGGTTTTGCTGCCATCCTGCCATCTTTGAGGAGAAATCTTTAGGAAGAGGGCACTGGTACAGCATAGACTGGTATCAAGGGATGTTCTCCTTCAGTTCCTAATGCAGTCACTTGTTTTTTCCTTCAAGTTGTAAAACCTTAAAGTGCTACAGAGACATTGGAAATTTTTACAGAACGCATTTTACTGCTGTTATTCTGGTTTCCATCTGGTGTTGCAGAAACAGGCTTAACCCAGTGGCAGAGAGGAGGGAGTGAGGTGTGAGGAAATGGTAGAATATTTTGCCTTAAATTCTACTCCTTGTGCATCTAATTCTCTGCATGTTACACTACTTGCTCAGAGCATCTGCTTTATTGCCTTCCTTTTCTATTGTTACGATATTTTTACTGCTGGTTCTCTTAAACTGCCATGTACTGTAACATGTTGGCACAATCTGCATCATTTCATAGCTTGTGTGCCTTCATAAATTTACTGTGCAAAGTATGATTTCTTCCACACTGTATAGATTTATTCTTCTTAAATATACAAATTTTAAATTGGTCTCAGGACTCATGCCATTTATTCTTAAATAGAATCTTATTTTTTGCAATCCAGTTCCGACTGATAGAACATTCCTCATATTATTCTGACAGAAATAAACACAGAGCCATAAGTGCTATCTCGCCAGAATTACATCAGCTTGTAATAGCTGCATGCAACTGAGTTTTCATTTTACTTTTATTTACTGGAGAGCCCAGCCTAGGATTTTGAATTGATACCTCACTTTTGTTTGTATTTATATGTATTTCTTCAATAAAAAGAAGAAATCTCCTGTTATTTCAGGCCTCATCAACCTTTCTGAAAAATAACATGAATAATAGTAGTATAAGGAAAATTGAAATACATAACTGTTGTTTTCTTTCAGTCCTGCAAGAAATCTCTGCTAAAACAGCAAGTGTTCAGAGCAGAAGGTGGCTTGTAATTGCAGCTGTTCATTGAAACTGCATTCAGAGAACAGTTATTATAGTTATAATGTATTAACAAATAACAGGTGGTATGTACATCACAATTTGCTCTGAATAAGGTAAACTTAGGGTTAAAATGCTCTTGGGAGGAAATACCCGAGCATACTGCTGTGATGGAGATGAGGGAAGGTTACATCTCAAATACTGTGGCACAAGGTGTAACGTGTTAAAATTTAGCATGTGTATCTTTATCAGGCCTTATCATTTAAGTCAGGGATGTAGAATCCGTGGCATTATATTGTTCTTAGCAGAAAGGAAATGAGAGCTGGAAGGCGGCGATATGGAGCTGGGAAGTAGTCAGCAGTGTTTCCTAAGGCCATTTAAAGCAGAGAGGGGTGTGCAGCCATCTTTTAGCCTGCGTCAACTTCTAATTTTCCACATCAGTGCCATATTTATTTTCTGAGTCAAGATTGTGTCATGTTAGAGTAACTGCAGGACATACAAAGGAGACTGTTTAATATTGGGCCAACATGCACTTTTTGGTATTTCTGCCTAAGCATATGTAAGCAGAAATGCCAAATCTATGTAGGCCTGTCTGTAATATATCGAAACCAGGGGAAAGCGTGCTTTGGTCTACATGTTCATATTTACATACATGCACGTATCTGTTAATTTTATAATAAGTGTAAGAGATACATATTTAATTCTAAAAGAATAAACTTCAGAGATTGATGTAATTGTTCCTAGTAAGACGATATCAATGCTTAAATTCGATTATTTTCTGAAGTTTTAGTCCTAGAAAGCTGCACGTAACTTGTCCAAGCAGCTTGGGGTAGAAGAATGTCAGGTAGTTAAATTGCATTGATACTGGCATAATATTAATGCCCCGCCATTAACAGATCTTGATACCAGTTAGACATTAAATTAGATTTGTGCGTAGCTCCACTCTAACTCAGGCCATAGAATTATACTAGAACTATCTTCTACACACAGGGTTTCCTGTTTCTGTGAGAAGGCAGGTAGAGCACTCTGGAGAAATAAATCTGAAAACAATCATTGATCAAAGATGATGTTGTATAAGAAATCTTTCTGTGCCAGGGGGAAAAAAATAATAAACCAGGATGTATTCCTGTGTCTGAACTTTCGTCTTTCAGTTCAGTTAAAGAAAATGTTGAAGAGTCCATGAATTTAATATTTCCTGATGGTATGTTTCAATGATGAAGTGCGATGGGACTATGTTTCTGTGAGATTTCTAGCAGAACACTTTTTGCTTCAGTTGGTGCAAACCAGGAATCATTGGAGACATTATATGAGGCTATTTTGAGTGGAATTACA
Organism: Nycticryphes semicollaris; assembly: GCA_013400055.1. NCBI lineage: Eukaryota > Metazoa > Chordata > Aves > Charadriiformes > Rostratulidae > Nycticryphes > Nycticryphes semicollaris. The sequence goes on along the minus strand of VXBJ01004036.1, from coordinate 65,575 downwards.
GCCCAGATGGATTTCTGTATGTTTCCAAGAAAGACAGAAACTTTCTATTTCTTATCTGAACTCAGCAGAAATGTTGTGCTTTGAGGTCTACCAATCTGTACCACCTGCACCAAGGGCACTGATTTTCCAGAGTACGTGGGGATGTTTACTGGCTGTTACAGTGCAAGGATGAACTCTTCAAACTGTGAGACCTCAGTGATGATTACCATTACTCTACAGATTCTGTTCCTGATTGTCTTGTAATGCTCCTAGATAAACGTCCCTGAGAGACTTGTAGGTTACTGAAATCTTCTGCCTCAATAAACCTGAAGTAATTCTACTCAGAAGATAAATAGGCAATGTCAGACATGGTCATCTTCGCACTTTTCTCTGTGATTACATTTTGAAAGTACTTATTTAACTCTCGAGTTGTTTTGTCTTTTCCTTCAAATTGATTTCACAGCAGATCCTGCAATAATCTACCCACTTCACTGACTGACTGAGATTAGGAAATATTTAACAATTCAGTTGAGCCAATGTCACTAGCAATAGCCTAGGTTTCTTCTTGCATTGCTTGCATTCTTCTTCTTCAGGAAACACCTCTCCATATTCATTCCAGGCCTTCATTGTTCAGCATTTGTTTTGCATGGCATATTGAAAACAACTTCCCACTGAAAAAAAAGTTCCTCTCATTTCTTAGATTGCTCTTCCCTGCTGTGCATCCCTGAACCTCCTTCAACCTTAACAAATACACCAGTTCCAGAAAAGTTAGTGTTTCCTTAAGTTTCTAATCTTTTAGGCTCTTGATTAGCCATTCCTGACTTCTCTTTTTCTGCTGTGCAATCTCATGCTGTTAGACACACTGCACTGCGAAATGAGTATTTGTTTAGTTTTACATGATATAACATTAATATGCTTATCACCTCTAGTGAGCTTCCTATTTCCTCATTGACTCTGTAAATGCATTGGCAACTCCTGACACACAACCATTATCTTTGATGGCTTGTGGTAGTGAGATTTCACAGGGTGGTTACATTAAAGGACCCTGGATTACAACAATAAAAAAATATTCTTATCCAATAATCTTTTTGCCATTATCTAGTAAATGACAAATTGTTCTGTGAATTTATATTTTCAAATTTATTGCGAAGTTACCTTTGATTTGATTCACTGGGTGCCATCTGTTGGAAAGGGAAGCACTGCATTCTGCAGCTTCCTGAAGGGAGGTTGTGAAGAGGATGGGGTTGGTCTCTTCTCCCAGATAACTAATGACAGGACTCGAGGGAAAGGCCACAAGTTGCGGCAGGGGAGATACAGATTAGATGTCAGGAAAAACTTTTTCTCCCAAAGAGTGGTCAGGCACAGGAATGGCCTGCCCAGGGAGGTGGTGATTAAGAAGCATCTGGACTCTTGCTATGAGACATGGTTTAGCAGCTTAGTGGGTAGTATTGGTGTTAGGAGGACGGTTGGACTAGATGATCTTGTAGGTCTTTTCCAACCTTGTGTTTCTATGATTTATTGTTGTTTTCTTTAAAGATCACTCTCACTGATACAATATCACAGGGGAATCATTATACTCGATAAATATGTGCAAATATTAGAGTTGATTAAATGCTATTTTGATTATTTTAAGTTAAATTATCTTAGATAAATATAAAGCTGGATATGTATAAAGCTACATAGATAGATACAATTGATCCAAATTTCATTGGTAATTATGGATTGTGAAATAGGTGTAGTATTGTGTGACTTTGAACTTTCACCCTGCTCTAAGTTGCGGGATTTCTTTTTTTTCCTGTGTACAATAGGAATGTGTTTCTGCTGTGTAGAATAGGAAGCAAAAACCTCTCTAATAGATACCCAAATTGACCTATGGAATAAAGTGTGAAAGGTGAAAAGTGAACACTACTTTCCAACCAGAAAATTCTCCCTGCTAGAGGGAGAAGTCTGCTATTGTAGCACTTTACATAGGAATGTCATTCTTTGTATGCCTGGCAAAAACCTTGGAGAGTTGGGGAGAGCCCTTCTAGAGAAGAACTGTAACGTACAGCTCTGGTAGGGAAGTCAAAATCTGCTATGAACTGATTTCCATTTGCTCGCTGCTCAGCCTTGCGTATCCTTATGTTTTCAGCCCTTTTCAAAAGCCTTCAAGGCATTGTTTTATTTTTGTTAGAGAAGTCTTGCAAGAATATGGAATCCCCTTTCCAGAAGATCTCAATATGTGCTTTGTAAGCCCTTTTTCAGTAGCCTTTCAGTATCTAAACAGGACCTAAAAGGAAGTTGGAGAGGGAATTTATACAAGGGCACACAGTGATAGGACAAGGGGTAATGGCTTTAAACAAGAAGACGGTAGATTTAGATTAGATCTCGGGAAGAAATTTTTCATTATGAGGGTGGTGAGATCCTGGCCCAGGTTGCCCAGAGAAGCTGTGGCTGCCCCATCCCTGCTGTGTCCAAGACCTGGCTGGGTGGGGTTTTGAGCAACCTGGTCTGGTCTTTAAGGTCCCTTCCACCTAAATTATTCTGTGATTCAGGAACTTTTGCTGCTTGGGTGTTGATTGTTTAGATTTTCTTCTGCTGAGGGACCCAAGGGAGAAAATTAAAAAGGCTGCAATAAAAAATACTCTCCATCTTTTCAGATGTGGCAGGCTTGGTGTGTTCCTCAACTTCCAACCTCCTGGGTTCTACAATGACTTGGGATGTCTTGGCTGTTTGTGAAAGAATCCACACCCTGAACTCCAGTTTTGTCCCAGATAATTTTAGCCTTCTTGACTACCAAGCAGCTCAGAATTCCTGTCAGGCACTTATTTAGAGGCAGCAGCACTGCTGTGAATTGTACATAGGAAAGGAAAAAACAGTTGCTTTAGCCTTTTGGGAAAGAATTACATCCACACCTACCAAGTTCCTGCTCTGAGGCTCACTCTTTATGCATCTACAGACTTCGTGCATGGAGCTGAGAATTGCTCAATATCCCCAAAACTGTGTAAGATACAAGCTTCTTGTGGCATCAGACTCTTATACACACACAAGTTCCTTAGTTTTAGTTTTGTGTTATAAAGCCTTATGCTTACGCTGAAAATGTATGATGACAAGGGACCTGTCTTGAATCTTCTTTTAAGCTGCAGATGGTACACTGAAAATAGGCTGTACTGTACTATACGTTACCTTGATTTATGTGAAACATCACATATTGATGTCTTTATAGACAGCAACTTAGTGTTTCAGAGGAGTCTGCATGTTACAAAAAGGGCAGCAGGTGTTATTTAGACTAAATTGACCTTGAAATTGATTTCTTTATTTTATGACTTACTGAGGGGAGATTAATACTTTTTTTTCCTGCAGCCTGAAACAATTTACATGGTAATAGAAGGCATAGTCAGTCAAATAAATTGCTGGAAGTAGTAGTGTTCCAAGAAAGAAAATATGGATCTTACTTGCATTGATTCTTTCTATCCCCAGGGAGTAGCTAAGACTTTTAACACTGGGGAAAGACTGCCAAAATTTATTTTTCCCATTAAAGGCAGAGGAATGGATAGCAGTGTCTGTAAGCTGACATTTACTTTAAACATTCAGTTGGAAGGGTGGGGAAAAGGGTGTGCCCCGTATAAAATTTAGGGAGCGTTTTAATGCTATTTCATGATTTCTGTTAGGGCAGATAGGAGAGGAAATCATAAGAAACTTCAGCAAAGCCTGAGGTGGAGACAGCGCAGCTGCCGTCTATAACAGAGCAGACCTTGGTAATAGCCTGCAAATGGGTGTTGTAGTTCCACCTTTGAGTACCAAGCAGAAATCATCTCAAAATAAAATAAACATTTGGAAACAAGAGACCTAAAAGAAATTACCTGGAGAAGGCACTGATGGCAACATGAAATATAGCTCTTACAGGAGAGGGAGAGCTTTTTTTTTTGTGCTGTCATGATTGCTGCAATGCCGAAGTGACGTTATTTTCAGTTCCTGTAGACACCAAGACAAGTGCATAATTAAATGATTTGTCAGTGGCATAATACTCTGTAGAGCCTGAACATACATGAGATGTTATTAGGACATATTACCTGCAAATGAGTGCATGCAACTCCACAAAACGATTTTTTGCTTTAAATGCAGAACTTATAGGGAAATGTCTTACATATGAAAAGCATGATTGTCCTGGGGCTGGGAGTAGAGAATTAATCTCTTTTGTCTATCAGAAAGCTGCATCTGAATGCTCTTGTTGAAATAATTGTTCATTCACTACAGCTTCAATCTTTGTGATACCAGAGAAGGAGATTGGTGTTTGGCAGATAACAGTCTTTCCAGGCCAAGCTTCCAGCGCTACTGGGCAAGGGCCTCAGGCTCCTGCTAACAGGCTCAGATCAGTTTGGACTATTGTTAGAATTCTGTGTCCCCCTAAAAATAACCTTTGCCTGAGGAGTTTTGCTAATTTTGTTTTTATTTTCTGGCTCAATATGCCCTGAGTTACCACAAGTGGCAAGCACGGTATTAATATGGGGCACATCACAAGCTTTCCAAGGAGGTGTCCAAAGCTGTTTATTTACTTGTTACTGTGTCACGGACTTGTGCAATGCTTGGAAAGAAGCTGTGTGTGGGAAGTATATTTGCAAAATACCTGTTTAAAATGGCATATTTATTTGGAACTCAGCGTTTTGCATTCTGGTAGAGAGGGAGTTGTGTGGAATAAAATCTGCTGTTGCTTTGTATGCCTGCCAGCTTGCCCCTCCTGGAGAGTTTCCTAAAAGCAACACCCCTGCAAAATGCTTAGCTTGGGGGTTTGGATTCTTGCAGTGCCCTTCACGCACACTGTGAAACTATGATCTGAGCTCAGCCCTGCAGCCTACCACATGATAGCTCCCTAACAAGACAGAGCATGCTAATTAGAAGACAGAGTGGGAGGTAATGGGCATTGAATATAAATTGTTGAACATACATTCTACCACGTCTCTATGTACGTTCTGTTTGTATGATGTTACTAATAAAGCCAGAAAACTAAAATGAGTATGGGGTGGCTGCATTGTGGGCGGTGGCAGTAAGACAGAGTAGCCAAGGTGAAGGAAAAGATGAAAGCAGGAGAGTGACATGAGTAAACATGAAGATATCATAAAAAGGTCGAAAATGCCCAGCTTTATCAGCGATACAGCAGTGAGTGAAGATGTGGAAGCGCTGTTAGATTACGCAGAGGGCTAGCAAACACAATAGATGATTAGGCTGGTGGTTTTGTTTGGTGCCAATCTGGGAGAGCTTGCAGCTTCTCAGAGCGGACAAAAGTTACTGCTTTCCTTTGTGGCAAACAGATGCAATTGGACTGTAGGAATTTGTGGGCTGATTTTGATGGCAGTTCAGGATCTATATAAGTCTTGTAAAGTCTCTTGCTTGGCATTTCCTCGGCAGAAGTCAATGTATACAACGGCTAAGTTGAACAGAGAGCAACTTCTTATCTTTTTTTTTTACTTTTCTGGAACTAGTACACTAAGTGGATGCGCAGTGCATGAGAAGGCCCTTTTGTGACTTGAGTTGTAACACATGGAGGAAAAGTTTAGAAATAACAAGAATATTTTTGATACCACTAGAGAGATTAATTTTTGTAGCCCATAAATTCTTTTCATGTGTCAATGGCAATTGTAATATGTTTCAAGCTGCTGTGTTTCTGCAGCAGCTGTCTTTGGAGACAGTTTACAGACGTTAAGCTTCTTTTAAGGTGAAAGCGGTATGGTCCTCCATATATTAATGGGTAAAATGGGATGCAGAGGAGTGGAATGCTGAAAGGTCAAGCATCAAAGTACCAGAGAATTACTATCAACTCCCTGAAATATATTCTATCTACTGGATGATAGCACATCTATAAATAAAAAATCTAGAAGCTTAATACCTGGAGACATACTTGAAAATAATAATAATAATTAAAAGAAGTTCACAGCTGTTACTCGCTGCTGTCTTTGCCAGACATGCCTCCATTTCAGCTTATCAGACTTGTGTAACTTCTCTTCAACACATGCAAATCTGATCTCATCGATAGGAAAGGCAAGACAACAGGAGTTAGCCCTGGGAGACCTTTTCAAAATATGAGTGTGAATGTAATGGCTGTATTCATTAGGGAACAGACAGGAATTTAACATGCCAAGTATTTTCTAACATGTCCTTTTAAAAATAGTTCTGTTTTAATTACTGATTTGAGGCTTATGCTTTTATTTATGGTGTCCATGTTTAGATACTGTTACACTTCTATTACCTGTTCCAAAGTCTCTCTAAGCCTTTGTTTCTGTAGTGTATTAACAGCATTGTAGTCAGCTTATTCTCACACCATCTGCACTATGGTAATACTACTTGCCCCCTGCCTGCATTCTGGTCTTTTCAGCTGCAAGTGCAAAGCCATCAGACGTGCCCAAGACCCAGACTGCTTTGTGTCCACTCTTGTGGAATGCCAGTTTGGAAACTGGAGAAATTTCAGAAGGGATAGAAAACCAGGATTTTTATGTTGCTTCAGCATGGACCCAAATGTAGACCTCTCCGGAAGGACAATGAGCCTGCCCGAGCAGCCTACGTTACAGTGGTTTTGCTGTTGCCAACCAGGCAAATAAACCAGTCCTTCTAATGGAAGTAATTTTTCATAAGATATCAAGATAAGTGTGCTGGACTTCTTACCTGAGCTTCTGAAAAGCAGTGGCTGTGGTGTCATCCTGCCCTTCCTACCCACACCCTTCTAACAGGGATAAAAGTAGTAGTCTTCTTGGGGTTTGTTATAGTAAAACAAAAAAAATTGTGTAGTTCAGTAAAGAGGGTCTAATGCATAACATGAATGGCAAAGAAAATCTCTATCACCAAATGTTTTACTAATGGCTCCTCTGAGCCTAATTATAGTGGTGCTCAATGCTGATCTCTCTTCTTGTCATATAAAGTGCAAAGTATTCTGTTTAATCTGATTTTATTTTTTTCCTTCCTCTCTCTTTTCAGGACCATAAATCTGATGTTATGACTCTGGTTTCCAGGGCCAAGAACTGTCCTCCAAGTCCAGTAAGTAGAAGCATTTTGCTGAACAGATTTCATTCTGTAACTGAGTTTAGATCTTCTTTTAAATTGCTTCAGTCATCAATCACTGGAACCAATTTTCACCTGCGACACTGTATTGCTTTTGAAGTGACTGTACTTGAATCTGCTTAAATGCTCTTTAATACTTGAATATATAGTATCGCAAAGATCCATCTTACCAAACTGAATAAAACTGATTAGTGTCACTGCAGTGTAAGTTCATTAACAGCCCAGCGAATCTATCTTGTGTGCTGCTACCTGTATCATATCAACATACAGCCTTGGCCTCAGGTTGTGTCTCACTGCTATGCAGAGAAGAACATTGCAGGGGAAGGTACAGCTGCAATTCCCTAGTGTAATCACGTCCCCAGCTGAGGGCAGATACAGAAGAAGAAAAAAGTTTGGAGAAGTTGAGTGGCATCCAAAGAGCAAAGCATTCTTGAGTAATGCCACTGTTTGCTTGGACACTGAGCAGGACTGGACAAAGAGGAACGACCTTATGTTAGCTTAAAGGGTTGAAATAAGCTAGTCCCCATCTGATCCCACACCCATCCTTCCTCGTTTGCCATATGATACTATCGTGTGGCAGGAAATAGGTTTACCATGAAAATAAGTTCACGCTGAGGCGTTATAGACCTGGTTTTCAGAGGTGATGATGATATCCAACTTCATTTGATGTCACCGAGAGTACATAATTTGTTGCAATCAATTCCCTTTAACCTTATTTTGTCTCTCTAAAACACTAATGTCATACCATTGGGCCTTTTCAAGTGCCTGTGGTTGGATGATTCTGGTAATTGACATTACTTAATTCTATGCACATTTGGGGTTTGGGTTTTTTGTGGTCATTTTTATGTTCTTCTGATTATCTAAATTGTATCCCCACAGACTTGAGGTTGTAGGAATGTGGATTTATGTCAGAATAAGGAAATAAATAATATTTCAAGTATTTGGCATGATTAATGGAATTTTAAACATGAACCCTAAACAGTAAAAGTTCCTTGAAACAAGAAGGTGGTTGGACTTTTTTCCAAATGAAAACTGTCTTTCAGTTTGAAATCACTGCCTTTTGAAACAGCTTAGCCACATTAATGTAAATATAAAAATATCTTGAAAGATCATAATATGTACAAAATACATTTAATTTATATGATGATGTGACAGAAGCCTTTTTTACACCATATACAAACTTTTTGAAGGATACCTTCTTTCAGTAATTCTTCTTGCACTGACGCCGATATTTCCTTCCTGCTAGACCAGCTTTCAAAACCTTTAATACCTTCTGAAAAGTTGTGGCCTTTCTGTTAGTATGTCAGAAGTTAACTTGTAAAATACTGTTGGAAAAGGCTTACTTTTAGAAAATTGTTCTTGTGCTTCTTACATTTGCATTGAAATTAGATTTGAATTGGTTAAAAATGAATGTTTTTAAGAATGATGTAGTGTTTTTCTGGCTGAATGTATTTTCTGAAATGGAAAATGGTCTGCAACAAGTGCAGAGCGTGGTTTTATAAACACCTGCCATTGTATATTGAAAAGTTCTCTCTTCCCTTTGAAAAAACAAGAGAGAGAGGAAAGGGATGAGGTGGGGTTCTACAGAATTTGTTTGCAAAATTTAACCTGAAAATTCTGAGTTTTTTGAGGTTCGGGTTCTTTATTTCGTTGTTTTGTTTTGAGGGTTCTTGTTGGTCTTTTGTTTGTTTGTTTGTTTTTAGTTTATGATTTAATTATTTAGTTGCTGTTGCCTGTGAGAAAGTGTCCTCAAACTTCAAAGTACTGTCTTAAATCCCAGGATTTCAGGTGTTGCTTGAACCTCAGGAACTTACAGACCTTTAATTATTGCTTTTCTGGGGGTGAGGGAAAAAGTTCTAAGGGCAAGTTTAGCAGTTTGCTTTGAGCTGCTGAAGAGATGGGAAGAGAAAAGGGTTTCATCTTCTCTATGATATTTCTGATGCTACACAACCATGGCATAAAAAATGAGTTAGGAATTGAGCTTATTTCTCTTGAAATTACACTGTCTTTGTTGTTGCTTGGAAAATTGTTTGTTGTGATGGATGAGAAGGGATACATAGATTTTTCAAATGCGTTGCCAGATCATTGCTTATAGAACAATCTGGTAATAAAAGGAGAGTTGACAGATAAGAATTCAAATGGATCTGATAATGAATTATTGAATAATGCCCCAGTTCCAGAGCCTGAAAAGCTTACTTCTAGTGTTGGGTTTTTTTAAAGAATTGTTGGTTGCTTTTCCTGCTCTCAGTGACAGATCCTATATGAAAGTCTAATGCAGCTGAAACTCATAGACTGAATTTACTTCTGTCTTAGATAATTGAGACTTTATTGAAATGGCTGGAGTTACAGTGATATAAAACTACAGAGATAGTTCAGTGGTGAATCAGATCTATCGAATTTCATGTTTCTTGATAGGTATAGCTTCTTAATAGATTGCTTGTTAAATAATTCAAGATGTTTTCATTAAGTTGAGTGATTGTGCCTTTTAAACCCTTTCTTTTGTTATTAAATCTGATCAGACGATCCGTTATACATAGACGGAGCCAAGAAAATCTAACTGAAGAAATGGCTGTTGGGAAGCTTTAGGAAGTTGGTGGCTACCAGAATCTGGAGAGCTGTTCTTTTCTGACAATTCGGTCACTTTTCTTAGAGCTTCCTGGAAGTGCTGTACTCTTATTTGCAGTTTCATGCTCTTCTCCAGGCTACCTTAAATTCTCATTCCTGCTTATTTCGAGGCTTACATTTTCTAAAATGGTTTTGCCCTTTCTTCAGTCTTCATTTCTCAAATTCTTGTCTATATATTGATATTTGATAACAAATATCATGTACTGTTTTTAATCAAGAGATGTTGAGAAAAGGTATTGGGAGTAAAATAAGACTCTTCAGCGTAATTCAGCAGGGACAATAATGATTTTTGCTGAGAAATAAAATTGCTGCAAGAATTGCTGCCTGTGATCTGAATAGAAATGTGCTAGCTACCCAAAATTACTTTATCTCTTCAGCTGCTTTGAGAGAGATATCTATTAGCTGGAGATAATGGCTTGTACAAAAAAAAGTGGATTTCTTTAAATTTAAGATTTGTGTTGAATGGAATGTATCTTAGCAGCAGCATTCCTAATAAATAAATAAATCTGTCACTACAGACAAGAATAGAACTGAAAGAAAAACCAACTCCTCCCTAAGCATCGTCACAGAGCATTTGGATAATATATTGGGTAGAACAGGAGAGTCTTTTGTGCAGGGGAGAAGGGTGATCTCATATGATACTGAAGAACTGATCTAATATGAGAGAATTAAAATAGTGGGGAAAATACTGATTTATTTATTTAATTTTTTAAATTCTAAAATATAGTGTATATACAAATTGATATAAATTCAAATATACTGATACTCTTTTCCTCTTCCATCCAGTTACGACTTGTGCATTATCACTGAAGTAGGTGCACACTCTGCTGAATTCTTATCAGGGGTTAGCCTTGCCTAGAGTGGTAGTTACGTGGCTGTCTACAAGGTTGTGGCTATTTCACTCGTCTTAGAAAAGCAGATCTTTAGGGTAAGCTGACAGAGTTTAACATTTTGATTTTTCATTGTAATAAAACAAAACTTGGCACCACTTAGGCTGGCGGTAAAGATGGTAATAAGCAATGCCTTGGTCTCTTAGTAGGCTTCCTTCCTTTCACTGTCAGAAGTTCTTTGGCTTCTGTGCTTTGGCCGAGGAGTTAAAAGTCAGTCCAAATAAAATAAGCAATTTAGCAATTTCCAATAGCTGGAAATTGAAATGCTAACAAGCTGTCAATTGAGAGAGCTGCTGAAATGCCAGGTAAAGTTTGATAGAAGATTTTTGAACATCTGTGGTTCTGGTGTGGAAAGAAAAAGGCTGGGGTTGGACAGTAGCTCAATACATAGATGGAAGACATATCCAGTGAAGAGGACATTTATTAATAGACTGAGTGTCAATGTTAGTTTTTTCTTTGCTTTGTTGCTCATGAAAGATAAGCCAAAATGATGTTTGGAGGCGCTTAATCTGGTCACATGCCTCTTCTTCCCTTTGGAAAATTAAGGAAGCCAATCTATAGGCTAAATGAACTGAAACAAGGTTAGTTTAAAAAGAATTGCAGAATAAGCAAAAGAGAAAAATGTTTTTGCTGCTGTTTGGAATATTAATGTTTTGGTAGTTCTACATACTGGAATTTGACAGACTTTCAGGAGGGAGTTTGAGCACGCTCACAATCTACGAATAAGCAAACAGATTAAGAAAAAGAAGGAAAAGGCTGTGTCTGCATGAAAAATGTATAGAAGCTGTATAGAAGTTACTATTTCTCACTGCTAGCAGTACTATGTTGTTTGTAGAGTGGAGTGTGCTCCTGTAGATGGAATGCAAGAGATGGTAATAAATACACATTTCATACAGTGGTTCTGGAAAGCTCTACTTTTATATTTCGACTGAAACTAAAGGAAATGTGCTAATTTCGCCCACCTTTTGCTTTTTACTTTTCTTCTTTGCTTGGTTTTCAGTCAGGAGTTGCAAAAATGTGCTACTGAAAAACAAATGAATAAGTCTATTAATTTGCATAAATATATGCACAAGCAAGATTCTTACTATTGTACAGCTGACCATCAAACAAATTCGACTTAGTTGTGTTAATCACATACTATTCATTTTGATGATTTTATCATTATCTTAGAGTCAGATAATGAATATTAAAAATATTTATAGTTCATTTAATATTTTCTTTAGTTTTCTTTCATATTCTATTCATATTAACCATGTTTGTAAATTATCAAAACCCAGAATTTTTTTAAAACAAAGCCAGAAAACAGGCCTTGAAAGGTAGGAACACAAACCTTTGAGAATACCTATGGATGAGGAATGTAAATTAGGAAAAAAACCAAGCCAACTAACCAACCCTAACCCTCCTGCCTGACAAAGGCACCTTTTAACTCCCCTTAACAATATTGCTGTCACTTTTATACATGCATTGCAACGTGTGATAAGAGCCAGCTTATGCATATTACTTTTCTGCCATTGAGGTGACTTCCAGTAGGATAGAATGTATTGCATACTGGTGGAGCCAGGATTTTGGGAATGACAGTAAACTGAAATCTTCATCAGGACGTTTTCTGTTTAGTATTTTTTGTCAGAGGAGAATGACAGTGCTGATGAACTCTTGAGATTTAAAGTGTGATGACAAGATGCCATCTAGTGACAATTTGTAGGAAATTGTCGTTCACAATCTGCTTATAGAAATGTTTTCTCCTCTCTGAGATTGTATTTCAGTCCAGAAATTCCACCATCATTGTATCACCCAAAAGCTGATTTTCTGAAAAATTATTTTGCACTAGATTCAATTTCTGCTCTATTAAATGCAGGACACAGATCATCAACTTCTTTTGCTTCCTATACTTACCTCTGGTTTTGCTTTGCAAAAGCAAATTCTGCCACTGCTGCCTATCCCAAATCACCTGGTCTCTCTGGTAAGCATAAGGTGTGTTTCTTGGTGAATTTGGTGACGTAGTATTTCAGCAGTTCTGCTCTTACCTGGCAGAAAAAATATATAATTATGGTAGAAGAGAAGCTATTTTGAATGTAGACTATTTTTATTTTTTCTTCAAAAAACCAGATTCAATTAAACTTGTGAGTATTTGCATATTTTTTATGTTCCTTATTGGAAGAACAGTTTTTTACTCTGCTGCTGCTTACGGATATTAGATACATAAAATGACTGTTTTGTTGTTTTCAAAACAGTTATTTTCTTTAATGTGAAAACAATAATTTGACAGAGATTGAAATTGGGTATATGCTCTTCAAGTAACATGCTATATTGAATGGTATAAGTCTTTTTCTGGTAACAGACTTATAGTTTCCGTAGGGAGTGCCAAGTCTGGTTTGGGAGAGTGCCGCCTTACTGCATCTTGGGAAAAACCCTGTTGGGTACACTTACATTTTGTTCCAGCAGGAACAGGGTTGTCTAAGAGTACACAGTCACCACTGTCCTCTCAGCCCTATTAGCATGAGCATGGGAGAAATATTTTCATGTCTGTATCAAGGTTCAATGCTACCAAGTTCTACAGGACATAATTTTGACATCTTAGAGTTCAAGTCAACAAGATCTGGAACATATCCTCTGTCACAGCGTAAAACTGTCTGTATTAGCATCTTATGTACTTAACAGAAAATAGAATGTTCTTATGCTGCTTCTCAAAAAGAGTGACTGTTTGAGATTGAGATGAGATTGCTGAAGAACTGATTTCATAAATGTCTTCATGTTGTGGAGAACTTGAAGATATTCTTAACCTTAAGCATGTCAACAGTCCATTTGAGAAGGATCAAAGCATTTCATAATAGGACAAATACAATTTATGTGCAAAAAAACCCTAATTTAATTTGCAAATACTATATCTGGGGATTCCGACAGTCTGAATGTATCTAGGTTAAAGACCAAGTGGCTGAAAACAGACTGTACTAATTTTATTATTTGTAGGGGAAGACACTTGCTGTTTGATTTCTTTTCAAAAAAATTGATCCTCTCTTCCCTTGACTGTTCATAGAGTTCCATGGGAGCTATGAAGGAAGGGCGTATGTTGAGAGAGAGATGTGCTTCTAAGGAAATAGCTGAATATCATTCAATGCAGAATAGTATTAAAAAGAAGACAGAAAGAATTGAGCTTCCAAAAGCAATCTCGTAGTTTTGACATTTTTTAAAAAATGAAGGGGTTATGAGAGTAATTGAGGCAACTGCTTTAATTCTGCATATTGCTTGTCAGTGTTTTCCAATTTGCATCCTAAGAAAACCACTGACTTTCTGCCTAAATAAGATAGAAAGTGGTGTTAAGAGCATGACAATGGTTATACATGGTGAGACTATCCTGCATGATATTTTGTTCTAGTATGATCTACAGTTATAAACCTGTAAGAATGAACAGAAAAGCTATAATGTTAAATATATTCCTAAATTTCTCCAAGTTATGACTGAGATATTATGCCTTGTTAAGGAAGTCTGTATTATAGCCTTTAATAAACTGTAATAAACATTTTCCTAAGATTTTTCTCTGAACAGTTTTTGAACCTGTAAATGTCTTTGGCATCTGCAGTATCTTTAATTCTGTCTTTAGATCACTCAATTGAATGGGGCTTCAGCCTAGTTGGGAAATACAGCAGTTTTCTACGTTGCTACTGTTTTATTTCAAATTTACATATAGCATTGGAAGGAATCTGCTGATTCTTCTTATTTGTATATATTTGTATACCAAAAGTCATGGTACGGTAATTCAGAATTACAGTATGTATCTAAATTTCTGGTTTATGCGACATGTTTTTCAATTATTTAAAAGCCACCAACAAATCTCACATGAGTAAGCTTGCCAGTTTAATGTTTATAGTGAGCTATAGCTGTTACTAATGCCAAATATTGTCAGAGTAAACTGAGGGTTTGATTAAATATTTCTATATTGATGTTATCAAGGCGTGGAGCATCTGAAAAATGGTAAACAAATGTGCAAAAGTAACAGTAAAGAGAAAAGTAAAACTGCGAAGCCTCAAATGGATGTGCCAGAGAGTGGGTGTTTGTTACTCAATCTCTATTAACAAAACATTTCATGAGTGTGGCAACAAACTGTGAGTCACTGGAGTCAATGCAAGAAACTAGGACATAAGAGGCCAAAATCAGATCCATAAATTCCCAAATAGCAGCAATGAAGGTCTTCTTCAGTATCTCTGAGAGCTTAAAATAGCAGTATTGAATCTAATACTGCTGGAAAATTCATTGCCTACAGTTAGGCCTTAGATCTAAAATAAAAATTAATATTTAAAAAAAACCTAGTAAAACAATGATTAAAAAATGTTTGGTTGGGGTTTTTTTTGTTTTTTTTTTTGTTGTTTTTTTTTTTTTTTAAAAAGGTGGCATACAACAGTGAAATGAGACTGAATACCAGAAGCAGAATTACCCCTGTGGAGAAGTAATGTGTGTTGGTAAGATAGGCTTATGTTAAATCCAGCCTATAAAGCGAGCAGTGGTTTAGGTCCGAATGAGTGACATGAAAATTTGTGGATAAAAAGCATCAGTGTAGAAAAGAAATACTTGGGGGTGAATGGGGAAGACCAACCTGTGGCCTCACAATTAAAGGTCTCTGGTACCTCCAGTGACATAAACATCTTTGGTGTTGAGAATCTGTTCTAATATTCATCGTGCCTATTTGCTCATTAAATGAATTAATTTCTATAGAATTCTGGGACAAATAATAAATATTGAATTGAATTCTTGTTAGCATCATATACTGGATAGTCTCACCCCTGGGCTCATTGGTTGAATGCAGGTGTAAAAGTGAATTAAAGTTAACTAAAGTCAAATTACCTTTCTAAGCTTGCAAAACAAGTTTTTCCTTCCAGTCAAATTATAGTTTCCTTTTTTTTTTAATTATTTTTTCATCCATAGGATAAAATTGTTAATTTTGAATTTAAGAATTCTCTTTTTATTTGCAATAAAACTATAATAGTTATTTACCCTAATTGTGGGGCAGTGGAGGGAAGAGTCAATGCTTTGACAAGAGTCTTGAAGTATACTACCAAAAGAGCAAACATTTTCAGTTTCTGATAAACATGCACTGTTTTCTGGCTAAAAAGGTTCTGCTGTTTCAAATCAAACTCCATACAGAAATATCCTGTTTGGGTATTTTTATATGTGTTATGGACAGAAAAAAAGACAACAAATAACAATATGGGGAGGTTATTTTTCTGTGTATCAGACTAAGTAAGTCTATTTTTGCTTTTCCTCTTTCAGAGCAGTTAACTGAGAGCATCCTCATGCACCTAGAAAGCATTTTCCCAATGGGCTGTTAAACAGCTGCAGAACTGCAATGGGGCTGGGGGGTTGCATCTTGGCAAGATACTTGAACTTTGAGAGGTTGTTCTGTGAATCATCACGCAATGACACAACACAAGCGTTCAAAATATGATAATGCAGCACTTAAATCACAGAATTTCTGTAGGCACAGAAAACTTCTAATGATGCCCCTCTGTAGCTTCTTCTTAAGAGAATGGCTTTCTGTGCTCTCTGCAGAGTTACAGGATTTCTGTTTGTTATAGTCCAAGGTCGAATACAGAAACTTTGTCCAGTGTATTGATACTATCCTACTGGAGAAGGTGATACTTCTCTGTATGTCTGCCCTAAGTGTGTCTTAATCACTGGGAGTAAATATTTAAATACGTTATGAAGAGTAGCAGCCAGCGTTTTGTTTACCTACCTGTGTGTTTGTGTGTGAAATCACCCTTTTGTGTGCTATTCCAGTGAATGATCTCAACGTTTATATCCTTTGGGGTTTATGTCACTAATATCTTAAAAATATTTTAAGATTACACTGTGTGCTTGCTATTAATGTTAATTTTAGGATCCTTTTTATCTTTTTTCCTGAGTCTGAAATATGTCTTTGTGAATTCCTCTGGCCATGAACTGACATATCTCTCTTTCTCAGTTAAGAGTACATTTATTCAGTTGAAAGAACTGGGACAGAACTGTTGTCGCATACAAATCTCCTATATTCTGTGATTAAAAACTTATGTGGAAGTCAGGGATGTTTGGATATCAGAAACACTATGATGTAGCCAGTGGCCTTTTAATGCTGTATACAAATAAGACAGCTTTTGTATGCCGTAGGGAAAATATCATAACAGAAAGAGGAGTTTATTTCAGCTGTGCAACTGTGCTTTGTGCAAGTGCAGCCACTGTTCATTTGTTTTGTGAAAATATCACACTAATCATTATGGACCTTTTTGAAGTTTTGATTCAAGCTATTCAAGGAGCTCTCATGGCTCACATTGGTAATAGCAAAAATACCTGTGACTGGCGAGTTTTGTGGAATTTGTGGTAATCTGTTCATTACGGTAGAGAAACGTAGAAGATAAAGTCTCTGTGTCCTTGTGTGTTACAGAATCCTACAAACCCATGGTTGCAATTTACAGTACAGTAAAGTACACCCCCAGTCTGGCTGTAACTCTTTGGGTTGTGACAGTAGATTACAAAAAGCAAACATATTCTTCATGACAAAATCATTAAATAACTCTCTAGTCTCAGGTGTGTTTACATCTCAGTGTTCTCTCCACACAGTGATACACAGAACTGCAATTTTCTCTTTGCTAATGTTCATGTACATGAACACTATTTTTTTTTTTTTTTTTATTAATTAAGAGAGCTTTTATTTCAACATTTTCTCTCTAAAGGCTTAGAAAATGCCTCAGATACATCCACCTTCCTTTAGATTCATGGTCTTCATTAAAGTATGCTTTTGGGGTTTTTTTTGTGGTGGTTGGGGTTTTTTGTTTTTGTTTTTTTGTTTTTTTTTTGTTTTTTTTTTTTTTTTCTACTCAGGGTTCTGCCTTTTTGAACATTTTCCCTTTCTTCAAATGAACACGTTAGGAAATGTTTTTTGAGTAAAACTAAACAGATGAGTAAGTTTTGGCTTACTTTATTATGCAGTATAAGACAGCTTTCCATGCTTGTCTTCTTTTTTCCTTTATCAGTAAGTTGAAACCCTTATTTTATTTTTCACTGTAAAAAGGTATAAGGGCCCTTGACCCCAACTAATAATAAAATCTGATGAGAGAATGCCCTTGTGCAGCTGCTCTTAATACATGAGTCCCGGGGTTCTGGATTTACCCATGTAATATGTTAATGCATATGTATTGCTTTTCTAGACCTGCAGCTATCCGAATGGTACTGCTTGATAATTAGAATATGGTATCAGTATTTTCTGCAAATCTGCCTATTTTCTGTGCATTATTAGCAGTTTCTGAGTTGAGTGTACAACCAATATCACAATGAATCTGATTTCTGCATGATGTTTTGACTAACCCATCACGCTATGGAGCAGATGGTATGCTGCTCTGCAGTACGCAAATCCAAAAGACAGCATTTGCCAGAATTATGACAGGTCACTCTGAAAAGTTGTATAGAGTGGGATAAGAGAGTGGAATTAATTGATTGCCTTTGTTTAGGAAGCTGGCCAATATATAAAGAATCATAGAATGCTTTTGGTTGGAAGGGACCTTAAAGGCCCCCAAAAGGTGGGTATCCTGAGATGACGTATCCTGTTACCAACTGTGTGTATGTTGTAAGACAAAACCCCCTGAACAAGAATGCCAACCAGTTGTTGGTAGGAGCTCCCTATCTAGAGGTAACTGGAAGTCTACATAGCACATCTTGCTAAATTAATAGAATGAATGGAAAGCTGATTAGCAAAGTAAATGACATGATTTCTGTTTTTGAAAAAACATCACAGCTTTTAAGATGCCCATGAAGGTTGTTAAATTCCCATGTTTCTATTTCCCATGTACCTTTTCAAATGTGAGATGTAGTTGGAGAAGATTCTGTCTTAGTTATTGGGCTGTCAAAGACTCTGCTTGGTCTGGTTGATACAGCTTCAAAAGTCTCACCTGTATGTACAACCCAGTATAACCAAAATGAAAGCAGGAAAACGTTTAACTGTGCCAAGGCCTAGATCTTATATGCACTGTCAAAACAATGCGGTTTCTATTCTACCTTCTTCCCATGACGAATACTGTAACTGGAAGTGAATGGTATAAATGAAGTATAATCACAGAGGTCGTCTTCTTCTGTATTGCTGCTCTTTCATCTGATTCCCTCTGCCTGTGATTTTTGTTTTTTCACACAGAATTATTTGGGGACTGTTTTTTTTTTTTTTTTTTTAATTCCTGAATTATCTGAGGAACCTCACATTCAAGTTATATGTGTGAAAACATAATATTTTAACATTGTTTCTCACTTCAGCTGTAACAGAGGATCTCTGTGCTATTGTGGAATCTTGTGGACAAAACCTTTTGAGCCTCCTTTATTTTTCCAGAATTGGACAGGGGAGCACAGGTTTCTCCAAGAAAAATGTTTATCTATTCCATGCTGTTACAGTTTTGTTTATATTCACCCCTATGTTAGGCTGTGCATTGTAGTCTCATAGAACATACTCTCTAGAATAAAACAACTCTTGAAACTCCTGGTAATTATAGTAAAATCCTGGAATTTGATCTTCATTTCCTGTAGCATGACTTGATTTTACCAGTTCCTGATTAGCTGTATTAGCAGGTTGGCATAATTTCTACAGGCAGAGTTGCTGTCCCACTGCTGATAAATGAAGCTGCTGTTGCTTTATTTAACGTGTTCTCCCCAGGGACTATTATGGTGTCGACAGCATTTTGAAAAATTGCTGCAGAACTAATAAGGACAGGGAAGTATGCTTATGCCCATTTCATTCATCTACTTTCTTTTGTCCCTTTTTCACTTATTCTGTAGATCTTTTAGTCTTGTCCAAGCCACTTAAAGAAGAAAGGCACTAGATTTCTTTTTCAGTTATATTTGTCTTGCCTTGTTTTGTTTAGGAATACCGGTTCAAAGTAGGATTAATTGGAAGGGAATATTGAAGATTTTTGTCTCTTGATTTGTAAGAAATTGGAACTGATGATTTTATAGAACATTTAGTTCTGCATGTTGGGTAATGTCTTAATATTAGATGCCATCAGTACAGTCAATCATACACTCTTAAAATTAAGAAATCACATAAATATAACAGGGAAGAAGGAATATATTTCTTCCTTTTGGCCAAATAAAACACTGGTAATGCAAGATCTTTTCTGAATGTGAAGGTGCACTTTCATAATACGTAAAGGCTGCGTGTGAGTCATGCATATCTTTTTAAAGAGCTTTGTTAGGACACTTAAATATTCTGTATTTACACAGAACTTCAAAGGTTTAGACTTGAGTACAAGGGCCAGAAACATTACTGGTGCACGTTGTGCATATAGTTAACCTTCAGCTGAGACTCTTTCCTCTCAAAGACCTTCCATTTCAAAAGCCCCTAGAGCTCGTGTTTTGCATGTGCCCTATGATCCCAGAAAGTACCTTGCCCCTTTTTGTGAAGCGTGGGTCCTGTTTATCATATTTGTCTTCCAGTAGATCAAGACGGATACTGTGATAAGAGTGTGCCCTCCTCAAGGCTTCGAGTCCCTGCTGTTTCAAACTGCTGGTGTGTGATGACTCACTGAAATGATTCTGTAACAAGACCGCATTGATAGTACGAGGAAAGCATTCTGTGGATATACAAAGCGCAAATAGCGAAACGCAGTAATGTTGGCTGACTGAAGCAGCCTAATAGCAGAATACTAAAGAGTGATTCTAAATTTAGAACTACAGCATGTAAAGAGTTTGGGAATCGTTTTGTGGTGTTTTCTATCTGAAGTATGTTAAATCATACCATTGAAATAAAAAGATTAAGGTTGTTTTATTTTGAAAGGGGGATAAAGAGTGGTAGCGTAGAGGAGCAAGCATTTAATATGTGATGCTGAAATAGAAACCTGGATGCAAACATCCATTGGCAGTTTCAGAGATTGGAGTCCTGTGTGCGCGAATGGGTCTGCAGCTTTACAGGTAGGTGTCTTGCAGTGGTTGGAAGCAGACAGGCAGATGAATTTAGACTTTAGAATTGGTAGTTGTATATAGAGTAGACTACTTGAGTCAGTCTTACTTTTTTACTTTCATAAAGGACTGCTTACATAGTAAGAACTACAGGTAATCTTTTCTACTGTTTGCGCTATTATAAATGTCTCTGTGAAGGTGGGATATGACAATTACAACTCCAAATGCTGTATTCTTCCAGCACCCAACTTACTGAATATCTTGGACAGCCCCTCTAACAGTACAAACAGAAATTAAGTACTTCAAAAACTGTATTTCACACTGAAATGTGTAAGCCAGTAGTTACTTGGATTAAGATTTCTCCTTCAATACGTACTGTAGTATAGGGATTCTTAAGGAGTTCAAATAAATTATGATTTATTTGCTTCATAAAGTACATTTTGTAGAAGATTTGTAGTTTATCTGGACATGTGACATTGTCCCGAGAGCTGCTGGTGCTTAAATCAGTCCAGGGCTTCTAAAACTATTGTCCATAAAGTACTGTTAAGTCCCAAGTGCCTGTCTTGGCTGCTGTGCAAATCATACCAGCTGCTCTATTCAGGTATGCTGCTCAAAAGGGTTCAACCCATCCACGCTACAGCATGGAGGGTCACCCTACATGCTTAAAAGGCTTTTTGTGTTGAAATGGTGTCCCAAAGGAAGAAAAAGAATTAAAAAAACAAACTCAAGTACTCCAAATTAGGCTTTGCCTTGTTGTTTCCTTTGTAACACCAAGTTTTCATAGGACTTTTGAGCTGTGCAAGTATATATTCCAATGCTTATCTGCTCATTTGGATTGTTCTCAGCCTTTCTTAGAGAAAAAGTTTTACAGTAATAATTTTGGAAAGTAAAGTAGTATGATCTTTAACCCCAGAAGGATTTCTTTTTTTACTAGTTCCCTCAGTCCCATATAGTTGAATAAAGCTACCGCTGTCTGGTTGTTGTGCGCTTAGTTCTCGTGATGATGGAAGGCTGTCTTGCCTTGCCATGACACAGTAGAGGTTAGAAGAAAATCTTAAGCATCTGAATCAACACGTAGCTTTGAGAACAGGGCTATTTAATACTTCTCAGTGTCACTTCCTGTCTTCAGCAAGACTTAATTTATATGTTATGCTGTATGAAATCCACTATGGATACACTCGTGCCATTGGTTTATTTGGAAACAGAAGTACAATGCTGTAATTTTATATTTAGTTTAATCTTATTATTTAAATCCGAAACACTTTAGTTTCTAGAAATTACCTTCTTTAGTGTTAAAATCTGCTGGTGGCCTCAAGCCTTACCCAAGACACATCTTTGTTAGATGGTGAACAAGTCAAAAATGAAGGTACAGTGAATGTATGATTTACAGCATAATCTCCTCTGTATTCTCTGTCATGCAGATATTGAACACTGCCTTTCACAGAGAACAGCATCTGGAAACTTAGCTGAAAACAGATGTTAACTTAAGATGAGGCTTTTTAGTTCTACTCTTACATACTCACGCATACTGCCTGTCACTGGGAGGAGCACAATGGAAAAGGAAAAGTTTGTGTTGTACTATGGTGACCAGAGTCCCAGCCCTGCAAGTCTGGTTGGCTGCTCCGTGGCTAATCTGAAAGACAAAGCAATGATCATAGACTTACTTGAGAGGTTGGGGTTGGGGGTTTTTTCCATTAATAAACAAATTGAATAAAAATAAATACAGATCTTCATGTTTTCTTTTAAAAAATGCTAACAAGTACTGTTATACCACTGACCCTAATATAGTTACGTACCCTTTTACCTTTTCATCCTGCTTTTCCTCTGTAACAAAATTTGAAAACTGTTTTGTACACCGAGGACTTTGTAATGCTCGTAATTTTCATGATGCAAATTTCAGAGCAAAATGAACCCATTAGCTGAATTAGCAATTCAAAAAGCAAAAGTTCATGGTAAGGAAACAATCAAAGCTTTTCAAAAGGTGCAATTTTATGTTATTGTAGCCCAAGTATGTGCATAGTTTGTGTTCTTTGGTTTCTTTTTTTTTTTTTTTCTTTAAAATAAATTGACATATGACAAGAATGCTAAAGTAAATTAGCATTTCAGAAGAAGCATTAGCTCTTGGGACATGGCTTTTTGCTTTTAAGAAGGCTGTCATTTCTAATCCATTGCAGTATTAAAATATGTAGCTACAGAGTGGGGGAAAAAGAGTTTGCTTGAATAACAGTGTTTATAATTACAGAGGGGTTTTTTAGTATGAGGAGGGAATATGCAAGGGAAAGAATCCCAGCCTGCAGAAATTAAACAGTTTTCAGTAAGGACAATTATGCCTTTGACATCCATTGGCAGCCTTATTATAATATGAGGCCATGACAACATACTTAAAACAGTGCACCTTTAGCTTCTGTCATCACTGAAGTCTGATTCTGAAAAAATGTTCTTCTTACACAAAGGCTTCATTCTTTGAAGATACTTCAACATACTGAAAAGATTGTTGAATTTTTGGATAACATGATGAATTAATTATGTTGTGTGGGATCTGATGCTACTTGTGATATGAAGTTACTGCTGTGATGTTACTACTGCTTATGTCTGTTCAGAGCAGTTTCATTGTTAATCTATGGTTTCTCTTTGTATGTTTCATCTGTCACTTTGCCTTGCCAGCACTTCAGGGTGATGAAGTTATCTTGGTTTGGGGATTTGACACAACTGGGTTTTGATTCTTTACTGAAATAAAACCCTAGAAGAATCAAAATGTTATCAGGATATACAGATGTTTGTTTTAAGGGTTGTTTTACACTTGATTATTCATTCTTGTCTTCACTTGCTGAGTTCCATAGGTGGTGAGTTTTGACTATCTCCAGGGATGGGCATCTATAACTCATCTGTGCCTCTCTTCCAGGGTTTGACCGCTTTCCTTCTATGCGGTCAGAAGCTTCTGTATTTCAGGCTGTGCCTATTGCTTCTTGTCTTGTCGCTTGAGAAGTGCATGTCTCTTTCTTGTATAGACTGCCGTTAGGTAGCTGACGGGAGCCCTATCTCCTGTCAGCCTTATTTCTGAAGGCTGAACAAACTTACTTCTCTTAGTCAACTCCCAAGTCCTCAGTACTGCAGTCCCCGATCATTGCGGCCTCTGCTGGTCTTGCTTTGCTATGTCAATGTCTGTCTTGTACTGGGAAAGCCCCAAACTGGACACAGGTTTGCTTTCACAAGCACTCAATGCAGGGAAAGGTTCACTTCTCTCAACCTGCAGTTTTGCTAATACAGTTTAGGGTGCCCTTTTCGCTGTTTACAGCTACCTGAAAGGAGGTTGTAATGACGTGGGGATCGGTCTCCTCTCCCAACTAACAAGGGACAGGACAAGAGGAAATGGCCTCAAGTTGCAGCAGAGAGGAGGTTCAGATTGGATATTAGGAAGCATTTCTTCATCAAAAGGGTTCCAAAGATTGAGATCCAAAGTTTGTGCCTGACTATCAGGTGCTGACAAGCTACTGTGAGTTTAAGTACTTCTTGGTGTTGTGAGTGATCTTCCTCATGCTGACTGTTAGAGGCAAAACATTAAGTAACCTCCATTTTCAGAAATGTCTGTCACCGCAACTCAGTTCCCCCAGACCATCGATTTTAAGCAGAGCTACCTGTTAAATTCTGCTTTTTTCTTTTATCCTTGTTGCCCTTATTTATAGGTTAGGATGTTCAAATAAGCTAAAGTAGGAAGGTAAATATAAGTAGTAACCAGTTCAGTGCTCTATGCCCCAAGGGCTCTTTCAGTATCTCATCAGCACAAAAAAGAAGTTACTATTTCTGGAAAGTGTACATGTACATATATGAACTAGTTTCATATTATTATCTTGTGCATGGAGAACTGGATGTGGGCTAGTGTCGTGGTTTAACCCCCATTGATGACTAGAACCGCTTGGCTCCTTGCTCAATCTCCACCCTTTCCTCCCCCAAACCCTCCAAGAAGAATGGGGAGAAAAGGGGAAAAAAAGGAGAGGAAAGCGAGAAAAAAAAAAAAAAAAAGGGGGGTTGAGATAAACACAGTTTAGTAAAAACACAAGCAGAAAAGGAAAAATAAGAATAATAAAAATCAATAACAACAATAACAATAATGATGACATGGGTCACTCTCAGAGCCCTGTGAATTGGTACCCTCCTGAGCCACCCCCTGGCTCACCCTCATTTATATTCTGAGATTGATGTAGGTATTATTGACATTCCTTTCACAGTAATCACTAGAAAGAAAATTAACTCTTTCCTAGCTGAAACCAGTGCAGTTGGGATCTGAAAGCCAACTTTGTGTTCTTTCACACGTTGTTCTAGTGGCAAAGAAAACATTTCAGCAATGTGTTAATATGGGCTGTAGGCCCTCTTGTCTGTCTTGCGCAGTAGAAGAACAAAGCTAGCGGAGGGGAAGTCATCCTTAGAGACTAAAAAAGCTGATTTCATGTGATTCAATGATGACATTCTGCATTTGATTCTTTTTGATGAAGTTGTGTTAAATGAATACTTGCTAACTCAGAAAAATGCAGATACCACTAGCAGTATATAGAGGTACTCTGTTCTTAATAAAATCCTAATTTATATAGATATATATATCTATATGTATATGCATAACCGATTTTGGTAAGTGCCAAGTTGCCATAGGAAATACAGAATTATTCCAAGCTGGTTAAAGTCTGAATAAAGGCAAAACTTTCTTTAGTTACAAATATGGGAGTTATGAACTACTCTACGTATTTTTTTTTTTGTTGTTGCACTACCTGTAGTTTATCACTGTTTACATACATAGCATGTAATTAGTGCCACAGGTTATACCACTGTCACTGATGTTAAAGTGCAGTGTATCAAAACAATAAAAGAAGCAGCCTGAATGGCAGAATTCAGTTGATAACATTTGCGAACTCATGCCGAGAAATGCTTGTAGCTGCTAAACAGGAAACATTAGCACCATTCCTCTGTTCTTGCCCTGTCTAGAAGCAGCTTGACAAAACAAAGCAAAACAAAAGTATCTGGAAACAAAATACGGTATTCTTGCTATCTCCTCAGCAATCTTTAGTCTCCGTTTTTCTTACTTGCTTTTTATAGGAATTTTCCCTCAAATATTGATTTGATGGACTGTAGTCCAGATGACCCCTGCTATCTTATAACCACACAGAACCTCTCAGGACACCATTTTCATTACAACCAGCAGAACACTTGGCTGTGCTTCTTAAACCATGGTGAATATTTTTTACAATCCTGTTGTCTGTCTCTGGCTCCTTATTTAAAACTCAAAACTAGCTGCTTTCCTTCTCCCGAGGCAGAGCTGGAGTATGGTAGGTCTGAGTTCCTTGCTTTATAGAGAGAGAAGGCTATGAGCAGATACTTCATCATTCTGACACCCCAGTGTTTACTGGTACCACATTGAAGAGAGATGAAAGGGAGTAGAATTAAGCCACTATTTTGCAAGTGTGGAGTTGAAAAAAATAAGCAGCTTCCTGCAATTACATGTGGAGTAATTAATTATAGTAGGGAGAAATCAATTCACTTTTGAGTTTCAGGAATGATTTTTAAGTGTGAAAAAGGATGTTAATCATCACAGTAATGATATTAGGGAAACCTTATTTAGTGCTGCTAGCTGCTTGAATAAACAATAGTGCACAATGTTTATCTCTCAATCCATCATGCAGTTGTTTTCATTCTCTCTTTCTCTCTATTTTTCCACAGTGTGATATTTTTGTTTTTCAGAACAAAGACTTTCACTCTTTTCAGTTTGAACATTTAAAGCATGCCAAATGCAAATTCAACCCCTAATGTCAGTCAGCCTACTAGATATCTAACTTCTTTCAGAGTAGAATGTAGAATGGTACTGTATTGTTTTCTAAAAAGCCTTTAAAAATACATTTTAATTTTGGAAGAAATAAGATAGCTAAGATTGGCATACTATTCAGTTCTACAACATAAAATGTTTCACTCTGTTATGTTCTTGTGCACTTGCTTAGCATTCTCCATATTTAATTGTGCTCCAGGTGTGTTAATACTTTTGTTCTCCTAACTTTCTCATGACAAAAATGTAAGGTAAGATTTTCTTCAGTTTCTTTCCCTGCAACACGTGATCTATAAAGGCAAAAGGATTTGACAGTAGCTGTTTGACAAAAATTCCAATTTTACAACTTTCTGAACTTCCAGCATTCTGAATACCAGAAAATACTAGTCTCTCAAGCCTCTGTACTCTATCTCTTCTAAGTACATGTATGGAATATAAATTCCACCCCCACCCCCAAAAAAAAAATTCCAAGTACTTGGATTTAACTTAAAGATGTTATAGTTGGGCAATCTAAATACTTTGTCAGTGATCCTTTTTTTTTTGAGATACTAGTCTATATGTACTGTGAATTCATTCTTCTTAAGTGGAATTTATTATGGAGCAGCTGGATTTAGTGACTGATAAATTTCCTCTTTGTTCTTAGGGTAAATTGAGAGTATTTAAATCAAAGAGACCCTAAAGTCTTTCCATGCATTAGGGCACATCAGAAGAAAGATTTTGAGCTAAGGATGTTTACGGAAAGACATAGGTACGTTTAAGTGGGTACAAGTAATCTAGTACTGGGGAAAAAAACACCACAAAATCCCAAAGTACCAAATAGGAAAATATGAAACTAGCAATAAATGTATCATGATGAATCCAAGTTCAATTTTGATTTCTAGGGTAGGATTAATATGGTTTCATGGCAAAACATCACTTCCAACTCTCTGGAAATAAGTTATCAGCAAATTGGCAACATTTTAACCAGCAAGTGCAGTAACTGCTAAACTTTAAACAGTGCACTGTCCAGCCATAAAGCTGCCATCTGCACATGTATCAGCCTTGGTTTCCTTTAAAAGTTCTTTTTTTCTGCTCTTTATTCAAAATTCCAAACAGGGGAGCTGTTAGCAAGATGGATCTCTAGAAAAGGAAATTAGTTAATATGCAATATAAGGAAACAATTAATTGGTATTTCTTTTTAAAATGCCTGGTGGTCTCAAGACATTAATTTGGCAAATACCTAAAGCCTAAATAGTATTTCTCCATGAACTTTAAAAGCCCGGGAAACAATAGGATTATCTGAACCATTAAAATAGTTAACTCAATGTTTTAGTATCTGAACCGTAACACAGCTAAGGTAGGACTAAAATTCTAGTATAATTTCAAAGTGTGTATGTCCCATTCCCCTTTATAGACTCATGCAGATGCTAATCAATCATGTTATTTTGCAGGACCTCAGAAAGTTTAAAGGTTATTTAGTTGGTGGAAGTGCTCAGGGTGATTACTTCTAGTTTGCTTATTCTGCACTTTTTTTTTTTAATAAAACAATAACATTTTATGCCCAGTAAGCTCTATTACTTCTCATTTGTTTGTAATGCTTCACTTCACATGCAGGTGCCAGGTACCTGGGTTATTATTCATTTTTGAAAAATGCTTAGCACTGTTCCTTCCATTAGTTTCTGCAACAAATAGACTCTGATTAATCATACTCAGCCATTTTACTTTCCAGAACTGAAGCTGCAAGTGGAATGGGCTTCAACAATTGAACAACAACCATAATGCTAATGCTGCTCATGGTGTTTGTAGTCTGAGTAACAGCCTTCTGGTGGGGAGTATGGGGAGGGGGCTGACTGTTTTGGGGTATTTTGACTGTATTTCTCCTTAAGAAAGTTGGGTATATTTAATGCCTTACTTTTCTATGGGTGTCATTTATGATTGAAATGACCAAAAATTTTTATAAAAGGATTTATATGGGTATTATCTATGGATTAGAGAGTATTAAGTCAAAGACTGTGTTATATATAGATTTACTTATTAAACATAATATGATTTATTAGATGATATAGTAACCATTTTCAGATCGTGTAGCTCACCATATAGGTGTTTCCTCTTTTCCTCTTTAAGCGTACAAAAATAAGCAGTGATGGTTAGTGGTAACGATCGCTAAACTGAGATTCTAACAGTTAATTTCCATATCTCTGTCTCTTGACCACCTTAGATAAATATGCATTTACCTCTCTGCAGATCAAGACAAGAAGTCAGACATGGGTGGGAGAAAATGCGTTGAGTACTCTAAGAAACACTAAAGGCTTTTAGGTTGAGATCTTCCTTGTGTCATGAGTTTGAGGCAGGAGAGCATATAGCTCTCATGCAGACAAAGCATGAAAGGTAGATAAGTTGCAAACTGAGAGATTGTAGGATAATTTAAATAATGGAAAAGGCCTGTTAAGTTACTTGGCTTTTGTGTTTGAGTTGCTGTCATTTGAGAAGGTTATAGCTATAGGGATCCTATGCCCAGAGATAGGTTCTATAATTCTTTTCCTAATGAGAAAATAGACCAGCCATACCTGTTTTTTCCCAAAGTTCCCCAGGATATATTAAGGAGAGCCTCCTTTGTATTGCTGCCAAATAGTTCGCAAGTGTCAGCACCAATTTTTAGCAGCTGTTTCTCTGCAAGTTCTCACTACTTCATTCCCTAGGATAAAACAGCAAGAGACAAGAGGATAAGAGTCCTTGGATATTGAGGATAATTTTCTAGGCAGAAAAGGAAATGCCTTGGATTCAGGCAAAATAGAGGTGAGCACCAGCAGCCACTAAATCACTTACAGAGGATCTGGTCTGAATTTGTAGGATCACTTGAAAGTTTCTTCCTACCTTGCGGGGTCAGCTGTCACTGGGGGTCTGTGAAGTGATCTCAGCAATGTCTGTTCTTTATCTCCTACTCAGCAGTGAGGGGATCTTACTCCAAGAGCCTTCTCTCTTAACTCACTCTGTTGTGTGAGTTGAATCTGAGTCTTACTTTGTGGAACATCTGTCAGCTAAAAGAGGAAAACACTGGAGTGAAAAATAAGCCTTGAACTGTAGAAAAAGGAGCTCACATATTCACTTTGAAAAAGTAGGGTGGCCTCATGGATTAAGGACTGGCCTGAGATGCAATACAACTTCTGATTCTTTCTCAGGCTTCCTGTGTAATACTGAGAAAGTAACGTGACCTCTTAGACCCTGTGCTCACTGTGATGATCTGGGAAGAGCATCATGTTCCTCAGCAGAACAGCAGCTGGGAATCTCTCCTTTAAAGGTTTTCTTGCAGACTTTCAACCAAAGGGATAAAAACAATCCTTCCAACCTGCATCAAGCAGCCTAAGTTGAACTTAAAAACCATGAACCGTGCATATGTTACAAGAATAAATCAATATTTATGATAGATGTGGACAGTGCAGTGCTGGGGTCAATGCCAGGGCTGGGGCTAGTTATGAATATTAGACAATGCCACTTATTTAGCAAGGCAGCTGTTGCTGGGGGAAGCAGTTCTGAGGCCTTTTTTAGTATTCTTGAGGAAAATCTTGCAGGTGCTGTTTGTGCCTGTACAGTGTGGCCTCCTAATGTAAAGGCACCTGTTGTTTAATCTTCAGTGCTGAATTCATTAGACCTCATTAGGAGGGTGGAAAGCTTTGAAGAAAATCAGGCTTAATTATCCCCATATTATCAAATGCTGAGAAAGCTAATGCTTTAAACCTCATTCCTTTATTAAAGCTCTTATTGTAATGACACAAAGTTTGTTGGTATTGTAGTGTCTTACACTAGCATAGATGTTCAAGGAGTGATGATAATTTAAAATGGGGCAAGAACAGAACCTAAGCACTGCATCTTACTGCATAATAGAATATTGCAGATTGTGTATTCACCTCTCATCTCTTACTTAATTTCAGTTATACTACTTTCCCAAACACATCTCAAAGCAAAAGTCTTTACTCGTAGGGTGGTTTATGTATTTATTATGACTTAGCACACAATTTAAAGTCGCCTCACGGGATGTGTGGGCTCTGTAGTGGTTATACATGGTTAAGTTTTGGTAGCAGAGGAGGTGAGGGGAGACCTTTGTGAGGAGAGGCTGGGCTGCCCCGTGCCAGACAGATGGGTCTAGTCAGTTCTGTATTTAAGAAAGGGCCAAACCCTGCCCAGGCAGCAAGGAATGTGGGGGAAAACATGTGAGACCCAGTGCTGTGAGCCCCTGGTGAGAGCAGGAGGGGCTACAGGTGCTGAAGCAGACATTGTTCTGATGCATGGGGAAACCATGGTAGAGCAGGTACTCACATGGGAGTTCTTGGAGAACCCCATGTCAGAGCAGGAGACATCAACTGAAGAAAACTGCAGCCCCTGGAAAGCCCATGATGGAGCAGGTCCTCCTGACAGGAATGGCTCCCTGTGGAGAGGAACCCATGCAGGAGTGGGTTTATCCCAAAGGACTGCAGCCTGTGGAAGGACCCACACTGGAGCAGGGCAAAGTGGGAGGAAGGAGGAACAGCAGAGAGGAGCTCTTCTGGACCGACCACAACCCTCTATTCTCATAGGATCTCTCTTTGCAGTAAGGTTGAGTTCTATATCTCTCTTTAATATGTTATTACATATTGTCTGTTTTAAAAGTAGTTGCTTGGCTTATTCTTTTATTTTAGAAAAACCAATGCAGATGAAATCTTCACCTGCAAGAAATAATCCTCGGATAAACTGATGCATAGGGAACAACAGAATCTCATTTAGACTCTTGTACTTCCAAAGTCTGGATTTGTAAAGAAACCTCTAGCTATCTCATCCGTGGGTAGATAATAATTGAGGTTTTTATGAAAACATCTTGCAGGAAGTAACTTCTGTACCAGCAGCTGGCAGTCAGCAGGGAAAAGCAATAGAAGAGGCTGAGAAAAGATGAGGACAGGTGGGGTGATGAATTCTGAGTTATAATTATTTGTAATGTTTTCCTGAACTGGGCATGATCCCATTAATAAAATGAATAGCGTAACAACCATTTGTGATTATTTATTGGGCAATGCATGCACAAGAGAGCAGAACTTTTGGTCTTAAATTGTAAAGCAGTTCTACCATCTCATGGTGTATTTATGTGATCTACTATGAAAGACAGAGGAAACCAATGGGTAAAATTTTCAAACCTGGCTCCTGAGAGGGAAGAGACCTGCATTTAGATTGCCTGATATACGTGGCCTACTTTCCAGTAGTGATGCCTCAAATTCTACTAAAAAGATCTTGTTTTAATATCTGTAGGTGAAATATAAATACGGTGCTCTTTTGAAGTGCTGGCTAACAGCAGTGCATCAGCTCAGGCAGTTGACTGAAGCCCCTCTATAGTCTTTGTGGAATGGACCCTGTTGAAGTTAGAAGCAGATGGTAGAGGCTGTGATCTCTACTTACTAATGGTTGTGTTCCTTCTTATTTCATTTGATGTTGGCCTTATTCAATTAGGGAAAAAGTTTTAATTAGGGGTTTCCTGTAGTGTTGTTTTTTTTTTCCACAGAATCGGAGAATATCAGGGATTGAAAGGGACCTTGAAAGATCATCTGGTCCAATCTCCCTGCTGGAGCAGGAATACCTAGATCAGGTCGTACAGGAATGCATCCAGGCGGGTTTTGAGTATCTCCCAGAGAAGGCGACTCCACAACCTCTCTGGGCAGCCCCTTCCAGTGTTCCATCACCCTCACTGTGAAGAAGTTTTTTCTTATATTTAAGTAGAACCTCCTATGTTCCAGCTTGCACCCATTGCTGCTAATATCCCAAGTGGAAATTAGGAGCTATTGGAAATTTGTCTCCCAGTTATGGTACTGAACTCTTGAATGCATTTCTTGCTGACTCTCAAGGTAGTGAAGCCAGTGAATGCTTCAGGATTAACAGTCTCTTGTCGTGTATAGAGTGCCATGGTACTGTTCTCTTGTGATTAGCCACGAAGAACCATAATTCCCATGGCAGCAGAGATTTCAATAGTGTTGAACACAGGAGAAATGATCCCTATTGACACAATTGCTTCTCTCTAGGTTTTTTAGAAATAGATACTTTGAAAGGGTTAAATGGATAATTTTTAAAAGCCCAATTCTTTCCCAAAGTGCAGTTGTTATGAGAGTGGAGGGTGTTTAATTGTCATATCACACAATGGAGCTTTCTGAAGGAAACACTGTTGAATGTGGTGACAGTTCAGACCTGACCATCAGCCTATATTATCATAGCTGACACTCACATAAAAACGTTGGATCTGAAATAAAAATAAAGTAATGGCTCCCATATCAAAGAGGCCTGTTTGTCCTTAAGTGCACATTAATGTATACTTACACAATTTTGTAGTTATTGTTTAGGTTTTTACAAGTATTTTTTTGTCACTAAGTAATTTTGGTAGTATTTTGATTTTTTTCTCTCTCTTTTTTTTTTTCCCTTTTAAACTGTGGACTAAAATTGTATTCAAGTCTTTGCTGTATTTAGAACTAACACGTTTCTTATGGCTCTTATGGTTCATTACTTTCTACATACACAATGCAGAGAACATGCTCAAAATAACTATTTGAAGCCAAACTGATGAAGCAAGCATTTGTAAATTGTCACAAATTATCTCTTGGAAGATAAAAACAGTGGCCAGCAAGGGAGAGTGAGACCGAGGTGAACAGTAAGTATCTAGGAAGACGAGGATACAGAGTAGTAACATAGAGTAGGAGAGGTACCAAGCTGATCAGACATATTGCTGTGCCTGAAGCACGGGCAAATGAAAGCAGAATTACAGCTAGCATTCTGAAAGGGAAAAAGCAGTTTAATACATGATCTGCAAATGCATGAAGTACAGTAGGGCTGCAATTGGAGGATTTAGTCAAAGCTGAGCAAAGCTGCACCCTGAGCGTGACTTTGTGTAATACATACTGGTTTTAGCACATACGTCAGGTTCAACATCCTACCTAAAGAACTGTAAGTAGCTTCCCTGCATTTCTTGAGTGCTACTGTGTAATAAATGTTTATCTGCATGCTATTTGTATGAGCATTTTAAATGTTACCTTATATTTAAGTAAATGAATATGCTACATTTTTATCTTACAGAGGGAACTTTGAGTTAGGGCCATGTTCATCTGGATGATCACATTTTTCATGCTTTGTTGCTTTTTGCTGGTGATTTCTACGGTTGTTTGCAGTGTCCCTGAGCGAAGGTGCTAGTTATTGTGCCATGATTACAATTTTGGGAAGTTTTCTGTTTAAAAGTCTGACAGATGAACTACAGATTTATATCAATTTCCTGGGGAAAAAAAAAAAAGGCTATCTAAATCCTGTTTTCTAATCTAGCATGATTTTACACTTGCTTTCTTCCATGAAGCAAGAAAAGTTAAGAATAAGCTCAGATACACATGGATCTTCACTGGAATCTTTTTGTTTTCCCTGTTAGTGCTGCCTTTCGTGATTTAGGTCTGTCTTGGTTATCTCCTGCAGGTCCTTATATTCCTCCTTATTTCTCATAGATACTTGAAAAAGAAGTATGGCCTTTTATTCTCATGTCTCTTTTCTGTGTTTCTTCTCCAGTATCAGTTCATCTGGTGGAGATGATTATTACATTATTTAAGTGAAAGAAACCCTGTGATCTCCCTGTAACTGTGTAACTTCTCCCTGGAGTTACAACAGGCTTACCTGTAGTCCAGTCTAATCCAAACAAGCTCCTCACCACAGTAGGAATGTTGGTGGCCTCTGAATTTCCAACATTTCTTCTCTGTACAACTGGCACTATAATACTGAGAAACAATAGTTTTCTCTGGAAACTGTAACCTTCTTTTATTCCTCTCATTTATTTTCATCTAACAGTGAAACAATCTCCTGAAGAATTGTTGTGTTCCCAGAATAGTTCCTTGTTTTACTGAATCTCTTTTCTCGTGTAAAACATTTATCTAGGTACCAATTTCACATCCTTCCACATTATATCCTTTCCCTTAGTTTTGCAGCTTTTCCCCAAGCATCCAGGGCACATTGTAATTGTATGACTTCTGTTGGCTAAGGGCATTTCCCAACCAATGCTGAAAATGTTGTGTATTCAACTACAGGCATTTTTCTTATATACAGTTACAGTACATTTTGTTAAAAGAGGACAAAAGACAAAAAGTAAAATAACCTTGTACTTCATATACCTTTGGATAAATACAGTAAAAATCTTGCCAGAATAAGCAAAAGGAACAATGTTAGAACTAATAGAGGCAAGGAGAAAATGAAAACGGAAGACCAGAGAAAAGCAGAAAAAGCAAAAGGAACAGACGCTGAAATGGTGATGGTTTATTATTGTTGTTGTTAATGGGTTTGTGCTTTAAATTCCATTTTCCTTTTTTTTTTTCTTTTTTTTTTTTTTAATTTGGTATTTCACTGTAAATCCTTCGGTACAGAGTCTGGTGTTTGTCTCACAAGCAAATAAAAAAAAAAGTTTTTGAATTACAAATATTTTCTACAGAACCCAATGAAAATATGTTCTTGTCCCTAGTGTTACGTCTGTCATTCTTATTGTGATCTAGCCACCAAAGAGGTCTTAAGGGATAGTCTGTCTCAGCCATGTTAGAAGTACATCTCCCATAGCACATCCAAAAGAATAAGGAAAGAGAGAGGCTGCTTGTCAGCTGCAGTTTTTCAGAGGAATTTGCAGAAAAGGGACTGTGGATGTGGCAATATCAAGAGAGAAGTATAAGGGTAAAATGTGTCATGAGGTGAAAGGGATAAGAGAAAGATCATTAGAACTGCCACATGCTCAAGCCTGTCAAAGTTTTACTAGAGAAATATCCGAGCAGTGCCAATGTTTCTAGGAATATATTGACACCAAAGCACAAAACTTGATGGGGTTCATAAAGAAATATTTGTGACACTTTTCCTGATAAAAGCATTGCTCAAACCACACACCACGAAACACAGGGCTACCAAGGGACTGTAGTCTCTTCCAAGACTTTATATGAAGATGACATTGCCCACAAAAAAAAAAAAAAAAGACTTCTGACATGCACAGGCTTTTGGTCTTTGAATGTTGTACTGACTGACTGACCTTGGGATAAAAGGGAAGTGTTCAAAACAAAATCTGTAGATGGACGCTTGGCTTGATATTTAGAAGGTTATGGATTAAGTGCATATGGCACTTTTCTACTTCGTTATATAATTTGAAAGTGAAGCAAAAAGACATGTTCAGAAATTTTTGTAAAGCTGTTTTAACCAAATCAATTTGTAGAACTTGAAACCAGAACCAAGAGAACTTCCTACAGTAATACTCTGATCTCAGAACACTGTAAAGAAAAGGTTTAAGTAGTGAAAGGATCCACTCTATTCTATATATTTTAAAACTGTCATTTTTACTTCCCCCTGTTTATGTAATTATTCTATTTTGAAATTTTTATTCAATTTAGAAACACATTAAAAAAAAGGAAAAGGAAAATATAAGAATGTCAAAAGCACAGAAGAACTATTTAACAAAGCATACTGATCAATTTAAACTGTCAGCTTCCGTGCATTGGAAATTTTGACATTTTACTGAGATTCAGTAGGCAAACACATTTTAATACCTTTTGATACAGTTTCATGGGCTAGGAAAAAAAAACCCACCATTTTCTGCCCAATCTACAAAAGAACAGATTTTGCTACCAATCATGCATACATTAGTTTCACTGAATACTCCTGCAGAACAGACGCCAACAGTTGCATCCATTTTTGAATGTCATTTCCAAGCCATGCTATTCTATTTTTGGTTTTGTTGGTTCTCATGGAAGTGAGAAATCTGAAAGCAATCTACAGAGTTAGAAGACACAGTGAAATTTCCACACACACTTCCATCATCCAACATGTAAACTACAGTCTCTAAGTCTCTATTTAAATGCTTTCCAGTTCACTGTGGCTAGAAATTTTAACTCTCTAGATCATTAGTTCAAAGAGACACACAGTTTTATTGAATTTCCTTTACTGTGAGATCTGTGATCATGGATCTAGCATTGAAGAACATTCCAATTTAGAAAAGAAATGCATGTGGTTAAGTGTATCATCTCCATGTTATTGTATGTTGATAGTGGCTGTTAACGTAATTTGTCTGCCGAGTATTCTACTTAAAATATTTTTGATCAATATATAGAGTATGTACAGCAGAGTCACCGCTATGTTGGCTTTTGTTTTATTTTGGTTTAAATTGTCAAAAACAATATACTAAATTTTGGATCTAAAACATAAAGGTGCTAGCATCTGGCCTGCTCAGAAGTGTGTGTGGGAAACTGAACCTAACTTTTGCTAATTTCCAACTATCTGGGCCACGTCAAGTTAAGATAGTTTTCTACAACTACGTATCAGTAAAGTGATTCTGGTTTATCTGGCCTCAGGGACAGGCAAACCAAGACATCATCTATTTATAGGATGCTTTGGGTTCAACTTAAATGTAACAGATTTTGGCCAGTTTGAGAGGCCAAATCAATACAGTATTTATAAATAAAACATTTTCAGATGACCTCTAATATTTCACTGCCTTTTCACGTTATTCCTGTTACTTACTTTCCCTCTTTTTTTCCCCCAGTTGCATCAAAAAAAATGCTATTTCAAAATGAAAGCTAAAAATGCGAGGTTAACATTTCCAAAATTAAACAAGTTTTTAATGAATTAAATGTTTTTGTGTTTTGTCACGCAATCTCTGGCCATGAAATCAGTAACAGTTAATATTCTTATAGAAAATCTTGGTACAGCACTATGCAGAAATAAATACCAGTTCTGCTCAGAACTGAAGTGGGGAGAGATGTCAGCTTGGTGTTGATGTTGCTTTTGAATATGCTGATTCTGCGTCTAGAGTTAGTTTGTGATACCCTGAAGATAAGCGATCTCTACTGCGCATTAGAGATGTGCCCAGAGTGAATCAGCATGAACCAAATACATAGCTTTATGAATTTTCCTGGCCTTAGATCTACACTAAAACAACAAAAAGGAAAAGAAATTTGTTCCTGGGCTTAATCAGTGACTATCGCAGTGGAGTGTTTTGCATTGTATCTTTATTAAGCCTTTTTTGCTTTCCTCTTTCAGACAGTTCTTTCATTTACAAATTTCAAAGCAAGATGACAAGGAGAGCTGGTACTGCACTTTAGCCAATGCAGCACTGAAATTCAAAGGCAAGGACACAAGAGGAGAAAGATTATCATCTTATTAGTGTAGGAGGACAATGATTATTAGACTGCAATGATCCATTCTTTATAGAAATGCTGTCTTTTTCTGTACACTTTACTGAGGCATTTAATATATTTGTGCTAAAGATTAACATTGATGTTATTTTCTTTAATGTGTGTTTTTAGTGTATGCTATACAGGTTGGCATTCAGGAAATTCAGCCAGAGGAGAAAAACAATAGTATTAATTAGAAATGTCAGTCATGGATGTTATGAAATTCAAAATTGCCAAGTTTCCAGTGCAGTTTGGTGGTAATTATAATAGACTGTGGAGACAAGCTGTTCTCTGTTCCCTCTAAAGAAATGCAGAGTTTGATGGACTTGTTATCAAAGTGCTGATGCAAATCCTGTTGAATGGAATACTGTTTCTAGAGTAAGCTTTGCATTTTTTAAATTTTTTTTGTTTGTTTTTAAGAATCTGTTGTCACCGCTAGTTCATGACTTGTCTCTGTCAGTGAGACAAGGATCTTCATCACAGGATCTTTGTCTGCTTCGTAAATTGCCCTCACTTTGTAAATGAGAACTTTGGCATAATACAGCAAAATTATTTTAATGGGGTTTACCGGAGTTATCAACAGATCTGGACACTGGAGTTGAGTTCCACCTGAGTATTGCTTTTTTTTTTTTTCCCTTGAGAGTTAGGAATCAAAGCTGAGTGCTGCTGAGTTTCTGAGGAATGGGTTTTGTTCTGGACTGCAGGCTGCTGTAAGGCATCTACAGTAAAATCAACATAAACCATACCTGTGCTCAGGACGCTTGTATTTGTTATACAAGGACTTCCTCTCCACTGGAAAATTTATTATCTTCTACAAATTGAAAAAGTTGAAAACCACTAAGAAGGAAAGATATGGTCTGCTGATACTGCTGGCAAGCTTTGCTTAAAGTGCTTGGCTATTTGCAAGGTTGGGCTTTGAGCCTGAAATGTGAAAGAAAAAAAAAAAAAGGCATTTTAATAATAGCAAGCTCAATTAAAATTTGTTGAAGTTATTTTTAATGAAGAAAAGTCTTCAAAAAGTTATGCAAATCATAAACAGTCTGAGTTTCTCTTGCAAAAGGAAAACATCAGGCTTGATCTATATTTGCATTTGAGTAATGCATTAAAAATCAATTAAATCCTTTGGAATAATTGAGGTAAATTAGTGGTAGTGAACTGGGTTGTCCTGACTAACGTTGTAATTAACTTCAAACTAGGTAATTGTAAAATAATTAGAAACAACGTATGCACTCCATTTTGTAAACATTTTGTTTAAGAATTGGTAGGAGTTGAAATAATGTTAGATTAGAATCAAGAATTGAATTCTGGGAACGTTTGAAAAATAACCTAGAGAATGATCCTATTATAAGAGAGTATTCTCTTTTTCATCTTCCATGTCAGGGAAACTGAAAGAATAATATTTCTTGTTGTGCTTACAGAGCTTCACTACAGTCCTTCTTTTAGGAGCTCACTAAAGGCCTAAAATAACCATCTCACCTTAAGCATTTAATTCTGATACTGTTTATCTGAACAGTAAAAATTCCATTTGCCTGAAACGCAATGGCTGTGTGACACAGAATGGGACACCCACGATGCAGGGCGTATGCTAGATGGTTTAGCAGAAGTATGTGTCCCCCTACACAGAGACAGGCTTTCATAGCTGAGTGTGCAGGTGCTGAGTTTGGTACAGATTAAGAACTGCTCAAACAACAGTTTTTTGTTACAAATTTGTGTTTCCAGAATAGCTGTTAAGTTTCTGAGATTTTACTGGTACTGGGTAATTCAGAAATAATAAGACAGTTTAATGTCAAACAGGATATCAATAACTTAGATTTCTTGAGTGTATTTCTACAGGTTTTTTTAAAATGCTTTCAGTTTATATCTGTCTGTAAAATTTAAAATTATTAAAATGCTTAAATTTCAAATTTCTAGGGCCTCAAGTAATTTGGGAAGATGTTCTTACTGGCAGGCAGCAAAAAGTAAAAATAGGAATGTGCTTTATTTATTTATTATTATTTATTGATTTATTTTTAGTGCTTTATAAACTCACTTATGAGGGTAAGTTAAAAGTGCCAACATTTGTGAATGGAATGGAGGGACTTAAAATTTGGGAAGAATTGCCATGACTGTCAGTGTTTATGTAAAATCAGATGAACAGAAATGCCTGTAATTCTCATAATATATAGGCAAAATCCCTGAAAACAGTTCTTGAGTATTTACTTTTCCTCCGATTATGGAAAAGACTGCAGATTATCTAAAATGTTTATTGCTGAAGTGTTTATTTTAGTATTAATGCTTAAAAGCCAATACAAGTCTAATCTTTTCATAGCCTTAGCATTTTGTGATTTGGTATGGTAATTCTGCTCATCTCATAGAATTGAGTATGAAATACTTCAATCAATGAATACAGCACTGAATCATTTAAAGAAAAACTGCCAGGTTTTGAGGCCCTGGTTGTTTTTACAATTTGGTGGGTTTAATTTTTATTTTTTATTATGTTTTTAATTTTTAATTCTTAATTTTATTATGAAATCAATGGAAATTATACGTGAATGGAAATACTCGAATATTCTTCAAAGTGAGATTATTGGAGGTAGAGGAATGATTAAACACTGCAAAGGTAGTATCAAGCAGGAACAGCTTCAGGTATGCTAGAGAAAACAATGAGTATGGAAATCCTCTACAGTAAATTAGCATTTTGCTCGCTTTGTTCAATGGACTGAACTTAGCTATGCCATGTAGCTAGAAAGGTGTTACTGATACAGTGTCCGTTGAGGACAAGTACAAAATATTTCAAAGTAGGTACATTATAAATGCTAGAGGACATATTAGGCAAGTTTAAACTCTGATGTTCTCTTTAGACTTGCATCTTCTCTGAACTGGTGTAGTGTGTTTCCATTGTCTAAAAATTTAGCAAAGTTAAAATTGGTGGATGAGTCTAAAAAATAATGAAAAATAACTTTTGGGTTTAGTCAGCTCAAGCTTTGTAGTACTGACAGTGTTATGTGTGATCTGAACCTCATGTTCCATTACTAAAAGGAACTTGTGAATGATGCCAGGTGAAGACCAAATGGAAAAAAAACCCAAACAACACAGCTTGCAGAAGCATGTCTTACTTCACAAGAACTTTTTTTTTTTTTCTAGAATCATAACAATGCAGCATCGTGTTTATAAAATATATAGCTCATTATAATAGGATTCTGTTCAGGGCATTTTTTTATTCCAGCCTTGACGCCCTGCCCAAACCTTGGCTGTTCAATTTGCAACAGGAATGAGACTGGCTATCACAGCATTTAAAATAAATGCTGTGTTGGCATGTGCAGGCAGATAAAGTGCAAAATATGGGTAGAATATTTATAACGAGGAATGGTGGCAGCTGGCTATCCTAGTATTCATGGTGGACTAGCAATACAATAGTGGATCAAGTGTAAGTACTTCAAACTGAAGAGAACTGGCAATTCTGAAAACACAGCTGTCTTAGTCCTTGTCAAAACTATCCTTTAAGCCATAATATAAGAAAAATAGAAAACATTGAGGGCAGAATATATAAACATAAACATGAAAATTGAACTTGAATACCAAGCAATTTTTGTTTGCTTTGCAGTATCACAAAACAGCAAATGCTATGGTTTTGGAAGTATCACAGATTTTTCAAGCCTGTTCAAGAGTTCCATCTGCCCTGAGTTTTATGATTAATTACACTGACTGTAAGAATGGAGTATGGACACATTTTCTTTCCTGCTGTTTCTTGGTATATTCAACTGATAAAAATGCATGTAAGTTCTTTTGACAATAAAATTGCCTTTTGTAATAGTGAAATAAGTGGATTTTACAGTAGGCTGTATAATCCTTCACTTATGGAAATGCAATGTAAGGAAGTAATCACATAGTACTGATATTACGAAGATGAGCTCTTGGCATTTGCGGAACAGTATGGCTAAACCATCTTTTTTCAGGCTAATCTCTGAAGCAGTGTCAACAAAGTAATCAGATTGAGATGAAAAAGTGGATCATCAATATGACGTGAACGGTTTTGAGAACACTTAAAAAGATAGAAGAGAAGGGTATTTCTTTTATTTTAGTTTTTAATCTTACTCGATTCTATTCTGCTTGTCTGAAAAATTACCCATTATTTTTCTCAAGAAAAATTCCGAAGTGAAACCAAAGTTGTGTGCTAATACTCTATAATCAAATGAGGTAGCCACATTTTTTGGATGATATAAACTAGAAATTAATTGGTTCCAAAAATCTGTGGTGAAATTACAGATTTCAGTGTAGAAAAAGAGTATTCTTGATAAAAGCAAGCCATCATAATGACTCATAGTAATAATTTGACTACTTACTTTGAAGAAATTTTTTCCTTGAAGAAATATTACGGCAAAGTGACGTAAGCTAGGTACATAACCATTCCAAAAATACAAATTGAAATACTAAAGGTGTAATGTGATTTAGAAATGTACAAAAATCAGAAATAGGTTTTTCCTGTTAATGGGATCAAAGATAAAGAACATATGTTTGAAAATAATTGCCTGTGTAATTTACTTCAGTTTGGATGATGACAGAAAGAGGGTGGAACGATTGTGTACTAAACCTTAGTTTAGTAAACTTTAGTAAACTAAAACTTATCCAATGATAGAGATGAATGTGTCTTTAACCTTTCATTAAGGCTTCAGTTTCTTTGTGAGTTACATCCAAAGCCTTCGGAAATCAGTGATTGCCTTTAGTGGGTTCTGGGTCGGATGCTAAGGTGACCCTGGCAGCTCTTTGACCAGTAAGACTTTTCCATGACTGAACTTGCAGTAGCAAGTTCTCACAAATGTGATGGCATTTGAAATAGAGAGATAAACTTAAATCAGCTGTGCGTAAAGGTGGGTTGACTTACTATGTGAGCTGGTGTCACTGTAAAGGAGTAGAAACTGTTTTGTCCAGGCTTTTCAGAATGACTGAAATGCATTTGGTGCCATTGATTGGCAGAGGTTTTGTCATTTTCATCTAGATTGTACTTTCCCGCTTTGGAAGTCAAATCAGGGTTCAGAGTTTGGTTTCAAGCATCATGGAAAAAACTTTCCTTGAAGTTTTATAACTTTTCTAAGAGCAACTTCTTTGTTAAATTCTCTATAAAGTCATGGTACTTTGCTACTATATGTTAAGCTATGTTAAAAAAAAATATAAATTAACCCCCAAATTTTTATGTCTGTTAGCTGCTTCCTGACTTGCTACTCTATCCTAATAGCAAAACATCTGTTTCCCTTCATGCTGGTAAATTGATATAGTCAAGTGCTTTGGGCTCATCTACAAATGTTACGCTATTCCTCAGCTGAATACGAGAAACCAAGAAGGTTCCCCCCCTTCCTTCCCAAACCATCTGCAAGCCTTGAACTTCATCTTTGCAGTTTGTCTCTTGGTGCAAAATCTTTGGAGAACAACAATGTTCTGTGACGTAAATAAACCTTAGGGATTAAGAATTAGTCTAATATAATATAACATAATATAATATATTTGTTATTGTATTTTAGGTTAGGCCTTCAGGTGCTAATACCAAGATGTTAACACACTGAGGCAGGGAATAAATTCCGTGATCTGCAGCTTCTCTTTGAGAATGCTATACCTTCAGCCTTCTCACAGTGAAAGACATGATTTTGCTTGACTGCTATTTATATATGCCTAACTTTCTTAATCTTGCCTGGGAACAAAGTTCCTTTTGAGGCAACCAGAGGTAGGATGATGGTGGTGTTTCATGTTTAGTGCTGTATTGCTAGAATAGTTATGGTTTTAGTAGTTTGTATGGTATTTGTTTGTATTACAAAATATATCAGGATAGATTTCAAATTCTTTTGCTTAGGCTCTTACTACCAATACAGTTCATGTCCTGAATTTAATATTTAATGTAGAGGTGAACACTGTGAAGTAATGACAGTCTCTTGGCCGTCATGGACTCTGGAATTGCAAGTTTTTGCAGTTTCTTGGTCTTCTGCAGAATCTCCTTATAATCAGTTACTCCATTGTAAAATACCAGTAGGTCTGGCATTTGTTACCATTCTATAGTTTGGATGTGTTGCAAAATCAACTTATTTTTAATATTGGTTTAAGTTTCTTTTTTCTATCGTATCACAAGGCATTTGAATCTAATGATCTTACTTTGATTTCTTGTTATATTTCTGAATTAATATTTAAAAAACATTTGTTGTATACAGTAATTTATCAGTCTGCAAGAAAAGTAACTTGCAGTTTAGAAAAACTGTATGTGGATCTTATATTAGAGAGATGGTTACTATAACGGCAAATCCATTTTAGACAAAACGTGACCACGCTGAAATCTATGCAGAAGAGATGCCTGCAAAAACATAAATAGAAGTAAGGAATTTAAAGTAAGTCTATTTAATTTGCGTACACCTTAGATGAATTGATGGTGGTCTTCTAATACCACTGTAAGAGCACTTCTAATCCAGAAGACAAAAGGGGAACAAGATCCCCGAGTAAAAGTAAAATTTAAATTCAACACAAAAGGTGTAGATATCACAAGACTGAGAGCAGTTTAGCCTTTGAACAACTTGATTAAGGATGCAATATGCTCTCTGTTATTTGACATTTAAATACAGACGCGTACTGCATGACAAAACTCTGAAGTTCTTTGTCATGCATAAGGCTGAGTTAGTACATTTGCAAAGTATACAGCTCTGACTTAAATTTTATGAATTGAAACGACCCATATGCCAAAAAAATTTCATGTTACAAGGGAATAAAAATTATCAAATTTTTATTTTGTAAATATGAGTCACACTGATATTCTCCATTCATCAGTTAATAGGCGTGATTGGTGAATCTTTCTGTACATTACTGCTCAATATATTTAGTGGGGTATTCCTATCTGACTTCTAGCTGGTACAGGTCCTTCTTCTCTGGCTTTCAGGTATGATACAAAAATTCATAAAGCCTTTAAGAATAGCTTTTAAGAATACTAGCTGAACTTAGTAGTAATGTAATGCAATAAGCTCTGTTTATGGTAGCTTTTTAAATCAGACTTTTCTGAAAGTAATTTATAGCAAGCTTATAGTTATTACTATATCTCTACCCATAAAGATTTTGTTTGTCTTCTCCTGAGGTCATTAATTAGCTTGATTCATTGTCCCTTGAACATGCTTGCTAATCCTACCTTCAGCAGTAAGAAATGCATACTGAAGCACAGTGGCTGCAAAAGGAGAGCATAATAAAATACATCCCTATGTTATAAAAAGTGTGATTTCCCTAGGTGTGCATGCATGTATATATCTGAATGCAGCTGGTGAGATGATTCTTGCTATGTAACCACAAGGAATGCTCACCATTCATCAGCGTTTGTAAAGACTGTTAGCATTCATGACAGCTGTTACCTCACTTCATATTTCCCTACAAAAGACAAAGGAAATAAAAGATAAGTCAGGAGATGTTGACTAACCGTTACTTTTTCTTCTAGTCTGTGTGCTTTGCAACATTTTTTTTTCCTTGAGAGCAGCCTACCTAACCTTCTGAACATGTCTTTCACTTTCATCCCGCAGATTCCCCTTTAACATTAAGATAATGTGTACCATAGGTAGGAAAATGTAATTCAG
The DNA here is from genome assembly GCA_013400055.1 of Nycticryphes semicollaris. NCBI lineage: Eukaryota > Metazoa > Chordata > Aves > Charadriiformes > Rostratulidae > Nycticryphes > Nycticryphes semicollaris. The sequence continues at coordinate 20,622 of VXBJ01004036.1, read as the reverse complement.
CCCTCTGCAACTGTGATTAATGTAGAAGAGATTGTAAGCCTGTTGTTTTCATTGGAAAGAAACTCTTGAATGTTTCCATTTAACTCACTGCAGTTGTTCACCGGATGATATAAAATGTATGTGTTCTGAAAATAAGTGTCTATCACAGTGAATTTTATGTAACTTATTCCATAATGGAAAGCAAAACATAGCCTGCCTGATGGAGAATTGAAATAAGGAAATGAGTTCTCGTATTGCTTAAAATGGACCACTTTGCAACTTTGTTTATGTATTGTCACATTGAGACGTATCTTGATTCACATGTTATTCTATTAATGGAATTATGATGTTGAGAATTTCTAAGAAAAGCAACCATCCAATATACAGCCATTTTGGCTCAAAATTAGGTGATGTGTTAAATAGAGTTACTCGAGATTTTTTTCTGTGGGGCTTCTATCCCTAGATAAGTTCTGCTTTATCATTATTTTCACTTATCAGAAGAAAATGTATGTGCTGATTACACAGTGTTAGGGTGAGGCTAAATGTGAACTAAATGAAATTTAGAGACTGAACTGTTGAAACTGAAAGGTAACAGCTGTTGCAGATGATAAGCATGTTTTCATGTAAGAATTCTTACTCTAGTTTTCAAGGTGGTATTAAAGGGCACGAAGTTCCTTAGGCTACTGTCGCTTTGCATTACCCCATACAATTAAATATCCTGTATCACATTGTTACACAATTATTCCATCACTATTTTAACTTGAAAAGACTTGTTATGAGAATGATCCATCAGTTGCCGTCATGCAGGTTAATGAGGACTCACTCTGAAGTTATTCCCTAATTGTAAACTCAATGCCAATGAAAAGTAGTTTTTGCTACTCTTTGGCAAATTGCTGTTACTATAGTTTGCTGTTGGCACATCTTGCTGTTAAATGTACCAAGTGTTTGATATCTAATTATGCACTTACAGGTTTTCAGAGAATCAGAACGCAAATAGTTGTTGTGGAGTGAACTCTTATTTCGCGCTCTCCAGATTATTTTCTTAACATAGACACTACAGCAAACCACACTGAGAGCTATTAATGTAAATTAATTATTTCTCCTGCTGGCTTCTTTACAACTTACTCAGATGAGGGATTATTAAACGCATCATGCCTTGCAAATTTGCATGCATTAGAAACGTTATCATTGCCTGTGCACTGTTGGCCTCCATCAGGGGTCCAAGAATTAAAAAATTATTGCTCAACCATTTTAACTTGGAAGTGCTGATCACTGTCCATATGGCTCTAAAATACAGCAGGGTAGGTCATTCTGATTATAAACCCTCCTGGTAACGTGACATCCCTAACGTTGTCCAGGGCATGCAAATCATACTGCCTTTTTACGGTAATACTTTGAAGCTACCATGAAGGAGCAAATTATAGAATGTGGCAGAAAAAGTAGTTTTCTGATTAATTTTGTTTTTTTAATTTATGGTTCAAACAAGTAAAGAAAGCAGATAACCATGGAAACCCAGAAAAATGAAGGAATATAGATCTGCTGGCTTATATCTAAGGAGAATTAAAGAAATGCGTAGAGGGGTTTTTATTTTTATATTTATCATTTGATTCTGTATTTTATTTGGCATTTTTATCCTAAGCAAAGATAAAAATTTCTGGAAAAAGGAAAACTATAGGAAGTACAAATGCATTTTGTGTGTTTCACATAGTTCGGTTTTAACACAATTATAAATAATTTAAATTTTTGATAATTCCACTTCTGTAATATTTTTGAAATGAACTCAAGAGTTCTCTATTTAAAATCAAAAGCAAGTGATTAACTGATAAAATGCTGACATGAGAGATTTTTTTTATTTATGACAAAAAATGTTTCAAGATTGTTTTCAATTGTAGCAAAAAAGTTTGAAGATCTCAAAAATTTCATGTATTTATATAGTGCTTTGAAGTAAAACAGCTATGAGATGTTATTTTTGAGGAGTTATCAATTATTAGGTATATTAAGAATACTCAGACTTCAAGGAGAGTTAAATAGCTTTAGTTACAATTAAAATGGTGTATATATTAGAAACAATAGGCAAATGAGTAATAATAGAGTAAGGGCCCTGAAGTATTATTGTCCAGATATTTTAGTTGTTGTGCAGGTTTTTGACAGTCCCAGACAGTTGTGTCCATGTAAAGTCATCCCCTCATGCATTTGCACAAGTGAGGGAGAAGGATTAAGGGAATTTAGGCCAAATATTGTAGGAACTCTGTGTTTGTGGCTTTCCTGTCTTCTGCTTAAATTTCTGCACCATGTGCCTCCTTAATTCAGCTGAAAATGTGACCACACAAATGTACTAATTTTGATGTTGCTTAGGAAGCTCACGTCCATGGGAGTTTTGAGACAGATGCTGAATTTCTGGATGACTGCAGCATCTGTCATTATTACTCAAGTCCTCTGAGTACGAGAAAAGTATTCTTGAAGGTGTCTCGATGTTTATAAAAGATTATAATCTCCAGGGATTGTCATAATTTTCTCATTGCTGATAATTATAGTCTCTTGCTGATTTCGCATCTCACAGAATCCAAAAAGGAAAACAAAAATGTTAAAACACTATTTCATATTTTACTGAAGATTAGTCAACATAACTTTTCTTCACATTTGCAGTAGCAAACACACGGACAGCTTTCTAAGCTATATTTTAAAGTCCTTTTTGCTTATATCTTATATAGCTTGCAAGGCGCCTTTAAAATCATCAAGTGCAGCTGTTAACCTAGCACTTCCAAGTCTACCACTAAACCGTGTCCCTCAGCACCACGTCTGCCTGTGTTTTAGATACCTCCAGGGGTGGTGACTCCACCACTTACCTGTGCAGCTTGTTCCAATGCTTGACAACCCTTTTGGTGAAGAAATGTTTCCTAATATCCAATCTAAACCTCCCCTGGTGCAACTTAAGGTTATTTCCTCTTGTCCTATCCCTTGCTACATGGGAGAAGAGGTGGACCCTCCTCTTGCTACATCCTCCTTTGAGGGAGTTGTAGAAAGCAATAAGGTCTCCCCTCAGCCTCCTTGTCTCCAGGCTGAACAACTCCAGTTCCCTCAGATGCTCCTCCCAAGACTTGTCTCCAGATCCCTCACTGTCTTCGTTGCTCTTCTCTGGTCACGCTTCATCATTTCATTGTCTTTTTTATAGTGAGGGGCCCAAAACTGGACATAGCACTCACTAGTGCTGAGTGCAGAGGGGTGATTGCTGCCACAGTTCTGCTGGCCACACTATTCCTGATACAGGCCAGGATGCTGGTGGCCTTCTTGGCCACCTGGGCATACTGCTGGCTTATACTCAGCTGGCTGTTGCTCAACACCCCCAGGTCCTTTTCTGCTGGGTTTCCAACCACCCTTCCCTGAGCCTGTAGTGTTGCATGGAGTAGTTATGACCTAGGTGCAGGACGTGGCACTTGGCCTTTTTGAACCTCATACCATTGGCCTTGGCCCATTGATTCAGCCTGTCCAGATCCCTCTGTAGAGTCTTCCTATCCTCAAGCAGATCAACACTCCCACCCAGCTTGGTGTGATCTTCAAATTTACTGGGTTGAGCTTGATATCCTCACCTGGATCATGTTGATCTTTTCTCTGGATTTGCCCTAGCATTTCTGCTGATCTTGTTTACTCTTTTCCTTCAGTGCTGTACCCCTCTGTCTTTTACTTCTCATCCAAGGACTCTTGAGAAAGGAAGAGGGAGGGAGGGAGGATAAAAAAAAAAAAACAACCCTTCTTTGCAAACTTCCTAACTATCTTCTTCTGCATCGCTCTGCTGATTACTCTTGTCCATATCTACACATGCAAGACTGATAGGCAGGCATGGCTCTGTCTTGCCTATCATCTCTCATTCAGTAAGTCAGTACTGAAATTCTGACAGTACCCACCTGCAAAGCCATCTGATTAATTTTTAGGATTCATCTGCTTTGGTGAGAGCATTGAAATGTTGACAATAGATAAAATGCTGTCATTACTGGCTGTTTGTTTCTTTCCTCTGGTCTTTATATCTTTTGACTTTTCCTTTAGAATGTTAGTAAATAGTGATCAGGGTCTACTGTGGTTTTTGCATTAGTGTAATAGGTAGGACAAAGGCATTTTAGGCTAAAACTGGAGATCTTGTATGTTACAGTACTGCAAATAAATATTAAGACTATGTTCAGAGGTCTTAAAATTAAAGTAACTTGTTGACTTCAGTCTAAAGACTTTTTCATCTGTAATTAATTAAACTGAACCCTAATGTTAAATTCAGGGATTTTGTTACTGTTAGTTTTTGAATTGACAGACTAAGATTAAAAATTAAGAGCAAAAATTAAAACTGATGCTATGTTCTGGGAAAGATTCCATTTTTTACAAAGCATAACTGACAGCCATGTGTCTGAACAATTCTGGTCATCTGGGTTTTTAAATGTTTGAATCTTAGAAGATAGCAACAGTTCTTAGAGCAGGGTGACTGAACTGTGTACAGGCATACATGTGTTCATTGAATTAATCTATTTCTTTATGCATGGTAATTATTTTGAGACAGTTTTCTTAAATTACTTATTGAAATATTGGCATATATTTCACAATATGATGTTTAAACATGCCTTGTTTCCTGCTCATTCTACTTGGTTGTACCAGTTGGACATTATTTGGTTTTGATCTGCAACTGAATGAAGTGTTAGGAGCAGGAAGCAGTATGCCTAGTTTTAACTAAGATGGTAATACGATGGAAATTTTAGTTGAACATGTTGCCATTGCAATAGCAGCAATTTCCTATGAAATCCTAAGATTTCTGCCCATTGCTTCAAGTAATCTGTGTGCGTAGAGATTTGTGTCCCTGGAAGAAGTTGGACTAAGTTAATGTTGAGGTTATTTTTCAGGGTGTATGTGACACAATTGAATAGGGTGGAGTGGAGTACTTTCTCAGAGAATTGGGATTTGGTTTGTATTTTTCTTAGATAAAAAGGTGAAACTAAACCTTCTTTTTACAGTGTTTATTGCAATAACATCCTTCAGTCAATCATATGCGAATCTTGGGGGATTTTGTAGAAGCTGAGTTTATATTATTCCTCTAATAATGAGACATTAAACGGTTAATGAATATATAGGAAAGCTTTCCAGTGCACTTTGTTTCCTTGATAGCAGCATGTTTTGTGTCTATAGTATAGTATTCTACTGGGTGAAGATAAATGGATTTCACAATCTCTCTCTGAGGAGAAAAGTGAGACTGGAAAAGATTGGAGCTGCATGAGCTGGATATCTTAACATTATAGCTCTGAGAGGCAGAGCTCAAAAAAACCCATCAAGGACATTACCTTCTTGATTGGAGATTCAGAAATTGATGCACTGCCTTCAGTCCTGTTAGTTTTCAAACCTTCATTAAGTTTATATTGTCTTCCACCTGACTGTTATAAATTGCTGGTCTGAAAAGAAATCGTTTGTCATAGTGTGTCTGGTATAAGTAGATTCATCTTCAAAACAACATTATCATTTCCTAAAGACTGGTTTTAAATCGGTCATCAGAATATGAGCTCAAGTGCATTGTATTATTTTGACATATTATTCATCAAGATCATTTCCTGATGGGTTTGTGCTTAATATTTTGAATTATCACAAAGGAGAATGCTTGATCCATTATCGGTGCTAAGAAATACTGCAACTGGTGATTACAACTGTAAAAAAACACCCCAAAATTAAACTTTAGTTTTGGGAAGTAGGCTTATAAATTCCTTTTGTCTGTAAGAACAGGTGTGTGATCGCTGTTTATAGGTATTACTACCGTTATGAAAAGATTTCATATGGGAATAGGGAAAATTACAGTATGATGCACTTAGTGAGATATGTCCCATTTACCAGTTCTAAAATTAGTGGCTGGGCATATCTAGAGAAATTCAGAGAAATTGCAATGGTCAGTTGCTCCTAGCCATCCTTTAAGAAACACCTAGTAGCTTTAATAGCTTTCAAAATAATTAATACTTATACTATATATTAATCAGTGGGTTACCATTTGTGGTGGATTGTCCATAGCTGGCTGCCAGGTGCCCACCAAGCTGCTCTCTTCCTCTCCTCAGCAGGACAGGGGGAGAAAATAAGAAAAACTGTTGGCTTGGGATAAAAGGCAAACACAAACCACCAAAGGTCACACACAGAAGCAAAGCAAAACCAAAGGAGATTTATTCTCAACTTCCTGTCAGCGGGCAATATCCAGGCACTTCTTTGGAAGCAGGGCATCAGTATGGATGGCAGCAGTTGTCCCTGAAATGGGGAAGCCCCTGATCTCTTCTGCCAGAGGCCAGTCCTGCGGCCACCCACTGCTGAAACCTTACCACATATACCCAATGCAGATTGTACTGATCATATGCTTTTGGATTAATCATAGCTAAGCAATTAGTCTCACCTTGTTTATGCCACTATTCTTAAAGACTTTAGAATACTCCTGACCACATTCAGTGTCACTGGAGAGATTTCCTCTTCTTGTCTGTCTACACAAATATTTCTGTCCATGAAGTTTCAATGCTCACTTTGGGGAAAAAGATTGACAAATGACCAGTTCTTTAAGTGTAATTTTCTGCAATTTTCCCATTTTTTTGCTAGGGTTTTATCAAATCTCTTATCTTCTTGTCCTGTTGGTACATAAAGATCAGAGAGAGAGAGAGTCTGCGCTGGTATAGAAAAACATGTCATGAAAATGAGGAGTAGGGGTTTTTGACACAGTTGTGGATCTATCCATTTTACAATCATCACTGAAAGCTTTTTTTTTTTTTTAAGATAAAAAATTATCTTCCAACTTTTTTGTCTTATTTTTAAAATGTCCATTTTAAAACTTCTTGTTTGTTTTTAACCTCAGAAATAAAACTCAGAAATCATGCAAATTGCAGGTAATTGTTTAGGGGGAAAATATTAGCTTTATTTTTTTCCAGAGAATCTTACGATTTTTTACTTTGTATTTAACTTAAGGGATCCAGGAGTCAAAGTAGAAAACTTCAAGCCACATAGATATTTCAGATGGGAGATGTGATCCACAGTGAACCTATGGACAGTGGAGTAATGAATATTACACAGAAAGAAAGAGTACATTGAGAGTAGAAATTTGGATGTCACCTGCTAAACAGCTTAAGATAGGTTGATAAAAGGCTCAAATCTTAGATATGTGGTTTTCTACCAGAGAAAAAGACAAACCAGATTTGAGGGATATTGTTAGTGATGATGCCTGAAGTTTTTGACTACTTTTGCTTTGTCTCTGTTTATCTCAAAGAAAAACACTGCTTTTAGAGTCAGTCAAAACTCAGAATTTCTGTTGCATGAGGAATGTCTATATTTCAAAATTTGTTTTTGTTCTGAGTTTAAAACATTTTTTGATACTCTAGGTTTTTTTGTCCATATTGTAACTGATGTATTTCACTGTTCTCTAGGTAGTAACAGCTGGTAACTTTCCAGCACAGTGATTTTCCATGCTAGTGACTCCCACTCAAGCTGCATTCATCGGTAAAACCCTTCTGGTGACTCACATTTGAAAAGACAAGCATGTTACTGTCAGAAGAGCTAGCACAATGGTAGACAAGGCTAAACATAGAAACTATTCTGAAGAAATCAGAGAAAAATCAAATATATAACTTCCACTATCACCAGTATAACTTTGCATTAAGTAAAAATGATGAATTGCCGAAGCCCTTGAATAGATCTGGGAGCCCAATAGAAATGCTACTGTCATCTATGTTTATACTTAACGCTGGTGACTACCAAAAGAATTGACATTATATTTACCCTGGAATATTTTGCAAGATGGTCTTCACAAATGAAGGGTGAAATATCCTGAGCCTGCACAGAATTGTGATTATTAGTGCTTCCTTACCCTTTGTCCGCTGTGAAATATAGAGGCAGCTGCTGGGGGAACTTCAGCCTTGAGGATTTAAAAAATAACGTGAAATATGGATCATGTTTTTAAAGTATGTTTAAAATGAGTTGGGCTAATCTGGGTAGTCTTTTTTGAGCAAGGAATAATGAGTTTTACTTGATTATTTCCTAGACTTACTTAGCTTGGAAGGGACCCTGGGAGGTGATGTAGTTCAGCATCCTTCTCAGACTTTGGAATGAGACTATGTTGATCAGGATTGTGTCCTTTCGAGCTTGATTTATATCCAATGAATAAGTATTCCACAGACTTTCTGGGAAACACATTCCTAATTATACAGAAAAATTTTCCTGATAAGAACCTTACTTTCTTGCAGCTTGTGTCCGTTGGCTCTTGGCCTTTTTCTGTGCATGTTTGAGGAGAATCTAATTCTTCCTTCTATATAGCCACAGCTAAGGTAAGACCAGCCACCTTAATGTTCTGACTTCAGGCTGACTAAACCCAGTTCGGTCGGTCTCTCCTGTCTTGTGCTGTAGCCCTGTAAGCATCTGGGTGGCCCTTCTCTGGACTACATGCTTAGTACAGAGAAGACTGAATACAGTACTTGGTGCAGTCTCCAAGAAGACAAATATAGTAGGGTTACTTCAAGGGTTGTGACTCCTCACACTCTGTCTTTTTTTCCTCTTGTGCCTCCTGCAAAAGTCAGAAAGCCCTTGTTCAAAGCCAGAATTATTCTTGCCAGCAATGCAATAAATCTGATGCCAGCAATGCGATAAATCTGATAAACTGTTTTGTCATTCATCCTCATTCTAACTTCCAGATTTAGAGACCTAGGAATGGCATGATCTTGACCCTTAGAGTATCTACTTAAGTAGAAATATGGGAAACTGTGATATTAGAAACCATGGTATTAAGACCAATAGCCCAAAAACCTAAACTATAATCAGCTTGCCCTACAACAGCTGCTTTTCTAAACTTTCTGATGTGCAAGAGGCTTGCATGGCATGTCCCTCTACAATGTGCAGTAAAGCCTCTTCAGTTATGTGATCAAACCCACAATGATTGAGAATTAAATTTCAACAATTTAAGTAATCCTTCTGGCCTTGCAGCTCAGGGCACATCAAATTGGAAATCCTATTAAGGAAAAGTGTCTATATTTATAAGGACGGGAGGTTCAAAAAGTGCAGTTGAAGCCAAAGCTTTTAAGCTGTTAGATTCAACAGGACATGAAAAAATAATTAAAATATTTGTGAGGAATTCAGTGCACTTATTGAGAGTTTTTGCAATTAAAAAAAAGAATAAAAGAACCTCCACACAATTAGGAATAGCAAAATAGCTTTTGTGAGAGTAGGAAGCACAAGTGGAAATATTCAAAGTATTAATGTGCATGTTCTGTTGACATATGTGCAATAAATAATCCGTGCAAAGAGAATCCAATTACCCTACACAACAAATTAATTGTTATACTTCTAGCATTTTAATATATTTGTGTGAGTGATTTGCATATTAGAGCTCTGTTATGTTCATTTATATTTAAAATAGATTTCATACACTGCAGTCAATTTAACTGAAAAAACTCAGTGAATCACAGAGGTGTCTGAGCTCCTGAAAGACCTATGGATTGGGCCTTGAGTACTTATGAAAAAGAGAATATGTGGCAGCTACTTCTAGATTTACAGGGTTAAATAAATAGATGTTAGTTGAGTAATCCAGATTATTCCATTTGAAAGCAGGGCCTTACAGTATCAGGTGTGCTATCTAGGTATATATATGAGAATGTGCATGTGTATGTATATACACTATGAATATGTACATCTGTATCTGTCTGCATAATAAGAGGCAAAGCCTCTTGCATAATGTCAAGTACTGGAACAGAAATTTTAAGAAAGGCAAATAGGAAATAATCTGGTTTTAATGCTATTGCCAAGATTGTTGGAAACAAGGGAGTTAAAAACTGAATTCTGGTTGGATTTTAGAAACTATTGAATGTATTTTTGAAAAATTTAATGAAAGGAGATATCGAAGATAGCACAGAAAATCCATTACAGAGGTGGCAGTTGCACTTAGCTCTACATTGGCTTGGATTAGTATGTTAACAGTGATGACATACTGTATCCTAAATACTCTCACCTTTGTTACACGGCAGTATAGATAACGGATAAAAGTCTTTCTGTTGCACCCATACTATGAGAGTATTAGATTTGATAAAGTGTGTGAATTTTGAGACTATTTTAAAAATACCCCAGGAACAGCAACAAAGCCCCTAAAAATATTACTGTTTGTCCTTTAAATGGGAACACTTGAACCACCTGCAGATCTCTTTCTTTGGGTAGGCTAAATACTGTTGAAATGCAGACTTTAAAAAACCCCTAGGCTCTTTTGTAGGGATGTCAAAGAAAGCATGAGTTTTTATATGAGAAGAGGGACTGCTCCTTTTGGCCATTGTGTCACTTCCATTGTTAATTCTGTCTCTTACTCAGTTGTCTCCTAAACTTGCAAAGATTTGATGTTCTATAATCCCATAACTACACAAATCTTGATCAGCAAGCCCAATTATGTTCCTGTCTTGTCTTCATAAACATAGCTACCAGGATTAAATGTTTGCTAGATCTGGCCACTATCTGCAATTTTTTAAAAAATATTTTGTGAGGAAAACATTTTGTAAGTCTAAAATAAAAAATGTGCAGTGCATCAACAGGCAAGTTTATGGCTTTTGGAATTGACTGTAACAGAGAGTTTATAGTACACTATGGTGCAGTCCTGATATTTATGAAACTGAAGCTTTAATCCAAAGATTGGTATTTATCTAAAAGACATTTATCTAAAAGACTCTAAGACACACTTGAGAATCTTTCTCTCTTAGATGAGGATATTAGTTGAATTGAATACTGTAACTAATTGCAGAACTGTTACATGTGTTACGGTAAAGGTAGGTCCTGTTGTATGTTTTGCTAATAAAAGAAAATCAGAGGGCTAACTATTGTAGGTTCCTTGTAGATCCCTGGGGGTTACTAATTACAACATTGCCTGACAGAAAATCTGTAAAAATGTATTCTTCAAAAGCTAAGTATTCACATCATTCATTGTCTATTCTACAGTAATATTGAAGATGATGTTCAAATGCGTATTGGGAAATTACAAGGAAAGGAGTATTTCTCTAGAGAGGCAAACTTCTTATCTTGCTTGCATATTTTAGGGTCTTAAACAAAATCCACATACCCACCTAGTTTTGTATTGTCTTGTTTTTAAATAGTTGATCCAGAAGGGTGAGAATGACAGTATGGTCCTGAAGGTGGTAGCTCTGAAGTTGCAGGCAGTAATGCTGTGTTAAAGCTAAATAAATGGCTAAAGAGTTTGCATATTGTCTTTTTCACACTTGAACAACATGTAGAACAAGCCTGAGGGAGAATAATTTACCAGTCTCATTTCCCAAGACTGTTATTCCTCATCTTGACATACTATTAAATTCATTTAATTATCAGTATTTTGTCTTGTCATTAAGTTATTGATGTTTCCATTATTTATATTTCTAAAACTTTGAGGGCTCATATATAGACACACCCCCCTTTTATATGCATGTCGCCTGGTAAATATTTGTATTGGATCATTGTTTCTACTGCAAATGTTCTGGCTAATTTTAGTCTCTGGTGGTTTTTCTGAGGTATGATACAATTCCCACTGAAGCCAGTACAAATCTGCACACAAGCAGCAAAGAGAAGAATTTTTATTTGCAGGGGAAGGTTGGGATGGGAAGACTTCTCAAGAAAGATCTTATTTGTCTGTGGCCACATGAACTTGGTTAACAGAAGAGACGATAACGGCTTCTCTTAATGTTTGGTAGTTATCCAGCTTGTGTTCAGAACCAATTGCACTAAATAATTGGAAGGAAATGCCTCCTTGAACTCATCTGTTTTGGGAGTATGCTGTCTTTCAGATGAGACTCTCGCAGGACAGACAAGCTTCTCTGTTTTTTGGTTGCAACAAAGAGGGTTGAGCACAAAGTCTGTAGGGTTTAGCTGTGTTTGTATAAGCAGGCCGTTCTGCTGGGCTTTGTTGTGGATTTGTTTCATCCATTGGAAAGAACAGCATGACAGGAATTTCACAGAGATTACAATTTCAGCAGTCTACCAACTTACACAGGGAGTACCTTCAGAAGCTATGGAAGTTAAGGACCTACCAAAGGTGTCCTCTGTCCCAGCCTGCAAGAAGTACGTCAAGTTCATGCTTAAAATTGCCTCTTTTAAATTTAGGATAGTGCACTGTTTCGTGGAATATTAGAGAGAGAGGCCATGGTATTTCATGAAAGAAGACAAACCCTATTTTAGTTCCCAACTAAGTACCCCTCAGAAAGGTTTCCCAAACCCTTTGCCTGTGCTCAGGCTGCAGACTTACTATATGAAACTGTTTATTAACTAAGGCTTTGATTTACTCCTGTTGTAATTCCTGAAAGGTGCAGGAAATCCGTCAGCTGTTCTCAGTGGTCACTGGAACTTGAAGCTCAGTGAATTTCTGCGTGGGTTTAACGGGGAGCCATATCAATGCCTGTACACAGTGAAAATAATAAATACACAACAAAGTGATTAGTTATCTACAATTACAAATACAGGTGTTTGATACGCATGTACAGAAGCATTTTATATTTACAGTTGCTAAAATTAAAAGAAGTATGAACACATAGTGGTATTTACTGTCCTAATGATGAACCAAGAAAATTATGACAGTCTTTGGTGCAGGTAACAGGAATTAGCTATGCCTCTCCTATGTTTCTCTTCCAAGAGTTCTTTCGTTTCATTGTAAAAACTGGTATAAAAGTGTTAAGTCAAGCTGCCCTTGCTGGTCCTGTGTGTGGTGAAGTGTTAGGGAAAGAGGTGGTCCATCTGCTGAGCCTAACCAGAGGACAAGTGTGTTTGGCAGCACAACAGCAGTATATGCAAGGGATGGATTTGGGATTTCATCACTGAAAAAATGGGTGGTGCTGGCAGTTTAGCTACCACTGTTCTGTTGTAGACACATCGTCATATATCTACCTGGAGACTGATTGTAACATAAGAACAGTGTAGAGCTGCTTCGTGTGTATTTGCATCCAGGGTAGTACCAACTATAGTAAAGGTATGGTGACCTGCACTTCAGTGCAGTACTACATAGACTTGATGAAATATTGCATGTGTACTTGGGCAACTTGCTAACGCTGCTGTGGTTTTACTACCGGGGTTATGCATGGCCGATTTGTAGTCCAAGACCAGCTAGAATATGGGAAACTCCATGTATATCTGTATCTATCTATCTATATACACACATAAACATTTTTATCCCTAAAGTGGTCAAAACCTGGAACACATTGTCTGGGTGGTGGGAAAGAATCTCAGTTCTTGGACATAATCAAAACTTGATGGAACTATTCCTGAGCAGTCTGCTCTGACTAGACCAACTGGATGACTTCCATGGGTCCCTTTCAAGCTACATCATTCTGTGATTATCTGAACTCTAGCTGAAAACAAGTCTCAACATGAGAGAATGGAATAGTGTGGAAACAAGAAGCCAGCCATTCCAATCTGCTCTCTTTTTCTACAGACAAAATTTGACAGTAGCATCTCTCAGGTCTGGTGCTAACATTAAGTACCAAGATGTTTCGAATTTCTTTTTCTTTCAACTTACAGCGGATAACTCGTCTTACAGCAGGATGTGTATCCCCCAAGGTTTCCTTCAGTCTTGACATGCTACAGGTAGCATGTAGCACAGGTAGTAGTTCTGATATATACGCTGTCCATTAATATGTAAGGGAACTACAGCTATTCAGTTTCTCAGAGATGGCTGCAGGCAATTACATGTTCTTAGCATTAATTTCTCTTTATTTTTCATTAATTTCTCTTTATTTTTCTGGAAAAAAACACCTTGTACCAAATTCTTAGCTCCCCCTCCCTCTCTAGTGTCTTGATTTAACACCATTTTTAAAATACGACCTAGTGGCAAACAGTATTGTTTAAACAGCTCATTTTATTTTAATAAAGTAGCCATAAAGTAACAGCCATGCTTTCTTAGATGTGTCATGTTCCCTCATGTCCTGCTAGAATGAGTCATTAAGTTTCTTAAGATGTTATTTTACAGTTCACCTTTTCTTTTGTGTGGCTTCTGAGAGTATACATATATAATTTTTCATTTGGCCATTTGATCAAAATGAGTCTGTAAAGATGCATATACAGAGGCAAAAATGAGTTTGTCAGTAGTTTTCTGAAGAGAAGCAGTATCTTTAAAACACCTTTAAAATGTTTTCTTCCTTTCTCTGTTATTTCATTTCTTCCTTTTGTATGTATGCATTTATACACAAACACAAAGAAGTTAACAATATTGGCCCTTCGATACACTCTCAGACGCCTGTGATTTATTTTTTTTTCTAAACTTTTGCTATTTATCAGAGAAAACACTGCCACTCTTGTGAAAACAGAAACTTATGCCACCTCTAAAGAACTAAAAATGTCAAGGGGACCATAAAAGGAAAATAACACAGTTTGTTTTGGAAATTGTTCCATGACAACTTCTGTAATCATTTTGACAAAACTTCTGTGAACTGAAACCTTTGTACTTCTTCAACTGAATGAGCTCTGAAGGCACAATGCATCACTGGAAATATAAATTAAACAGATTTTTTTTTTGTATTCTCACAAAGAAGCCCTGCACTCTGTGCCTCTAGAGTAAAGATGTTCTCTGAAACAAACAGGGAATTTTTGTGTGTGATTTATTATAATGTGTACCACTTCCTTGACTTCTTATCCTTTGAGCTGCTCTGGCAGCAAAACAGATATAGCTCCTTTGCATACTAATAAATATCAGTGCTTGTAATTATTCAGTGGTTACAGTAGTATTCCTTTGAGATGAATCATTGCTACATTATTTACTTTTCTTAGCTTAAATTATTTTGAACCTTTAATTTAACTATAAAACAAACCTGGTGTTGTGATTCATATTAACCTGATATTTTTTCCATCTGTAATACAAGGAGTGAAACATCTGTTTAGGATGTGATTCTCTAGAGCCAAAAGTCACTTTACAATATTTTGCTAGGCAAATTTATATACCTGGTGTAAAAAAGGTATTTATCCACTTGGATGTCCTCGTTAATGGCTTTAGCAGAAGTCAAAAGATCAGCCTTTACAATAGACATAGATCAATGTTAAAACTTGTCATGAGGTACCAAAAGTAACTTGTTAAAGAGTTTAAGTTAGAAAGGTAAAATGAAATTTACCCTGCTCAAACCCATAATTCTTTTATGATCCCTTTTCATGCAGTTCAGGATTTTCTGGAACCCAAGCTGATAAAGTGCGCTAATGAAAGCTTAGCTCACACAGCAGGTGTGTGGATGTTAGCCTGTAGGTCCATCTGGTTCACAGAGAGCAGCAGTTGTTGCAGAGCAAGGACTCACATGAGCAGGTTGTCCCAGCTGCATGGGAAAGGTGCATGAACATGATCAAGGAAAGAATTTGCAGTGCTGGCAATACTCTTTTTTTTGCATGCCAAAAAGGGAAAGCTTGCTTTTTGCTCCAGTTTGGAAGCTTGATCTTGCGTGCCGTTGAATATCCCAGCCCACGTTGGTGCAGTGCTTCAGGAGCAGTTTAGCATCCATGGTGCATGTGCTGAAGTGCACCTCCTACCATGGGACTGAAGACTGTACAACAGTCCAGGAAACAACACAAGTTCAGAAATGTGACTTGTTTCCATGTGAGTGTTGAGTAAAAATTTCAATGGAAGCAGACTTTTGTCTTGAATAATTGTCCCAGGTACTGGAACAGGCGACCCAGGGAGGTTATGGAGTGCCCTTCTCTGGAGATTTTCAAGACCCACCTGGATGCAGTCCTGAGTGATGTGCTCTGGGCAGTCCCTTCCAACTCTGACAATTCTGTGATTCCATGAGGGTGTCATTTACCCAAACTTTTCCGAAGGACTTTGTTTATACTACCATTTTGACTAGAATAATTTGCAAGAAAAGACAGCTTTTAATATTTGAAACTTGCATTGTTTTGATTTTCCCTGGAGTTTTTCCTTAAATGTAAAATAAAGCTGTGAATTCAATATTGTTTTCATTTTGGAGCATTGTCTAATCAACTTAAATTAGCTACTTTTGAGATACTTGTTCTTTTCCTATATTATATTTGTGGTATTATGGTATTATAAGTCTTTCTCCAGTTGATTGTTGAGATATGAGAAATGGTGAGGGCAAGGTTGAAATTATTCCATATAAAAAACTGCCCGATCAGTATCATCTATGATATTACGAACTGCTTTTCCCAGTAAGTGAGAATATAGTGACAATGTTTTACCCTTCTTTTCTCCACGTGACAACAGCGTTACTGCTGAAGGAAGAGTAGGCTTCTAAATGTAATTATCTTACCACTGTTCATGGCACAAAAATAAAATAACTGGATATAAAGCATAATTTTTGAGAAGCTTGGGGATGTTTGTTTTAAACAATAATCTTGCCCTTGATTCTTACATTTTGTCAAAAATACATATTAATAAAAATCTATTAAGCCAATGGCACATCAAGGGTAGAAGCAGGTATTTGACAAGAAATTTTAGAAAACTGGGAAAGTGGAAGGAAAGTCCAGCTTCTTAACTTTTCCACTCAGCACACCTAGGCAGCATGAGAAGGAATGGTAGTTTCTTTCTTAGTGCCACTGTCGCCTAATGCATGTGTTTTGGACAGAGGTCGTTCCGGCTGTGTTAACTTTTGTGCTACGTTATTTCTTAGCTGTGATGGTGTGTTTACTCTTGCTTATAGGGAAGCACTGGTAAGATATAAGATACTGATTTCATATGATGGAAGACAAATTATGTCTAATATTTATCATTTTGGTTTTGATAAGCATCCCATCTTTTACTATATCTGTGATTTTTTTTGATGGCGTTTACCAAGTTTTTGTTTGACAAAGCCAAAAATAGAATTGATTACAGAATGGGTTTCAGTTCAACTGAAATTAATGTCTTTGAACATGTAATACCAGCTATGGTCTCAAAGCAGGTACAAAAGTAAGAAGAAAAGAGAGCTAAATAAGTAACAACTGTGATTTGATAAAGAAACAGCTGTCATAAAGGAAAACTTCAATTTATATTCTTTAACTCAAATCACAATCAAAGCAGTTTATTGATTTATTAATGGTATGTGATTAACTGGCAATCGCTGAACTATACATTCAGGACCAATCAACCCTACAATAAAACCACAATACTTGGCGTTTGTCAAATATTAATATGTACCTACAAATTTCTAAACATTCTTCTATAACTAAAGCCTAAATGTTTCTAATTCCCCTTACATGCTTGCCCTGTTTGGCAGCATCCCTCTCACAGTCATTGTGGGGTACAACACCTCACCTGCTTTGGCCTTAGATGGAGGTTTTGATGCTGGTTACTTCTGGCAAAAGGCCAAACTAATGTCCAACTGATAACATGTCACCCTCTTTCTTTCCCCTTTGCTACAAATTTTCATGCTCCTTGGGTATTTCTTTTCAAGCTGACTTCTTTTTTCCTTTTTAGGAATTTGCTTCAATGTGGCAAATGGTCATTGGCCATTATCCATTCAGGGCCATATGCCTTCTCAGTTTTGGGTGTTCATGCTCTTGTTTCTTTTCCACTGTTGTGCAGCCAAGTATCAAAAGAGGGAACTGCATACATTCCCCCAAGATCACTCAAGAAAACTAGCAGAAAGTTAGCTCAGGTTCAGATGCAGAAATGAGTGGAGGTTAGTGCAAATTGATTTTACTCCCTGTCCTTGAACTGCTGTGTTCATCTTAAAATTAAAGAAGTTGACTTGATCTGACATCTGATCTGCAGAAATCTATTCTGTGTTAACTTCTACAGGTTGCATAGGTAGGCTATAGTTTACTTGTTTTTTTTTTTTTTTTTATTGAGGATTAAATTCCTTTCAATGAAGATAAATCCATGCAAGTCATTGGTAGGGTAAGAACAGCATTCAGCTGAGAAGTCAGCTCTATTCCATCAACATCTGTTTCATCTGCTTTTAGTGCTCTACTTTGTGTACTGTACTCGTGAATAGACCCTGAAATATAAACAATTGCTGATCATGCTGCTGGCTCTGATAACATAACTCATAATGTTGGTCTAATTACTTATATTATGAAACTGTCAGGTCTGGAACATGTGGTCTCTCAAGGCAGCTCTCCAATTAATCTTTTCCCTTTTTATTAGAGATCTTGTTGTGTGATTTTTCTTCTGGGGAGGAATGAGAGGGTGTTGTGTTATCATGGGTTTTTTTAAAGCTTTCACGGAGAAATAGAGCAAGAAGGTTTCTGAGTTAACAGGAATGTTATATTATCTACTTTTTGTTTAATAATTTTTTTTTTTTTTTGCAGCATCTGAAAGAATGTCATCCATGTTCTTATTGGGTAGCTTCCAAGAGAGAAAATCGTGGAACCACTGAACAGCCTAGGTTGGAAGGGACCTTGAAAGATCATCTGGTCCAACCTTTTGTGGGAAAGGGAGTCTCAATGAGATTATCCAGCACCCTGTCTAGTCATGTTTTGGAAGTCCCCAGTGATGGGGACTCTATCACATCCCTGAGGAGGTTGTTCTAGGGATTGGTTGTTGTCATTGTTAAAAAAGTTCTTTCTTATACCAAGATGAAATCTCTCATGGTGCAAATTGTACCTATTGCTCCTTGTCTCCTCCATTTGGCTCCTTGTGAAGACAAAGCCTCCATCTTTCTCTGTAGCTGCCTGGTAAGTGCTGGAGTACTGTGATGAGCTGCCCCCTAAGCTTTCTCTTCTCCTGGGAGAAAAGACAACTCCTTCAGTCTTTCCTCATTGAGCAGGTTCTCCAGCCCTTTGCTCATCCCTTTGGCTCTCCTTGGAACCCTCTCCAGTCTGTCTGCATCTTTCTTGAATTGTGGGACCAGAACTGGATGCGGTATCCCTGGTACAGCCTGACAAGTGCTGGATAGATTGGTGTGAGCACGTCACCATCTCTCCTAGCAGTGCCCCTGTGGCTGCAGCCCAGGATTTGATTTGCCTTCGTTGCTTCAGTGGTGTACTGCTGATTCCTGTTCAGGTTGGTGTCCACCAGGACCAGCAGGTCCCTCTCAGCAAGGTTGCTCTGAGCCACACAAATTCAAGGCTGTACTGTGCTCTTTGGGTATTTCATACCAGGTGCTGGACTTAGCTTTGTCCATGTTAAACATGCAGTTCTTGCTAGCCCAGTCTTCCAGCCTCACCAGCTCTGTCTGTACAATCGCTCTCCCTTCTGATGTGTCCACCTCACTGCTCAGTTTACTGTGATCAAGCAAATTTGGTGAGAGCACATTTATAAAGATGTGGAACAGCATGGGGCTCAATATTGATTTCTGAGGTACACGACAGACTGCAAGCAAGAGTAAAAACTATCAATCACCGCCCTCTGAATGTGACCTATGAGCCAATTTCCTACCCATTTCATAGACCACCAATCCAGTCTGTACCTTGCCAGTTTGTCAGGAGAAGAATGTGGGAAACTGTCAAACGCTCTGCTGAAGTCCAGGTAAAAACTATTTACTGCTTTCCCTATGTCGACAGAAAATGTTATTTTATAGTAAAAGGTGATCGGGTTAGTCTGGCGTGATTTGCCTTTGGTAAATCTGTGCTGGCTTTTCCCAATCACTTGCTTAATTTGGTTTATAATAGCTTCTAGGAGAATTCATTCAGTCACTTTCCTGGAGACTGAAGTACGGTTAACGGTCCTGTAGTTTCCTGTGTCTTCCTTTGGGCCCTTCTTGTAGATGGATGTGATACTTGCCCTTCTCCAATCATCAGGGACATCCTCTGGTCTCCATGACTTTTCAGAGATGATACAGTGGCTTCACAATGATGTCTCCCCAATTCCAGTAATGCCCCGGGGTGGGTTGCATCTGGGCCCATAGATTTATGTGGGCTGAGATTTACTTGCTGTTAATATTTTACTTGCTGTTAATATTTTATTTACTTGCTGTGTTAAAAATGGTTAAAGAAGAAGCATGTCCTTAGTGTGGTGTTAGTAAAATTACGATGGGAAGACAGCAAAAGCTGGAAGAAAATTTTATTAAAGACTTAGTGCTTTGATTTTCATAACACACTTGCTGACAGATCTTTTAACCAATGGGACTATACATTAAAACAAAGAACATTTAATGTCTAGGATGGTTTATAAGAAATTCAGCTTTTCATGGGCAGCAATTTTGTGCTTGTTCTCACAAATGTGAAGTATACAAGCAAAAAAAAAAAAAAAAA
>VXBJ01004035.1:335654-436682 GCA_013400055.1 Nycticryphes semicollaris | reverse complement strand
CCCCCCAGCAGAAATCACCCTCCTGACTTCCAGCTTCGCAGGGAGCGAAGGTGAGAAACCCTCAAGGCCTGGCCTGGGGACCGATGGCCGGGTGGTGAGCAGGCTCACTGAAATTGCCTGCAGTTGCCTTTCCCCACTGGTGAGGAGGTCTTTGGTGTCTTCTTGAGAACTTGCACAGTTAGTAATAAAACAGGAGGCTGGCCCCTGGTCATGATTTTGGAAGTCATAGCTATCACATGCATGTATTTACCTGCAGATTAATTGAAGTAACTTAACTCCAGCTTGAAGTAAGTTAGAGTTACAATGGACGGGGGTTGTTACATGCTCAGCGTAGATCCAGAGCTGCCTTGTTACCTGGTCACTGAATCATCAGTCCGGGGTGTCTGAGCCATGAGGGTGCAATGCTCCTCACAAACCCCCCTCTCCACTTCTACCTGCCTGGAGTCAGTTAAGGGCTCAAGCCCCACAGGAAGAGAAAGGCTTTCTAGCAGGCTCCTCTAGTCCATTTTCCCTGCCTCAAGTTAGGACCTAAGTCCTCTTCACCTATTTGTGGCCTTCTACTTGTGGTTGTCATCCCTGTGCATGCAAAAAACAGTTCTTGACTTCACTTGGCTGTCACTCGAGGATGAAACGGTTGGTCACCTGCAGAGTGCTGAAATCTCTGATGGAAAAAAGAACCGGTGCCCTGTCATTTGTTCTAGGATTAGTTCTCTTCATTAAGAAGTGGAAATCGTAGGACAAAATGCAGACCATTACCAATGAAAATAACTCACACAGTATAAATTCTCTCCTCATTTTTGCTGTTTGTAAACCTTTTCAAGGCTCTGCGCTTTCCTGGCAATTTTGCCTTTGGCACAACTACGCGAGCTCTGTACGAAACCCGAATACTTGATTCCTGTGCCAGAAATGCCAACCCCTTTTCCACCACCCCATTTGGTCACTCCTATAGTCTTGGGTTCACGAAAAAGGTTGGCATTACATTCCAGAGAACATTAAGGACCACGGTTCCCAGTTTGCACGACCTGCACCTTGCGCAGGACTGGAAGGGCGGTGCATAGCAGTGTGACCACAGATTTTGTGGCACCCATCCCAAGCCACCGAAGATTTTCCGGCTAAACGTTTCCAAACCCGTTGGTCAGACCCTTCCCCTCCGGCTTCGTCGCGGGGGTGGCTGTGATCTCTTTGGCTTCTACTTAGGGAGGTGGTGACTGGCTGCTTATTAGAGCTGTACTTCAGAACAGCCCTGGAAATGGCAATTGCCATCCAACACCGCATTGTCCAGATTATGCTGTTCACACTGGTAACACTTTTGGAAATGCTCCGCTGTGTATCCATTATCTCTAACAATTCTAAACAGAGACTTGTACAGTATTTTCAAGCACAGACAAAAATTGACTTTACTCACAGCTGAATATAGATGTTAAAGGGAATCACATGCAAGTCCTATGTGTAAAAAGCAAAAAAAAAGCATCTATATTAAATTAAAATAGTTTGGAATGTGGATATTAAATCAAAATAGTTTGGAATTCAGATGTTTCAGAGAGAACAGGGAAGTTAGTAGCCTCCCTTATTCCCACCATATCATCCATAATAGCAGTGTCTGCAGTGGGCAGGCATCAACGCCTGGGTTTCAGCCTGCCCAAACTGGTGACTGCTGGGTCACGCAGCCCTAGGTAGAGCTCTGCTTATAATTCTCGGCATTTCTATTCCAGCATCTAACGCAGCAGTTGGGGCACCGCCCTGAAATCTCACCCTTGGCAACGGCCAAGGTGCTTGGTGCTTCAGAGGATGTCACAAAAGCATATGGTGTACTTCAGTTGTAGAATGGGGAAGCTCCAGACTCACACAGTGTTCATCTCTGGACAAAAAGCTTAATTCTTGTTTTGTACCCTCTCTCTGCACAGGCGATATTACTGGCCCAAGAACTTCAAAAGAACTTTGAAAGTCACTTTACCTGGTAAAGAAAGAATTATGTAGGGGAACACCAGGACATTGCAGTTAGGGAAATGTTAGAAAGGTCCATTTCACCAGACTTTCAGATCCAAGTTTTAAAAAAAAAACAACAACTTCATACAGTTGGGTTTGCAAAGTCTGAAGAATAGACCAAACAGTTAAATACAGCGATGAACGAAATATAAAAGATATTTATTGAAATGTCAGTGACCAAGCATTTTTGCTGAAGAAAACCAACATGATATTTTGTGAAATCCATGACTGGAAAATTAAACTGAACTCTATTTCCTCCTTCCCTCCATCCCTCTTCTCTCTCCCCTTATTATTTGCTAGAATATCTGTAATAAGCTCTGTGCTGTCTACACACAGGTTCCTGTGCTGAGGATAGAATCCTCTGATTTGCACCTGTGGACTTTTCCTTACTGAGATCAAGCAGAACCATTCAGAGAGAGGCAGGGATGGCCCAAGACAAGGAGCAGGCAGGCAGAGAACTCAGAGGCTCTCCACTGCTCTACTGCTCCCTGCTTCTGCCAGAACAGAAGAAACATGATGGCTGATTTCTGTTGGGACTGTGGAAGTGTCAGTCCCACCTCCTGATGGCAGCACAGGTTGTATTTATGTTGAGAGGTATGTGGCAATGTCTTCTGGCAGATGTCCTCTTGGCCATCTGCACCCAAAGAGACACCTGTGTTGTGTGGCTGATGCACAGGGGATGCAGGGGTGGAGGTTTGCTGTGGCTATTCCCTTTATCAACTGCCCAGCGGCCTCCAGATACCTATCACTGGCCTAAATTAACTCCTTGCTCTTACTACTGAGGAGATCGGACATTTCAAATATATTTACTGCAGGCTGCATTCCAGCTGGCTTTTTTTTTTTTTATTTATTTTCCCCTGTAGGATACGCACGAAGTGGGTTGAATCCCTTTTAAAGCTGTGGATATCTAATCCTACATCGTATCACAACAACAGGTACATGGCAAAGCCAGTCTTGGTACACGTCGTCTGACAGCCAGACCCTTTTTATAGTTTACCACATTTGCTAAACCACCCCAGATACTACCTCTGGTAAGCTGCCAGTTCTACACCACGTTCAGAAAAGCAAGGAAAGTCAAGGTACCTACGTGTTTATCAAAGGCCTCACAAAATATAACAGCTGATCTATTAAATGCCTCATCAGCCCGCTGAGTGGTCAGGCGACTCAGGAACGATTGAGAAGTGTTGCTTTGGTCCCATACACCGGTCATGAATGAGATCAAAGTCTGATTTTCAGCAGCTTTACAACTCACAGGCAGACCAGACGTCTAGCAAAATATTTGGTGGGTGAGATCCTCTTGAAGAAAAATTGATAATAAGGTTCTTGCATCACCAGACCTGAACACTTTTTTCTTTCTCCAGTATGACCTCGTATCAGCTGAAGTCACCTTGAACAGATCTTTACAGCACTTTCTTGGCATGAAAAAACTCTCCTTTTGGGTCCTATTTCTGGTAGGCAAAAGTTTCTGGGAAGATGATGATGCGTGCAACTAATTTACAAGCTGCACATTACAAGTTTGGTTTGCCTCATAGTTGGCCTCTTTGCCATTTTATTCACAGGAGCTTTTCTCTTGTGGTTTCTGAGACTCCTGTAGCAACAACTCCTTTGCTTACTACTGAGGCAGAAATACTAAACTCAATTTCTCTTAGATATTCCCATTCAAACACTGAAGAGTTTCCAAGCTAGTTTCTTTCTCAGGTTGATCATCTCATTTTCTATGGTCTGTGTAATGCCACATGAAAAATGTAATTAAAAATGTGGCATTCCATGGGCCTTAGGCACATTTAACACTGCAGAGTATTTCAGTAGTATTCCAAATTCAGGCTTTTCCACCGGGCAGCCTCTGACACACTGAAATACTTTCAAAGATACTATATTTATGTACAAGATCAATACAAATAAAAGATTTTCCTGCTTCTACACATGCTGATTTGTTATGGTAGCCTTAAACACTATTGTTTTTCAAGAAGGAGAGAACATACAGAGAGACATAGGTTGTGCAAAATGGGAACCTTAAAAGATGTCAGGTTTTGTATCTGTGGATCTTTAAGCACCTGACGTAACAAACTGAGAGTCAGTTGAGTTGAAACCTTGTCCTCACAGGTTAGGTGAGCTCTGTGATGATGTCCCAACATCCCATACCTGTGCTGACACCTCTTGTTTAGTGTTTGTGTTGTAGCCATGGAACTGACAGCTTGTCTTATCATTCAGCCCCTTCCATGGAATTACACTGAAAGCCACAGGTACCAGTGAATTCAAGAAATGCTGCATTTCACTAAAATTCTGCAAAAGAGCATTAGTCTGAAGAATGACAAATGAATGGCAGAGAGCAAAATATTAAGTGCTTTTCTAGTGTCTTTGTCCCCTCTAAGGAACAGCCACACGATATTTTAAATGGGTAGTTTCTGTCAAGATCTTTCTGCTTTCTGAAGATCTTACTTCCTTTCAGCAATATGTTCTCCATACTTCTGGCATCTCATGTTGTGTGATTTTTGCAAACAATTATTATGAAATTATGTGTTATTCTAGAAAATCTGAGACTAGTTTAAAGTCCTGACCAGGGAGGTTCAGGAGCTGACAGCATGTCATCCCAAAGGAATGACAAGTGGCAGATGATGCAATAGGTTACCTTGCTGATCTTTCACTGCGATGATGCCAAGTTAATGTCTGACTTGGACCAGGCATTATGTAAATTCTTCAGTTTTAGACTACAGTAGCCCTGCGCAGATGAGTGCTCACCATTTAGCAAGAATTAGCAAGCTTTCTTGCAGCAATGGCTAACACTCAAAGAGCAGAACATGGGAATGTGCCATGGCAGAATTTTGAGAAGTTTCCCAGCTCCTGAAATAAAGTGCATTCAGATGTTCAGTGCTAAGTCCTGAGATTAACCAAACTGACACTCATTACACAGTTATATGTATTTATGTTCATTTCCTGTGTGCTCTCCTGATAGTTATAGCTGCCATCTGGGTCAGATTTCAAAAGTCTGGAGAGCAGGTAAAGTCTTTTCCAGAAATCACCGTCCAAATAAAACCCAAGAATGAAGAATGGAAGTCAGGAAGCAGAAGGTCTGCAGGATCCTAGTCAAAATACATTTGTGCAAGGAAGAAGAAAGCTGACATAAGAGGCACTTGAAAGTTTGAAATTCAAACTGACTTAGTCTCACTCTTTGAATTTTATTTTACCATTTCTGATTGTTGTGCTAGAAAATGCCATTTTTCAGGGTCCTGTGGACTCTCAGACTCCTGCCCACTTTCTGCTCTCATGGATCTCGCACTCGGATCGTGTTGCTGCTGGAATTGCAGGTACACTACTGTAAGAGTTGCACGTCAGAAATAGAGAAAAATCTAAACCTAGTCACTAGTGAGCTAAAGATATCAGCTTTTTTAATTGATCTTCATAAATCTGGAAGTTGTTTTTCTCAAACTCCTTCCAGTTTGTGGCTTCTTGGTAGCGTGATGCCCAAGGAGTGTGATGCTGACCAGAAATGCATATAGAAAGGCTCTTTTACTGAATTAAGTACATGTTGAAGAAATAGAAGAGCTTATAATTTACCTTTATCACATACCAGTTTCACAGGTAAAATGTCTCGTCTCATTTGTGGAAGGCTCTGGACGTAGGCACTGATAAGCTGCAAAGGAAAATAACAAGGTGTTCAAATATTGGCAAGAATGCTTAACAGAAGACAGTAACTTAAACTATTTTGATTCTATAATTCAGCTCTCCACACTGGCATCTAACAAACAGAAAATCATTGAAATCTTTGTAAAATCAGTCAACATACAAATCAGGGAAGATAAGTATTAACTATAGCTCAAGGTTTATCTTGCAACAGGAGTATCAGCTCTAAGGGTTGTTCATGGTGCTTTAAACTGTGTTAGCTAACATTCATCCAGTAAAACAGCACTATTTTGAAGGGTTTGTGCTATGCTTTGTCAAACTATCTTCAATGACATGAACTAAAACCCAAATCTCTAACTGAAGTTGAGAGGCAGATACGCTTTGCATGCATTACAATTTGTTGCTCCTGCATTCTGACAAACAGCTGTGCTGCAGGAAAGATTAAAGCTTCTTGTCCTTCAAGAAATGTCCTAACGTAGAATTCTGCTGTCTGTAAATAGCCAGAATAGCATAAACATGGGCCATGGAAAGCCATTTTTTCATATAAGGCACTAGCAAAAATCAGCACAGACTTCCACTCTCATTGATGACTGAAATGTGTGAGTAGAAAATTCCTGAAATCCTTTTTGCTGGGTGGCAGTACAGTTTCAACAAGAGGAGCAAGGGTGAAGACTACCCCTGTGGCTTTCCTAGAGATAGGAAGAAGGGTGGCCTTTCTGCCAACAATGTAGACTTGTACGAGTTTTAGCTAATTATGAACTTGCACCTTGAGCCTCATGACTTGGATGAACTCCACATCCAACCTGCTGACTGCTCTGGCTCTCGCGCTGAGGCAAGGAATTCTTCCTCTAAGGTGAGGAACTCTTCCTTGGAGCTGAGTAAGAAGCTGCTGTGCCATTGAAGAACTGAGCATGGGTGCCGCATGCTTAAACACCGGTGACTGAGGCACTCTGGACACCTCCTACAGCAGACCTAAGATGGTATAAAACTCAAGAAAGGGCACTCCAACCCTGCACTGGTGCCTTCAGCAGCTCCTATGACCAGCATGTTAATCCCTAGAGCACACTGAGCTCATGCAGCTGTACCGACTTAAGAGGCCAAGACTAAGTCATAGAATCATAGAAGGGTTAGAGTTGTAACGGACCTTAAAGATCATCCAGTTCCAACCCCCGTGCCCCAGGCAGGGACACCTCCCACCAGACCAGGTTGCTCAAAGCCCCATCCAGCCTGGCCTGAAACACTTCCAGGGATGGGGCACACAATATCTTTGTATTGGCTCTACCTCTAAATAACTACAATAATTGGGATGCAATTCCTCAGTCTCTTCACATGCTTAATTCCTGACAAATTCAATGAGTATTTCTGCCAGAGACAGAGCTGCAGAATTACTCCTAACAACTGGCATGACTTAACTTGTTCCTTCTTATAACTTTATGCTTTACTTAAATGTCACACTGTATTTTCTGGATAAGCAGAATGAATATAATAACCCTCTTTCCTCAAGTAGGTCAAGATTTTCTTCTTTGCTGCAGGGCAAATTACTGTAAAATGTGAAAATTTCATGTATTCTGTTTTTTATGTTTTGGTTACTGTCATGTGGAGTCTTTTAGGTAGCTACAGGTAACTAAATAGTACACATTAAGCTGTTCTTTTCTTTTTTAAGTCACAGGAAATACCCCATCTAGCTGAGAGCAACTGCTTCAAGATCTACGGTAATAGCTGTCACTGTGCACAATGCGAACGATTTAAAATTCCAACTTGATTGCATTTAAAGAAGAAAAGTGGATGTTTTCCATGTCTTGATCGTAAGTGCCAAAAGCGAAGGAAGGAAGAAAGAAAGAGAGTCTCAAGAGCACTACACTGATCCTATATATAAATACATTTCCGTGTAGTATCTATACATTCCATATAATACCTTAAAAAACCTTTTCTCTTCTTCTTTCAGGCCTTGCAGAATCCAAAAGAAATCAACCCCTTTCTTGCTTGAGGGTTATTTCTTTGTTTTTGAAACCCTGCATCATTTCAGACAAGAATCTGCAGGTTTACTTGGGTGCATGACCACTGTTTTCCTGGGAGTGAGCCTGGAAGCCTGGCATCTGAAATCACCTCGCGGGGCAGCGTGGCTCCAGTTCCATGTGGCAGAGGCTGAACCCAAGACTCAGCACTTCAGCGACTGATCTTGATTGCCTTTAGTTTGCATTCTTTAATGTTTCAGATGTTTACTTTCCTCATATGATATGTGCTATTTAATCTGCTGGAGAAGTTCTGTCTCTTCTACATTTTTCTGCTTCCTCTGAAAACCATGTGGCTGGATGAACCTGAAATGATTGGAAGTGTCCTTGAGAAAAACAGGTAAAAGACTGCTCTTTAGTTGAGTGAGAATTCAGTCTGTGGAAGATGAAAAGAATGTAGCTCCAAGTATCTTATTTTTGTGGCTAAATAGGTAGAAGAGGCTTAAAGCTGCATTTTTTATTCAGGAAAATCCCATTGATCTCCTGGACTGCAAATCCTGGCCCATGTCTAATTAGGCTATTTAATACATGTGTGACAAAACTGTGCAGGTTTTCCTGACTGAGATGAACTGGGACCAAGTATAACACTCAAAACAGGTGGGTCACTGCTTATTTTAAAATTTAAAATTAAAATTTTAGGCAATTCACACACAAAAAAATCCTACCTTTAACAAGAAATAAAGGGGTTTCAATAGCTCCCAAGTAATAACTACTTCTGGATTTAAGAAACTTGGCACAGTACAGCCATGCATTCATTCAACAGACATGACTGTGAAATGCGTTTTGCAATTTAGCACCTAAGGCGCAAACTTTTGGTGCTTTATGCATCCAACTTTGGCAGCAGATGTAGGGCACGCTTGTTGGCAGAATTAGACTAGGAAGAGACATAAATATATGAGCAAATTGAGCCTAA
This sequence comes from Nycticryphes semicollaris, assembly GCA_013400055.1. Lineage (NCBI taxonomy): Eukaryota > Metazoa > Chordata > Aves > Charadriiformes > Rostratulidae > Nycticryphes > Nycticryphes semicollaris. The sequence continues at coordinate 428,150 of VXBJ01004035.1, read as the reverse complement.
CTGTACGTGTGTTTACAAAGAGCACGGTATCATCTGTTCTACTTCAAACCCTCGCTGCATCAAGCTGACTGCACAAGGGGAAAATTTTCTCTGAGGGCCGTGTTCTCCAAATGCAAAAGCAATGCCCTGACATCCAAGGTTTGAGCAATTTGGTTAGAAGATATGACAAGATTCAGGAATATTTTCAAATGCAGGGTTGCTTTAGTGCAGGGAAGATATGCAAATTCTCCGTACTGTCAACCGAGGTTACCGTGTTTTCTTTGTGGAAAATATAAACTCTTTTCCAGCCTTGCTAAACTTGTCAGGATATTTTACCAACAAAAGGTAAGAGATACCCAGAAGTCTTTGCAACTAAGACTGAGGTTTGTTTGTTTTTTTTTTTTCCCACCCAAGTAAGGTGGTAAGATAAATAGTGAAACATCCTCAGTGGTTTTCTTTTGGATTAAAACTAGCACGTAGGTATCAAACATACCTCACAGTCCAGATTTTCTGGTTACAAAATGCTCTCTGGGTGTATAATTTAGCCTGGGGAAAGGTCAGGGTTGTGCTGGCTAGTCAGAGCCTGCCCCAGCTCACTTGCTGGCTCCCAGCTGAAAGCTCCATGTGAGAGCATGCCAGGCCCTCCTGCAGTGGACCTCACCTCCCTCCCTCCACGGGCAGCAGAGCGTGAAGACCGGGGCTCGGTCAATGCCACGGTACAGGTGGAGAAGAGCCATGCAGGAAGCTGGTGGATTCTCCACGTAGGCAGCAAACACCTGGTACAGGAGCTACATAAGGAAATCATTAGCAAACTTAGTGATTCTTTCTTATTTCTTTTGTGTGAGCCGCAGATTATTGGGTATAAAATGAAACAAGCTCATGTGACAAAAAATAGGAGTTGCTTTTACTATCCTCACAGAAGCCTCCTAGAGTACCTGGGGAGAAAGGGCCTGCTGCTGTCGCCACTACCCGTGAAAGCTGGCCACACGACAGCTGAGTTACCACAACCAATCTATGAACCTTCCATTTCCACCAAGTGCGGCCAAGGGCCGGCTGGCACTATGGAGGAGTGCGCTGGGTGGCGACAGCCGGCGGGAGGGCGCTCGGTCCGGCCCACGGTCATCGCAGGGCCGGGGGCTTCAGCCCGCCGAGGGGGGTTACTTCTGCGGCTGCAAAAATTGCCCCCAAGGCCCACTACCGTGGAAGCGCCCGGGGCCGGCAGCTCTGAGGGACGAGAGCCAACCACCACCTGGGCGGGACTTTGGAGAGTGGGTGTGCTGCCGTACCATTCTGATTGGCTGAGCGCTGGGGCGTAGCCGCCAATCAGGAGCTGATTGACCAATAGAAGGCGGCCATGGGCGGGCGGGCCCGTTCTGCCTGGCGGGGATTGGGAAGTCGCGGGGGTGGAGGCGGCCGGTCTGAGGCGGTAGCCAATCGACGACGGCGGTGACGATACGTCAGCCGGGTGGGGGGGAGGCGTGGCGGGGAGCGAAGAGCTGTGACAGCTGCCGCGGGGTGTTTCCGCCTCTTCGCCGCAGGCTCCGGGCCGAGAAGCAGAAGCAGCAGAAGTCGCCGGCAGGTAACGGCGCGGCGGGTGCGGCCTGGCCTGGCCTGGCCTGGCCCAGCTCGTGGGGATATTGCCACCTTCTCCCGCGGCGGTGACTTCGCCCCGGGTTGCCGTCCTCTGTGGTGCGGGCGAGGGTGGCGGTATGGGCAAGGCCGCAGCAGGCCCCATCGCCAAGGCAACGGGAAGGAGCGGGCTGCCCCCCGGCAGCTGTCTCCCCGGAGCGCCGAGCTGCAGGGAGGGCCTGAGGCGCTAAGGCGGTGTGGGGAGTTGGGGGTGTAACAACCTGGCCCAGAGGCAGGGGCAGGTCAGGCTCCCAGAGTGTCACCTCTCTCCTCTGCCTCTTATCGATCCTGCTTCTGTCTGTGATACTATCTTGGCCCTGGCCAGGGAATGGAGAGAGGGGCTGGTATTTCGCCTATAGGTTTTGTGCTCTTTCTTGTCTAATAGTTTAGATGCTCAGGGTACTTTTTCATGGAGGCAGAGCCCTGGAACAGGCTGCCCAGAGAGGCTGTGGAGTCTCTTTCAATGGAGATAATCAAAACTCACCTGGATGGAACCTGGAACCCTGTCCAGCCTGCTTTGGGTGACCCTGCTTTGGCAGGAGAGTGGACTAGATGATCTCCAAAGGTCCCTTCCAACCCTCACCATTCTGTGCTTCCGTGGTTGCGAGTTGTTTCTCATGGTGTGCTAGTCTGAAAAGGTCGTTTGGCATGTGCAGACTGATATTCCTCCTGCTACCTCCTTTGTATTGATTTGGTAAAGGCTACAGTGTGGCATGGATTCTTCTATGCTGTATCAGCATGGATGTGACTTGTTTTTCATGTGTCTGATAATATACGCTATTTAACTTGGGGCATATTTCAGTGTATGTCAGACATTTGGTACATAAAACCATTCGGTTTATTGCTGAGGTCTGCAGGCGCAGTGCTCTTGTCTGGATATTCTTGCTCAATAGCTGAGCAGAATTGTTCAAGTATGTTGTACAGCTGTGCTTTGAATAGTTTTTCTATTCTGATGCAAGATCTTTTCCACTTGGTGAAATGCCCTGGCTTCTGGTGTTGGTAGTGCAACCTGCAGGGCATAGTCATATTTCTCACTTCCTCACAGTTGGGAATAAGTCTGGGTTTTTTCTGTTTGTTTCTTGTTTTGTGTTGGGTATTTTTTCCCTCCCCATTCCTCTGCCCCTTCTCCTTCCCAAAATTGTAGCTCATTTTGTCTTGCTGATCATCAAAAGCAAACTTTTCTTCACCTTTTTAAACTCATGCATCCATAATTCTCAGCTTCTGTAAGCCCTGGTCCATGTAATCTCCTACACCTTGGCTACGATTGTGTGGCCTCAAATAGCATCGTGCGGAGCATTTCTCCTCATGGAGAAAGCTCTTTTAAAAATTTCTGATTAATATTCTCCAGACTGAATGAACTAAAAGAAGCACCTTCAATCGATGGTCTGTAATTCTTCATGCAGAAAAGTAGTGCTGTGATACCGGACAGATGAGAGTTTCATTCCTTTACAGCTTTCATTTCAGGAACATCTGGAAAATCTCCAAAAACATAGAAGCATGTGGTAGAACTAGCTGCTGTGCCATGGAGACCTGCCAGGGACCGGGACATCACAGACCAATTAAACTTTAGGACTTAAGCAAGTTGTAATTTTGAGTGGTGCAGCTGAGCTGAGTACAATCCTCTCTTGTTTAGAGGAGTATTTGTCTTTTCATTTGCAAAATCATTGAGTGATTGAAATAATACTTGAAAAGTATTAACACAAATGGCTAATATTTAACGGCGTTGATGGTATCTGGTAAAATTCCCAGAGCTCTTTCTGGAATGCAGACTAGTGACTCTTCCAAAAGACTTAGATTTTGGTAGATGCAGAAATTAGTTTTCTGGCTTTGCTTAAAAGGGAGGGGCAGCCACGTAACATCCAAGGAGCCTGCTGAAAGAAATACCTTTTCCAAAATAAATTTAGGATAAATCGGTGACTTAACATTTCTGCCTCTGCAAGCAGCCTGAAAAAACACCCTTGTGTAAACCATCCCTCCAGTCTCTTTGGATATTTAATAAGTATATTCTGGTTAAATTTTACAGTAGGCTTTTGTTGTTAAAGTAGTGCAGCAGAGTTGTGGTGACTTAGCTCTTCACTTTGCCACGGAGTACGTTATAAAAGAGGCTGCATAATCAGAGTATTTGTCATTTTCATCTCTGATCTTCCTTTTGGGCTAATACACTTTCTGCCAGATTATAAGCATGATGTTTTGCAAGAGGAGATCTTGATCTTGCTAAATCTGTTTCTGTGGTGGCTCTCAGCCGCCCCCAGGACTCGGTGTTGTGAGGAGAGCTAGCCTCAGCAGCTTTTAAAATGCCAGCTCACTTTCCCTCCTCTGGGAGGTGAAGATAGGGAGGAAATACAAGTGCATTTGTCTCGTGAAATTCTACCCTCAGATTATCCTTAGATGTTAACAGGACAAGGTTATATATTCAAGGGAAATTGCTGAGTTTTACTACAAAAATACAGGGTGCTATAGTGACTGTTAACATCTGAGATGCTGTTACTTCTCATCTATTTTTGATGGTCTTAAAATGCCACTGACAGCGAGTGCTTTACATGTAGGTGGCAACATTTTAAAATCAAGACTCCAATTTATATAAAAAGTCACACATTCTGCTTCTTAAAGCTGACCTCAATTAAACCTAATCAATCCTTTGTCAAATTTGATAACAATATCAGGTAAACATTATTTGGGTCAGGTGTTTCTTTCCAGTGTAATATTTCTTTCTGGTTTTGTGACAAGGTTTGTCTTATGGAAATCTTTGTTAGATGAAAGGCATTTCGATAGCACAAGAAGTTTGATAATCTCAGCTTTCGTATTGTAGTTTATAGTGATAAATCTAGTCACAATTTGAGGCAGAATGAAAGAGGAATGCTTAAAGAAAAAAAGTATGTGACTAGTTCATGGCTTGGTGAGTCACACAGTTTTCTTTCTTTCTCTGACTGTGTGTTAGAATAGGGAAAAAAATACTAATTTGAAGTTAGTACCGCATTCATTTGTACTTTGTATAAGTTTTCTTGATTGAATTGCAAAAGAGCTGAGAAACCTGTAATCCTGGCAGTAAAACCACTTCAATTGCGTCATACATTTCTTCTGAAGTAGTCTTAGTGCTAATTATTAACTGGGTTTCTTTTTTTTCCCTTTTCTTTTCTCTCTTCCCCCAGATCTATAACAGCATACCTGAAGTCAATAATGCTTTCCAAGCTAACCCGCTCTCAGAGCATTGCTGTTCTCTGCCGAGGTGTTCATGCCTCACTGAGTTCTGCTACCTCAGTTGCTACTAAAAAAACCGTCCAAGGACCTCCATCCTCTGAGCTCATATTTGAACGTGAGGCCAAATATGGTGCCCACAATTACCACCCGCTGCCTGTCGCTCTGGAAAAAGGAAAAGGTATTTCATTTAGGTTTCCCTGGGTGGTGTAGGGGTGGGTGTGTGTAAATGGCATGGCATAATGGTTTGGACCTAAGTAATTTCTGAACCTTTGGGGTTTTTTTCAGGGGGGGGTGGGATGGGTGTGACTGGTATAATTAATGAAATAAAGATAGCTAATTGCTGGTTAGAGAACTGGATTGTTATGCATAAGGCTGCCTGCTAAACTGTAGTCTCTCTAACATGATTTATCTAAATAAAGGTCTAAATTCTGATAATCTTCATAATTCAGAATAACTCAGCAAGAAAGTTTCAAACAACTTCGTTTCTTCTGTTGCCTTTTGGGGAGCAGTTTCATGTTAATGTGGACATGAAAAGGTGCATTGGAACCCTGTTCAAGTCATTGTGTATTGCTTAATTTTAATTTACTCTGGTCTTTAATTGTGTTTAAGGGGCTCTGCAGATTAAATTCTATGAGTTCATGTTGAGCTGTTATCAGTGTGGTGATCCAGTGGTTTTTCTTTATCAGTATGTGTTTTGACAGCTCAGAGCTGTCAGTCTCATGAGTTTTGAGATCATTTGGATTCTGTTGGTTTTGTTCTTTTTTTTGTGACCCCCCAACTCTTATTAAGTCTATTACAAAAGTATTCTTATTCTACTTTCCAGGACTTGGAGAGGAAGTAATTTTCTGATATTACTTACCAATTTAGTGGAATGGCAGTTATATATATTCCCATATAAATAGGAAATACTTGTTTTGTTGCTTCCTCATTGGGCATTTATTTGTAGTGTAGTAGTTTGTTGCTCGTGCTGTCCTTGTCAAGTGATTATTTTCTAGTTAGAGGGCCTTTCAGGTATGCCCTAAGGAACAGCGAGAATACCATTTCTATTTGATCAAGTCGTATTGTATCTTAGTTTATGCCATTTCGTGTTATCTCACATCTTCTTTTGTCTTGTGTATTGACTGTACCTTTGTTTTTGTAGGAGTTTATGTGTGGGATGTTGAAGGTAGAAAGTATTTTGACTTCCTGAGTGCTTACAGTGCTGTAAATCAAGGCCACTGTCACCCAAAGATCGTGAGTGCTCTGAAAGCTCAGTCTGAAAAACTGACCCTTACATCCAGAGCATTCTACAACGATGTGCTTGGTGAATACGAGGAGCTTGTCACCAAAATGTTCAATTATAACAAAGTTCTTCCAATGAACACAGGTAAAAAAAATAATTTGTTTCCATTTTATTTCTCATCTGTGAGATTCATGGTTCTGTAATGTTTGGTACTGCATCAATGGTCTGTCTCATGTACAAGTGTGATGATGGTCTTGCTTTATGTTTTAGGAGTGGAAGCTGGAGAAACTGCCTGTAAATTGGCTCGGAAGTGGGCATATACTGTCAAAGGAATTCCCAAATACAAAGCAAAAATTCTTTTTGCAGGTATGTAGAGCATGTGTTTCCAGTTGAGGTACTGAGGAGGAAGAGAGCTCTAGGCACTGGCTGTAGCACTCTTTTCCTATAGCTGTTATGATCAATCTGCAGGATTCTTGATGTTTTAGAAGGCCTTTGACATTTTAATAATGTAAGCTAAGACCTCAATCCAGTAACAGCTTATGTTGTACTCACATATCTGCTGTTGATGATTCTGACTGAAAACCCCCCACTCTTGTGGCTACAACAGTCTTTGCAGGACCTTGCAGGTTCCTTAAGTGCCTGCTTTTAAGTTGTGAAGTTCAGTCTTAAAAATGTTATGTTGACAAAATATTCTGTGTATGCTTCTGGCTATTTCTGCTGCAGAAGGCAGCGTTTTGGAAGAAAAAAGCTCTCCTGGGTAGGCAGGGTCAGAACAAAAACATGTTTTTAAACACCAGTCTAGAGAACTCGAGGTAGATTCTGTGCTTGGTAGTGAACCAGTAGGGAGACTAGAGTGGGAAAGTAGAGACAGACTGTTCTGCTTCGGATCATTCAGTCTTCAGGGCTCTGTTTCAGGATACAGAGGGTTGTACTAACATAACCTCGAGGTGACAAGCATGTGAGAGAGCAAAGTGTGGCAGGGATTGTTCTGGGGAAGGGTGTAATGCTATTTGCATTGGCCACTGGAAAGACGGACACCTGGAGCTGGCTGCGTCAGTAATAACTGGCTTCAGGATTTCCTGCAGATTGAGAACATCCTCTGCCCATAGGATCACAGTTACACACAGAAATTGGTGGGGGAAAGAAAGAAAAGGCTTATAAGGCTGTGAAGGTGGCGAACTCTTAATCTTCCTTAATCTTTTAAAATGCCTTATTAGTGATTAGCTGAGAGTGTGTTGATTTAACTGAAATACTAAATTGAATATATCGCAGTCTTGGTGTGGTGGTGGTTGGTTCCTAGACATTTTAACTGATGTTTCTATATGCAATAGAGCAACATCACAACATTTTTACAAATACAAAAGAGTTCACCTGAAACTTTGAAACACACAGGAATATATTTTTCAATATAAGCTTACTGGCAGCTTTATTTTTAGGAGCTAAATTCTGAGTGGTGTTTACTTTTTTCCCTTCTGCATTTAATGAGTGATACTTATGTAAAAGCTGTACATTTTCCTTAAAGATGTGTTATCTTCCTGCATTATATTCAATTTTTCAAACTGCTAACAAAGTTTATGGAAATTATTTTGTGTACTTGTCAGGTCTTATACTATCATTTTTCTTTCAGTTTAGATACGTGCTTTTGTTACAGCAACACAATGTATTTATGGCATCAATGGAAAATGCAAACAATTAGCAGAAGGATGCCAAGAGTCTCATGTCAAGATATATTGCCAAATGGAAAGTGTGATGTCCTATAGACTGTTCTCACTCCTAGTTTTGTAACAATTTCCCTCTTGTTTTTATATTTCTTTTTTAGCTGGCAACTTTTGGGGCAGAACCATGTCTGCCATCTCTAGTTCTACCGACCCATCCAGCTATGATGGCTTTGGACCCTTTATGCCTGGTTTTGAAGTGATCCCATACAATGACCTACCAGCTCTTGAGGTATTTGACAATTTTTGTTCTGTTGTAAGAAATCATTTTGCAGCGTCTCGTTGGTAAATAGCAAGGCAGGAAACTCAGAAGTTTGTCCTTTGAAATATGTGCTTTGACATAAAGGTAAACGAATCCAGGCATATACAAGAAGTATGTATATTATAATTTGTTATAATTACATATTGGAAATGTGTGTAAATTCTGCTTTGGTTTTAATTTTCAGTTTTGCTTTAGAATATAAAAAGAAAAAAACTCATGATCTGTGATTCTGCATTTCCCTGGGTTTTCTGAGATCCATCCTGTCTTGCTGTTGGGGAGGGTTGGTCTTGATGAGTCGAAACTGTGCCACGAAAGAAACACAGGTCTCTTAGTGTATTACAGTTGCAGTGTGGAAAAGCTTACTCAGATTTGTACTAATAGAAGGCTGCCCATTGTGAAACCTCTGTGAGTATTTAGCAGCTTTCAGCTGACTTCGTCAAGGCTTTAAACACACTCTGGGGGACCTGGATCCACGTCCATCAGACTGATAACTGAACTGGTTCTGTTTATGGGGCAATACTGAAAAAAGCTGCAGTAAATTAAAGCTGGGAATCATACCTCCTGAGTCTTCTGGACTTCTAAACCTTTTAGAACCTGATGGTGCAAGACTCTAGCTGTGGACTTTGCTTTAAGGTGACAAAATTGTTCTGGAGAGGCTCCATTCCTTTTTGTTTGAGATGAACTGGGGAAGCGTTGAGCAACTGTTTGTCTTTCATGGGGTAACGCAAAACTGTGTGGATTTCGGAGGTGGTTTATGAACTGATCTGATAATCTGTTTGTCTAGGTTTGCGATTTTTAAGGTCTGTAGTTTCCTAGGCAAGCACACACAGCTTTCAAGGCAAACAATGACACAGGTTGGTGCTAGAATGACACTCGGGGATGATTTTCTGATATAATTACTATTATCATCATTTGAGATAGAACTCCAGGGTCAGAGCTGGGTTCTGCTACATGTGTTCATCTCCATATTTTCTAAATTTGACTTGAGTAAAAGTTTTTTGTTTTTTTCTTTTTGTCTTTCCTGTCCATATGTCCATTTTCACAGCGGGCCCTTCAGGATCCCAACGTGGCAGCTTTCATGGTTGAACCAATTCAAGGTGAAGCAGGGGTGGTTGTTCCTGACAAAGGTTATCTCACGGGAGTGCGGGACCTCTGCACAAAACACAACGTAAGGAATTGGCTATAACAAGGTGGCTTAAACGTTACACACTGTGTTTATGTATCCAGTACGCTCACCCTTGTATGCAAGATACCAGACTTCATATACTACTCCATAATTCCCATTTCTTTCTATGGAATGGGATAGGGGTACTTCCTGTATTGCCTGGCAATACCTTACGAGGAAGTACTTAGCAGTGTACATTTTCCACTATTTCTTACTGCTGTCTCCAATTTAAGTTTCAAATGAATGTTCTTGAAACTGCATTTATGTTAAACTAATTTAAATTTTAATCTCTTTTTCACATTCCCTTTCATACCACATTTCTGACTCCTATTCTGAATACTATATCCTGTCTGAACTCTGCTAAGAAATGTTTAGTTTTGAAAATAGAGTGTTAGATCTGTAATTTCTGTTTTCTGCTAGTAAAGACACGCTGAATTAGGGTTGGAAGATGTGTTTGTATAGATTTCCATGCCCTTCAGTTATCTTTGGGTACTCATAGTTCTCCCAAGCAGGCTGCTTTCTTATTCCAGGACCTCAGCCTGGCTCATCCTCTCCCACAGGCTCAGGCCACGTCCTTTTCTAAGTGTAAGGAAAACAACAAAAAAAGGTGTTTTCCTTTGTTTTACAGCTTTTTGTTCCCTTGGTGTTGCCTGTCTGATTTAAAAATCAGTGGTCTCTGTTGCAATAGAATTCTGACTCTTAATTTGCAGGTGCTACCTGTAAAGCCTTCTATACTGTCAGAGGAAGGTACTGATTAATTTGGCTTCGTTATTGCTCTGATACCTCTCAGAAAAAAAAAAAAAAAAGCTATTTTATAAGTAGCTCCACATGACAATAGTGGAGTTTAGGAAAACAAGATGGAAAACTTGGGTTTAGAGTTACTTGGTTATACTTGTGCATGAGAGTATGAGACCTGCAGAGTTGCTAAAATGGCATTTTCCCAGAAGCTTCTGAAGGTCAGTGTATGAAAGATGCCTTGGGATTAGACTAATCCTAACTCTTTAGAAATCGCACTCATTGTTATATCACAAATAGATTTTGGTTGGAGAGTGTCCAAGCCTGTGTGGAGTGTGCCTTGGGTGGAAAAGAATATGCTGAAGATGTTGGAGGGAGAGGACAGTAGGTTCACTTGTTAGTAATTTCATGTTTCATAGAATATTTAAGTCTCCAGGAGGTTTAGAGGAGGTAAAGGAAGTATCTTTGTGTACTTAGTGTAATGCAGCTGGGAGGTATTTCAATTACTGCGTGCATCTCTGCTGTGTTTTCAGAATTGAGAGACAGTAATTCTATGTCATGTATTAATTTTACTTATTTTTTGTCTCTATAAAGGTTCTATTTATTGCTGATGAAGTACAGACTGGTTTAGCCAGAACAGGGAGAATGCTTGCTGTTGATCATGAAAATGTGAGACCTGATATAATTCTTCTTGGAAAGGCCCTTTCTGGTGGCTTATATCCTGTGAGTAGCAAAGAAATATCTGTTTGTGTAAACACAATTTTTAAGTAGTTACAACTGAAAGTCTATTAGTTGGAAGGCAAACAAATCTGGTGTTTGTTGTGCTCGGAAACTGGTGTTTACGAGCTTAACTATGATTTATGATGCACATAGTGCAACCTGTGAGAGACAAGTAAGTAAATAATAGAATATATAATGTTACAATTATAGCTGAAGTGGCCATATAGTACCCTGAACAAGTATCTGTGTTGATACTTGACTTAACTGAACAGATTTGGTATACCTGTTTTCTTCAGCTTGATATTATCACGTCAGGAAAGTAAGTGTCCAGCATTCCCCCTTTCATTCTGGAATTACCAATTAGTCTTTTGTGCTCTCTCTGGAGAGTAGTTGATCACAGTCTTGCTGTGATGAATTTCTAGATGAATTTTGTAATGGAAAAAAAATACTAATAGGTGCTTAACATATATTATAAAGCTATTTCTGCACAACTGGCATTATTTCACTGCTTTGGTATGCTTGCATGGCTGACTTTGCCCTCTTTGTGACTTAAATACCTGCTGATTAGGCTGGAAGTTACAACCTGCCTTGATCTATTTTGACCAATGAAAGTTATTTCCGAGTTGCTAAGTATTGAAGCTTAAACTCTTGAAACAATATTAACTTTGGAGAAATGCCCCTCAACTGCAGTTAAACGTTACATGTTACCAGTATAGCTAAGTGTATTTAAGGGATTAAGCTGTTACGTGATTTTCAGATATGCTTTCCCCTATACAGAGCTGGGAATGTAAATGTGATTTATCACCATGGGCTGAAAGTTATCCTTTCCTGAGCCCGGAGGAAAAGAAATTTAAGTTTACTTTCGTAAATATATATGTAAAACAACTGAACCTCTTCCTAATTTTTTTTTTTTTTATCAAACCTTTCCATTTTAGGTCTCAGCAGTACTATGTGATGATGAAGTTATGCTGACCATTAAGCCTGGGGAACATGGATCCACATACGGAGGAAATCCTTTAGCTTGCCGTGTTGCAATGGCAGCACTGGAGGTTTGTGTGTTGTAAGAGAGATTTGGATTCCAGAGAGAAAATGGTATCACACTGACATGATCTTCCCTTAAATAAGTGATAGAATTTTGTTATGCTACAGGTAGAAATCTAGCTTTAAATGGCAATGGAAAATTGATAGCTGTTAACTGTTTGCATAGATCACCAAACAAATTCTAATGTCTGTATTGGAAATGTGTCCTAATTTCTGTGTATTTTATGGCCTTCATGTCTTAAATGACAAAGTAAAATTTATCTAGGGGAAGTTTCAAGGCAATTATGTAAATTCAGTAAAATAGTTCCCTGATTTCACAAAGACCTATTTAAATTGGCTTCTTTTATTGTACTGTACTGCAGAGGCTGCTGCTCCGTGAGCTTGATAACACGTAGATACTACTGGAGCTCAAACAGAAGCTAGTAAATCTCTTGTCCAGAGCCCACGTTTTAATTATGCTGTGACTGCATAATTAACTACATGTAATGCAAATCACTGTGCCTCATCATTACCCACAGGGCGGACCTGGAGAGATTTAAGTTTTCAGAGGCTTACTATTTACTTGTAGGTAACGGCAAATGAAAAGCAGTTAAATTAGAATAAAATTTCAAAGAGATTATTGTTTCTTGTAAACATGAGTGACTAAAGGCTTAACGCTAATCTGCTTGGAGATATGGTGACACTTTGGATGCAGCAACTTTTGTATCTCAGCCGCTGTCATGTCATTAGTCATCCATTCCAGCACGGTACGTAGCACCAACGCAGTACCCTTCGGTTGACTGTAGGTCTGCCTTCTTTTTAGGTAATTGAAGAAGAAGACTTGGCTAAAAATGCAGAAATAATGGGTAACATACTGAGAAATGAGCTCATGAAGACACCATCTGATATTGTAACTTCTGTAAGAGGAAGAGGACTCTTAAATGCAATTGTAATTCGGGAAACCAAAGGTAAGGAATAATAGCATGAAAAAAACATATTTCAACTTGAACTGAAAGTATCTTAATGAAGTTGGGGGGTGGCTTATAGACATCATGTTTGGGTTCAGATCTCAGCTATGGTACTGTAGTACCTACTGAAAACTTGTTCGGGTGACTGTGCTATTAAAAATAGGGATATTGTGGGGGTTCTTTTACTTAGTAAGTCTGGACAAATGTTTCTGTTTAATTATTTGAATTCTTTTATGATTTGATAATGTTCAAACCTGATGGTGAATTTAACTCCTAACAAATGCCTTTTTGTCCCCTCACCTGAAAAAGTCTGTTCACGTCTGCAAAGCTAATTTCAGTCAGAGTATGGAAGGATTGGCTGAGGTCTGAGGTTGGTTGTTCCAGGATTATTAGAAGAGTACAATGAATACAAGAGGGTACCAGGAAGGAGGAAGCTAATGACTGAGAACAAGATGCTAGGGATTAACACCTTGAATTATACCAGATGACAGCGTTGAAGCCAGAGAGGACAATTATTTTTGTCATCAATATGCAAAGTGATGAAAGTGCTGCAGGGAGGTGCTGTGATTCCCTAAGACGGGGATGTGATGCACTGAAATCCAGGCATAAACGTAACCTTGTCTGAAGTCCTGTCCAGGTGTTCTCTTGCCCTCCCTGTTGCACGGTTCACTTCTTAAAATTTCTTGCTGCATCTAGACAAGCATTCGGCTGGGAAGGAGCAAACCCTGGTGTGCTGGAGGCAAACTTGTAAGTCCTTTCACACAAATTGCAGTTTTGCAGCCGTCTTGCACGTTCACTGTGAGTTCTGGGGAGCTGCTCTGATGCTCAGGAATCACCACGTCATTTGTGAACGCACTTTGTCTTTTCACTGCCGGATGGCAAAGAGTTCTCCCTCTGGCCCCAGGTACCGTGTGCTGCAATTGTGCCACTTTTTCTGCCGTAGAGTAAGTGTCTCTTCTTCTTTTAATTGTAGACTACGATGCCTGGAAGGTGTGCTTGCGGCTTCGTGATAACGGACTTCTTGCCAAACCTACGCACGGTGATATCATTCGCCTGGCACCGCCTCTTGTGATTAAGGAGGATGAAATCAGAGAGTGCATTGAAATAATCCATAAAACCATTCTGTCTTTCTGAACGTGTGGCTTTTAAAGTATATCTGCTGACTGCCTCAGGCTGGTGTGTTGAAATATTTGCGATGAAGGCCTGCTCTTGAAGCAAGCATCTCTCATTTCTTCTATCTAAGAGGACTTCACTCTTCAAACGTAGCTATGTCTCTAATGGCTCTGAAGAAAATAAATAATGATTTTAAAGAGCTTCCAATCTTGGAATACTTGAAAATTAAGTGGTGAGGTTCTGTTCAGCTGGTCGTGTACCTGTTGAACACTTGAGTCAGGGTGTGTGAGGGGAGATCTCTGCAGAAATCTGTTTAATTGTTGAAAGTCTTGGCCAAAGTTTAAAGTATAATTTATATATATTTTAGTTAGGGTGGTCTTGCACTCTCTTATGACTCTCCAAAACCTCACATTTGGCATTTTTGTCCCATGGTGAGATGTCTGTAGGGTGGAAGCACTTGTCATTATTGATGAATTTCTCATTTATAGCTAGAAAAAAAACCTTGTAATGCTGGAGGTTTGACAAACTGGGTGTTATGCTGGTGAACTGGAGAAGGATCAAGTTGTGTTCTGTGTGTACAGTATTTTGATTGTATGACAAGAGATGCTGTTTTCAAGCCTGGTCTCAGTATTTGGCTTTGCAACTTTGTAAGGTGGATCTAAGCGTCTAGATCTGTTTTTGCTGTTATAAAACTTCCTATAATCTGGATGTTTATGTTAAAACTTACCTTGCATTGAAAAACCAAAAGGTTAATGTGCAACTAAAATACACAGTGTCTTCAAAAAGAGCAACTGGCAGTTGCCAGAGCCATAGCAAGTGCTGCCTTTGCAGTCTATGTATTTCTGTCCATCTCTGTGTGGAAGCTTCTGTGCTTTTTTTACAGGGTGAGCGTTTCTGCTCCTGCCTTTGGATGTGGCCAATATATAATATTCTGTATGAAGTTGCAGAGTTGGCTTGTTATTCTTGTACTAGGTATTTTTTTCTTATTTCAGAACTGAGCTGGTTTTAGCTGAGACTAAACCCTGATTAGTCACTATTAATGCAAAATGGTCCCTTGGCCAAGCAAAAGGGTTTGATAATTGGAAGGTTTAAATGATCCCATGGTGTTCTAAAGACAGTTTAGCTCATGGAAATGAACCGATCTGCTGGTTAGGGGCACAGAAACTTTGGGTTGGCTGAGGCAAAGTGAGTAGTCATTTGCTGTGAGTAAGGTAAGACTGATTTCAATTTGGAAAGGCCTTGTTGGGGCAAGGGGTAACGTGCCACTGTGATTGTTAGTCTTAGGGATAAGAAAAAAAGAGCAGAGAGGAGTTGCCTGGGAAGTTTGGCATTTCTGAAAGCTGTGCTTGTGTAATCTGATGAGAAAGGAGAGAAGTAACTGACAGAAACCATGATGTGAACAGCATTTGCTGGAGTCCTTTCGGAGACCAAAAGGTAAACCCCTAAAAAAATCCTTAGCAGCCAAAAAGTTTACTTTTGTAGAGCAATAAGGCTGGCAGGGACCAAGGACATTATCAGATCTGTCCCCTGCTCACAGTACAGCAATGTCCTTGTTTGTCAGGTTGCATGAAAGGGCAGAAGTTGTTATGTTGTCCTTGTCTCAGTGCTTCCCTGCCCTTACTGTTACCAGTTCCTACCATGTTCTCCATCTCTTGCTGCCCATTTATGGTGTCTGTCAGGCCACAGAGAACAGGTTATTTTCCTTCCATGCAACAGCCTTTTACGTACCTAAAGTTTGTTACCAAACAAACTTTTCAGTGCTTTGGGTTTTCCTGCATTAGACATTCCTATCTCTCAGCCTGCACTCCCAGACTCCCTTTTGTGCAGCCTGTTTTGACAAACAGCTTTGAAACTGTTTCCCCCCATTTTTCTTTTATTTTATTTGTGTAATAAGCAAGAATTAGACACATGGGAAATTCTGTGCTCTGGTCTGCTCGCATTCATCTTCTATTACTGAGAATATTTCTCTGGCTTCTGGTGATCAATTTGAGCTCTAATCTTGTCCAACCCACTTTCTGATTCCTGATTTACTAGCAAAAACTTTCCAGAACTGAGAAATTTTTCTTTTTCTACACCAGATGGTTGTCAACTGATTTCTGGGCTTTTTATTCATCTTATGGTGGCTTCATGAATCCAATTGCTTTGCCAGCTTGGGAAAATCAAGGTGTGAATAGCTTTCCTGAGGACAAGTCAAAAACTGTCATCCTAAATTGGCCTTATTTAATGATGAGGTAATTAAGGAGTTTTCTGTCCTGCCTCAGCACCTCAGAAATTCAAGGATGACAAAGTCCCTGGAGCTCGTAGGCATGTTCAGAGCCTAAATATGTGTTTCAGGGCCCTTGCAATGTGCAGTGGTTCTCCCTTTTTGCGTTGATACGGTGGTGGCTAAGGTGTGAGAATGAGATATATTATTTTGGGAGTGGAGACAGAATCCCAGGACTTCTCTTCCCAGACGTTGAGCCTGTCAACTGTTAACCTCTGCTCCAACAGCAATAAAAAAAACTCCCCAAAACCATCTTGGCAAATGAGCAGGAAGAGCTGGAATGGCTCAAGGAAATGTCAAAGCTCCTTCTTTTCCAGTGTGCAAAGTGACAAAGTTAGAGATTATTGGAAAGATCATCTGCCTTTGATATATTATGTCTGCTTTGAGAAAGAGAGGGCAAAAGAAGGGTTAGTTTTATCATGGAAAGTGGGTTTTGTCTCTCACCTCACAAGCATAAACTGGGATTTGGCTGGTTCTCATTGACACCGCTTAAGCCTCTCAAACTTAAATATAGCTGCTTGTGTAACTAATGTGCTTGTAAATCAGTCTCTGGTTTTGTTGTCTGGGACATTAATTAGCCTGAGAAATTCTCTTCAGGGCTTTTATTAGCGAAAAAATGTAGACAACTAAAGTGCCCTTTCCTGCTTAGTGCCAGAAATTCAGTGCTTTCGGGTTTGTACTTGTTCCACTTATTGCTCAAGCAATTATATAGCTCTGCCAACTGCCAGTCCTGAACAAAGTTGAATTTCAAGGAGGCCAAAATGACAATAATTTACAAATTAGTGTAATATAGACACTGCAATGTGCAAAGAAAATATATGACATTTCATACAGTATTATGAGTTTGGGGTTTTTTGCATGATAGGAAGTGAAGAAGCGAGAAAAGCAAGCTCAGAGGCTGCCCTTTCTGCACCTTCTCTCTATTTCTCAGGTGCTTTTCTTACTTTGTATTAGAGATGAGACTGTGGAAATTGCAGTTCTTTGGTGAGGCTTTTTGCTGGTGCAATTGAAATTTATGTTTAAAGTGGTACTTGAAAGAGATCCGTATTGCCCATACTGGGGGGAGGGTGGGTTCTTTCCCAAGAGCTATATAGCAATAAAATTTTCTGAAGGTGGATCTGTAAGATCATGGAGTCATAGAATTGTTGTTTTAAGCTGCAAAGGCTTCATCTGTCTCCATTATATTTCCCGCACGTGTTTTTGCAAAGTAGCTTCTGATGTTTCTGTGGTGGGTACATGAAATGCTTTTCTGAAGAAATGGTGACTCTGCGTTCAGGCTGGGGCCTGATCTCAGCCCCCAGGAGCTGAGGTCGGGTTCCTGGGGCAGCCCTTGGGCTTCACAGGAACCTTTGTTTGCAGAAATAAATAATGCCCAGTTGTGCTGGGCGCCCCTGCCCTTGGCAAGAGAAAGTGTGTGTGGCATGAAATCATGGAATACACATGCTGGCATTAAAAAAAACCAAACCCAAAAAACACCCCCCCCCCCCCCCCAATATTACAATATTACTCTTTATGGATAAACATAAGCCAAGATTTAAAGGCAGTGTGTAAAACACCGGAAGGCCAGAGCGACGTAGTGAACAGTGGGGAGAGAGGAAAAACGTACAGCGCAGATTTTCCTTACTTTCCTTCCCTGCTGGCAATCTTGGGAACCATGCTAATGATGTTGTCCTTTATCTGGGCTGCTTTTCAGCTGCAAAACCATGATTTTATGCCATTAAACAGTATTTTCTGAAGTTAAAAATTACCCAAATAAATTGCTTACTTAACAAGACCCAAACGCCTATGGGTCAGGACCTGGTAAAGAGCTGTACATATTGAACCTGTTAGAAGTTTCCACGATGAAGTAATCTCGGTTTCATTTGTCTTTCAACAGCAATGTTAGTGGATTACTTAAGTAGAAAAACAGGCTTTAGGTGTGTCTTTTTATTTTCTTTCTTTTATTTTGACTGTAGCTGGTTCTTGTTCCTTTCTTACCTTTTCCAACTTTCTGGCAGCAGATGGAGCCAGAAGCTCAGCTTTAAGCTTAGAGCTTGCTGCTGGGCGTAGAGCTTCTGGGAGTTTGTGACTCCAAGGGCTTTGCTTTTGGGCTTTTTGCTAATACAAAAGTGTGACAGGAACTTCAGGTGCTGTCTCAGTGTGCACCTTGCGCTGTGTGCTCTTGTGGCTCCTCTTGTGTGAAGGGGATTGTGAAAAAATAATTCCTCTGTCTCTAGCGTGGCAATCACCCAGTGATTCCTAGCTGTCAGCCTGGGACTGATAGGGATGTAGGGACAGCTGAGAAGGGGGGAAAAACAAACCCCAAGAGGCTTTCCTTCTCACAGCGCAGAAGTAAAGAGAATGGGAAGGGGGAGGCTTGAGGCAAAATTTTAAGTATTTCTTCAAACTCAGGAGCTGCTTTCCCTGGGTCTCCCAGTGCTGCTTCAATCAGGAGTGAGAGGCTTAACCAGTTGGAGCTGCTGTATTTGTGCAGTAAAAAGAGGTGTTTTGATGAACGTTCCCTCAGCAGGAAAAGCAGACAAGAAAAGAATGGTACCGGCACTAGTAAGCAATTAAAAATCCTTAGTAGTACCCTGGCAGAAAGCTCACCAAACTGTGGCGTTGACCCTCACTTGGAAGGGGTCTTGCTGTCTGCACCAAAGGCTTGAGACTGGTAACTTTTCATACTGATTCTTCTGGGAGAAACTGGAGGGGGTTGTCTGAACCCCGGGGGTCAGATTCCTCAGGGGGTCAAGGAGGAGCTGCTGGTTAAAATGCTCTTTTGCTTTTTGTTTCCCATTCCAGTTGCTGTGCTTTTATTTTCATCCTCGAGGCAGGCTGGTTTTCACCCTGTGGCCCATGTTCTGCACGCCAACGGGGCACAGATAAGAGGTGACCATAATGATTCCCGCTGGGTGGTTGTTTCCTTCCTCCACGCTCTCTGTCCCTCTGCTCGGGCTTGTTTGGAGAAATCTGAGCAGAGACTGTGCTGTCTGGAAAATCCCGGGGCTGTTATCGGCGCAAGTCCAAATAAATAAGGGTAGAAAGCAACTCCTACTCATTCCTGTCTAAAATCCTATTAATCCACGATGACTAAGGCTGCGTAGAAAGCCCCTCAAGAGTATTGACCCCTTGCACAAACGCGTAAACCAAACAAAAGCCTGGACCTTGGATGAACTCCCAGCCCTTCCATGGGGTCTGACACATGGGAGACCTAATCCTCCGGCTAATACAGTCATTTGGAGTAGCTGTGAAATGAGAATGGCAGAAAGCTGGCCCAGTTACACACCTCGAAGTGAAATAACAAAAGGAACCCTACAATAAGAGGATGCAACTTACCCTCCAAACACTCAGTTACCCGCCTGCCCTAGTCCTTTCCAGCAGCGGCGTATCATTCCCTCCTCATTTGCTCTCCTTGTTTACTGGAAATACGGGACTATAGCCAAGGCCTGGTCAATATGTTTGAAAGTATTTGGACGTTAGGGCTGTGCTGAAAGAGTTTCCTCAACTCTTAGAACATCTTCAGACCATCGAGTGAGAAGAGGCCCAGGAGGGCTTCCGTCCCCATTGCTTCTGGCTGCACCTGTAGGTCTCCCCGTTGTATCAGGAGCATTTGTTTTCCAGTGTTCCTCTATAGTTTCTCATCTTTTACCCTTAATGACCAACAGACATCATTAAATATGAATTGCTTGGTATTTTTGGAAGCATTTTTGAACAATGTGTGAAAAGCAGAGCTCTTCCAAAAAGGACCTTCCTTTGCTTCCACTCCCATGGAGGCAGGAGGAAATCACAAAGCACGTGAAAGCTTCCACTGTTATCCTGTGCTCCAGCCACCGCAACTTCTGCCATCCCTCACGTGGCAGCTCCTACCTTCTCTGATGATAACAGCTCATCTTGCTGAGCAGCAAAGACAGGGGGAGTCCGCAGGCACCAGCCACCTCCCTCATCCCAGGTGGGAGCAGGAGGAGCGTATTCCCAAGAAGTGCTGGGTAGGTGGAGGACAAAACCTCCGCCTTTAGATACTTTATTTCAGTAGTTTAACACACAAGTCTTAGCTGGGACTAAACATCTAGCAGAAAATTTGCTAATAATAATTTGCATAATTGCATGCAGACTATCCTCATGGTGGGCTGGGGAGGCCTTGTTGGAGCAGATGAGTGTGAGAACAGCCTTTGTTCCAGGTTACATTGCTCACATGGATAGGAAGCCAGCTCAGTTCCCATTCTCTCTTTCAGAAAACACCCCAAAGAGTCTGAATTTTGGCTGTCCTCTCTGGCCTGGGAGGCCCTTGCTTTATGTAGGGGTGGCTGCTGAGCCCCTTGTTGGCGGCTGTTGGGTGCCTACATGTCCCCTCTGAGTCTGTGTGACCTGAAAGAAAGGCAAAGGGGGTGATGGACAGTCACAGGTTCACTCAGTGGACAAGGACCTGCAGTGACCTGTGGATGGTCACCCAGCTCCATGGAGTACCGGTTCTGCAGCATCTTCCTCCTTTATGAGACAAGGTGCTTTCCTTCTGCCACCACGTTGACTGACTACAAGCTCTTGAGACACCAGTGAGCATCTCCGAAGGTGCCCTGTGCCTGGCATGACAGGACCATGTCTTCTCTTCTGGCATCTAAGCACTACCATCATGTGAGTAATCCCCGTGGACGTGATGCTGATAGACACGCAGGGTTGTGAGTGTACATTGTACAAAGCAGAATATTATAAAGGGAAAAGAAAGAAAGGACAGAGAAAATGATGCTGACTCTATCCCTGCGGGAGGCTCTGCCTGTGCAGGGACCAGAGCCATGTAATCGGGACATTTTGTGTTGTCTAGACAGCAATAAATGTTATGCAGCTGGAGTGCAGACACGGAGCCACGGCCTCGCTGATACGCGCCTTGATCTCTCCCTGTCTCCTGGGCAGGAACAGTTCCTTTGCCCCAAGGTTAACGGCAGCGTGAGAAGGGGACTGGTATTTGCATGCGGTGCGGGCTCTGAGCAAAAGAGCTCTCGGGTTTGAGCTCCCAGCTCTGAAGTTAACCTCCAAGAGCACAAGAATGAAAACAAGATTGAAGCCAAATGGGGCAGGCGTTCCTGTGCAGCCACTGCCTGTGTAGCGCACGATGCCTGCATCCTTAAAGACATTAGGAGGGTGCAGATCGGTCTCTCCCCGTGGAGCTGCTTCTTGTGAGAAGAGGAGCTGAGGAAAGAATATAACTTTGAAAAGCTCTGCTCTCTGTGGCCCTGTAGGGATGAACTGGAATCATGTAAGGGAGCTTTCTAAGCTCTGATACCCCCATTCTGACACCCCTGCCCCACCATCCCTGGGGGTATTTAAAAGCTGGACAGACGTGGTGCTGAGGGACATGTTTTAGTAGTGGTTTTGGCTTTAGGTCGATGGGTGGTCTCGATGATCTAAAAGGTCCCTTCCAACCCAGACAGTTCTATGATTCTACTTGTGTCCATAGGCGTGAGCCACAGGGATGCACAGCTCATTGCTGGGCAATGTTGACCTTCATCCCTTGAGCACCTGTGGGTGCTTTCAGCTTCATGGCTATTTTTATTTTGTAGGTGAGGCATCAAGTCATCAAATTCTTCCAGGAGAGTCTCAAGGTGTTCCTGATGGTTCTCCAAAGGGATGCTCTCTGCAGCCCGTACCCCTCCCAGCGAGGAGGCAGTGTGTGAGGGACCAGGGAGTGCAGGGTGCTTAGAGACAGATGGGGACAGCTTTTTTTCCCGAGCTTAAAATCAACGGTTTGTAATTCATGTGACACGAGTTTGAGCAGCAGCATTTTGGTTTAATCTAGCCCTCTGCCCACAATTCTCTTCCACAGGCTACTGGGTGGTCCCATGCTAAACCAATAACATGTAAATTAAAACCAAAGAGAAGGGCTGACAACCATGGTGGTGGCCTGGGACCTGCTTCCCCACGTGGCCCAACTTGCCTTGTCTCATTACCATTGGGCCAAGTGTGCCCACACACACACGCTCATTGTGACCAGAGGAAGTGAGATCGCAATCCAGAAATGAAGGTAAAATGACTGAGGAGAGGGGGGATGGGGTCTGGGGTGAAAAGCAGTACTTTCAGAGCAGTCCCGGTGCCTGCCTTGCCTCCTGAGGGTCTCCCTTCTCTTGACAGAGCTAAAATTTTGGATCTTTGGAGAACGTGCTTTTGAAATTTAAAAGAAACCTGGGATGTGATCAATACTTAGTGAAAGAAAAAAGCAAAGAAGATGTGAAAACATGGACTACTTCAGTGGGAGGAAGCACATCTAGCTGAGGTCACTCAGAGAGAAGAAGGAGGTTTGCAGGAGCAGAAATGAAGTGTTGGCAGTGGCAGCAGGTCACAGGGCTCCTTTCAGCCATGTGTCCTGGGCTGATGCTCTCTCCCCAAGTCTGGGAAGTCACAAAAAAAGCTTCTCCTTTGCCCCAGGGGGTCTGGGCCATCACCTCCTGCCTCTATTCCTTGCTCTTATCACCCAGGCCTTGGAGAATATTTTATTTTCCTCTTAAAGATTTAGTGCGTGCCCCTTTACTCTTCACTTGAGGGTAAACAACCCAGATGTTCAACTCTTCCTGCCAATGTTGTGTCTTCAAGCCGGGTCAATGCTTCTGTTGCTCTCTGTGGTGCTCTCTCCCCTTGCTCTGCTCCCAGAACTTCACAACTACTGGTGTGACACCCTGAGGAGGGGAAAACAGATGTTAGAAGTGAAACAATGGCTGCCACCAGGGTTTATTATGCTTTCCTCTTTCCTTTAGAGACCTGACATTTGCAGTTTTTGCCTCAGGTGAGGCACAGGCTTGATCACGAAGCAAACAGAAAATGTGGGAAGCAATTCCCAAAGTACTAAAATGTGGCACATGCTTTTGAAAAAAGAGAAGCTGATAAGAAGTTGAAGCAGTGCACAGAGGTGACGGTTACCAAAGGATGCAGATTTACTGTGCTGGTAAGTGACTTTGCTAATTATTTATATCAGACAACAACATTCTTTAGGCAAGCTGAGTTTGGAGATTGTTCAGGTAAGGAAAACTTCTGAAGAGCCCTTGTGTTCTTGGAGGTCACCTGTAGTGCACAAGATCTTGAGTACTTTGGCTTTTATCACAACTTTCACGCAATTTCATGTTGGGGGTTATGTATGTGGAGCATGCTGCCATCTTCCTAGAGGTCCCAAACACCCCAAAGGTGGTCACATTCCCTTTTTGGGGAGCTGGGATGTATCGGGGGAGCTGCACCCTCATCCCTGAATGGTACCCACCTCCTCTGGCCAACAATTTTGTTCTCAGTAAGAAATGAGATTTAGTCATGTGAAGGGGTAATATCACCACATGCACCTCAGACACAAGAGAAACACAGACGGAAACCCACAAACAGCTTCTTTTTCCTGTTCCCCAATCACACTGTGAAAGTGCCCTTTCATGTAGAACTAGAAAGATCCAAAGCTTGTGTTTCTTACAATGCCCATACCGTGGGGCTAAGCTTCTTTCTTTGCCATATAATCTCATTTTTGACTCAAAGCCTGGATTCCTGACCTGTTTACTGGTGCTGACCTATTTATTGGTCTGCTGAAAGCAGGGGCTGCCCATGCAGAGAAGCTGATTGATGTGCCACCTTGTGACTGTGCCTTCACAGCTCTGGCAGCGCACACCCAGCTTTGGATGTGACTGGGATTTTTTCTAGCACAAGCTTATAAAAATGTGTTTTGAGTATGACTGACACGGTTCCATGGCTGGAAAAAAAAAAGAAAAAGAAAGAAATACTGAGGGTTAACAAGCAGTTGGCAGGAATTTTTTTAAAAATCTGCATTCCTCAGAGAGCCCTTCGTCACCACCGGCGATGTAATGGGCATGATTAAATAATTAAGTCATATGTAATACCAGTGGGAACCGTGATCTTTCATGTTATGTCCAATTGCATCATTCCTCCCAACGAGATTCAGTGCGATTCCCAATATTTTCCTTCAGGAAATACAGAACCTAACTGAATGTGAGTACATTTGGCTGTGTAGTAAACAGCAATGGCAAATTTTGCAAAGATATTTGAAAATTTGGAGTGGACATTCTGCTGCTCACTTGTATTTATTCTTCCTCCAGAAGAATTTATTCTTTCTCCAGAACATCCTTTCCCAGGATGTTTTTCTTTCCCATAACTCTTCCTGTGCTTTATTCATTATATCCTCTAAGCCTCACTTAAATGAAAATTTCATTCACTAGAGTTTCGTCACCTTTGATTTCTAAAAGGTCTGTCTAATTATACCCATAAATACCTCAGGAGAGGGACTGTAATCAAACATCCTTCATTTAGCATCCATGTATATCGAAAGATTCACCCTGAAACATTCTACAGGCCAAAACACGTGCTTTGCATTTTTAACACATGAAGTATCAGGGAATTGTCAGAGTTGGAAGGGACCTCTCAAGACCACCCAGTGCAACTCCCTGCTAAAGCAGGGTTACCCAGAGCACATCACTCAGGGCTGCATCCAGGAGGAGCTTGAAGGTCTCCAGAGAAGGGGACTCCACACCCTCCCTGGGCAGCCTCTGCCAGGGCTCTGACACCCTCACCCCAAAGAAGTTTTTCCTCATATTTGAATGGAACTTCCCATGTTCCAGTTTGTGCCCGTTGCCCGTGGTCCTGTCAATGGAAACCACTGAGAAGAGTCTGGCTCCATCCTCCTTCAGTCCACCCTTCAGATACTTCTAAGCATTCACAAGGTGTCTCCTCAGCCTTCTCTTCTCCAGGCTAAAGAGTCCCAGCTCTCTCAGCCTTTCCTCATCAGGGAGATGCTCCAATCCTTCCATCATCTTTGTTGCCCTACACTGGACTCTCTCCAGTAGTTCCCTGTCTCTCTTGAACTGGGGAGCCTAGAACTGGATGCAGTATTCCAGTTGTGGCCTCACCAGCACAGAGTAGAGGGGAAGAATGACCTCCCTCGACTTACTGGTATCTTCCCAACCAGCGAGTTCCCTACCTACCTGCTATATCTTTCCACTTATAAGAGCTTGGCTTATACATTTCCATCAGATAACAGTCATGTTTAACAACTGCACGTAGATCACATAAATCAGTGCACATACTGCCTGGATTTGGAAACAAGTGGTCCACAGGGCTTCCAGCTCCCCCTCTTTATCTCACCCTCAGTTTCCAGCTCTGCAGTGGAATAAAAGCCATCCTCCCTGATACCCTGCTCCATCGTCCATTTTTACAGCTCCTCTTATTCACTATTTTATCTTCAGGGCACCTCGGGTGCCCCTGAGGACATCTGGGAAGCTTTGGGTGTGTTTCCAGTGCATGGGTGGCTTTTAAAGATGAAGCAAGGGCTGGTTTTGGTTGGGGCAGAGCAGGGACAGTGCAGTTCTCTCTGGGAAATCCCAGTACACTGAATGCTTGTGTGTGGTGTTGTATTTCCTACCTTCAGAGGCAGCAAAGCTGGGTTTTCTCAGCAGGCGAGGGGAATATGTTTCTGTATGTTTTCCATTCCACCTGGCACATTTTCTTTCCAGATTCATGTAAGGCACCGGGTGAAGGAATATTGCAGGCTTGTTCATTAGTTTAGGAACTCAATCTGTTTGATGCCGCCTGATGACATTTCATTAAGCAATAAACCACTGGACCTCGTTTTGCTGAGCCAAATAGAGGAAATAATAAGCAGTACGTTAGACTGACTCTCACCCTGTTGCCTGATAGTCTCCCTGACTCACAGTCCTGTTCTTTTTAAATCAAATTTACTCCAACTCTCATTAAAATTAGTGGCCTTATACAGAGTATAACCCAGCACAAGGCCAAAGAGTTTGTAACAAAGCTATTTCTTAAGTGTAGGAAAAATGTGGCCTTTAATGTAAACTCATAACCAACAGATTGCTATTTCTGAGGTTGGGGTGTGTGTGTGTAAAGCACAACTGTGGGGCAGGACAACAAGGAGGGCTTTAAGGTTTCTTGGGGATGTTAAGAAAGGTCTGCTTTCTGTCCAGATTTGTCTGTCCCCAGCTGGTTTGCATCACTTCCAATGATTTGCAAGGACTATTTATTTCTACTACTTGTAAACCACTTTTCCCCCATGCAAATCCTCCCTCAGAATGACCCCTTCCTGGATATATACAGATTACTCATCCCAGCATCCTCTCAGGCCGGGGCTGAGCTGGGACTGTACCCTCTGTTAGGGTTTCCCTGCTGTCCCAGCTCTCCTGTGTGTCAGGTTCCTTTGCTGGGTGGGGGGGCTCCTGGTGCAAAGAAATGAACTCTAGTGGTGAATTTCCCATTCTGCTGTGCAGCTTGTTCTCCTGTCCCCAGGTTGCAGGATGTGGGTGGCATCCAGGGGGTCCCTGCAGCTGTGGAAGCTCCGTCACCTCCAACCTCCAACTAGCCCAAGCCTTTGTGGTGACAAAGTGGCCTCAGTACTGGCTTGTTCATGGTGTAAAAAGGGACAAACCGGTGTGACACAGCTGAGCTGAACCCCTGGTGGCTGTGTCTGCCTGGTGTTCTCATGTCCCCACCAGCTCCAGCACATATTTGATCTTTAAGTTCCCCTCCAACTCTAACCATTCTATGGTTCTATGATTCTATATTGCTGTCAGCACAGCAAGAGTGGCACTCAATTAAAACTGGCTATTTGAACTCCAGTCTTTAAAACGTGTCACCAGTTGTAGTATTCCTCCTCATGCCTCTGCACTGAACACCCCAGAGGAGGTATCAGTGATGAGTGGCATCACGCCTGTCTCAACAAATCTTGGGGGAAGGCTGGAAAACTGTGGACGGCCAGTTCAGCAAGCTGGCACAAGCCATCCTCTCACATGGGGCTGGCACCTTGGTGTTGTCAGGGTTTGGTAGGTCCTATTTTCCATGCTACACCTGTATATTCTGGAACAAAACTTTTGTAGAAGGACCTGTTACGGGTGTTAACTTACTGTGCCCTATTCTGCTTGGCATTTTCCCTCAGACTGCTCTAATCCAGGAGTTTCTCTGAATAAATGCCCCTGCTGCAGTTACCTTGGCCAAAGTCTTGCTCCATCCTCCATCCCAGGGAGACCAGTTGATCTTCCCCTTAACCCCAGCGCTAACTGACCAGCCATGCCCTTCCCTCCCATTAAATTAGCATGAATAACTCAATAAATGGCACATATTAGTAACATTCCTGATGAATGCCCGGGCTTGCAGATTTTGACTCAACACATCTTCACAGCTTTCTCATGAAGTGCCTGGGAGCAGTTGGTGTTTACAGACCTAGAGGGCAAATAAGAAGAGATTGATGTCAACCCTGCCCCCCGCCCCTGAAGACAGGCAGCAAATTGTATTGAAGCAACAGGGAAGGAATCT
This sequence comes from Nycticryphes semicollaris, assembly GCA_013400055.1. Lineage (NCBI taxonomy): Eukaryota > Metazoa > Chordata > Aves > Charadriiformes > Rostratulidae > Nycticryphes > Nycticryphes semicollaris. The sequence goes on along the minus strand of VXBJ01004035.1, from coordinate 400,887 downwards.
GAAGATAATGCATCAAGTGATAAATTAATTACAATTTAAAGTTAGTTGGTTTTCCTTTACAAATCCCAAAGAAAGCAAGAGGCACTACATAAAGCAGATGGTATCTTGTCAGTCAGGGAAACAGAATGAATAAAGCTTGCAGGAATCCAAACCCGTGCGAAATAAAACCTTTGCTATGTAGTGGAGGAGGATGATGGATACCGAGACAATCATTAAAAACTGGCTATCTCTTTATTGCCTATTACCTCTGTATCTTTGCCTCCAGAGTCCTGCACTTCTCCCCAGTGGCTTTGTGGAAACCATGCGATTTTGTTTGGTGATGGGCTAAGTTTTCAATGGATAAATGCACTTTTACACTCACTCTCTATTTATCACCCTGTCTGCATATTATCTGAGTGCTCAGACACTGTAGCATCCTAGAGTCAATCCATTCTGCTTTTTATAAAATATGCCCAAAGCACCCAGACAAGGCACCCCACGTGTTGGTGCTTGCATTGCAGCAGCGCACAACCCGCTCCCCGGCAGCGCGCTGATGGTGATCTCAAGGATGGCAAGGGCTTGTCATGGCAGGCTTGGTGCTGGGCTCTCCAAATTACCCTGCAAGGATTCAGCTTCCCCCAAAGCTGAAAGCCATGAGTCATGGTGAGCCTGTGATCCAACAGAATGCACGTAATTAAGGCACTCTTAAAATCAGAGAATCATAGGATGGTTTGGGTTGGAAGGTCCTTAAAGATCATCCACTTCCAACCCCCTGCCCTGGGCAGGGACACCTCCCATCAGACCAGGTTGCTCCAAGCCCCATCCAGCCTGGCCTTGAACCCCTCCAGGGATGGGGCAGCCACAGCTTCTCTGGGCAACATGGACCAGGGTCTCACCACCCTCACAGCAAGTATTTCTTCCTGAGATCTAATCTAAATCTTCCCTCTTTCAGTGTAAAATCATCCCCCCCACCCACTGCTGCTCTCCTCCCTGCTACAGGGANCCCCCCACCACCTGTTGCTCCCCTCCCTGATCAAGGGTCCCTCCTCATCACTCCTGTAGCCCCTTTAGGGACTGGAAGGGGCTCTAAGATGTCCCCGGAGCCTTCTCTTCTCCAGGCTGAACAACCCCAACTCTCTCAGCCTGTCTTCATAGGTGAGATGCTCCTGTGCATCTTTGTGGCCCTGTATCAGGAAACTTTTCCCCCTCTGGCATGGGGAGTTCTCAATTCCACAGACGCCCCCCCCCCCTCCCCCCCAGAATAACATTACAGCAGTGCTTAAAGTTGCAGTGATAAAACATACCCTAATTCTTCTCCCTCACTTAAAATAGCTGGCTGTCAGGGTGCCTCCCTAAGAGCAACCCTTCATTTCCCATTAGGTGATTTCAACCTGTTGAAGCAGAACTTTAATTTATTACATTCAGGGATATTTGGATGGTCCTAGTTTGCTTTCTGCAGAAATTTAGAAAGAGGGAGAAAAATGTTTTTTTGTTTTTTTTTTTTTTTTTTCAAAGCCCCTGTTTTTTTTTCTGCCACATCAAATAATAAGTCCTTGTAAAAATTGATTTTAAGGTACTTTCAGACAATACCCAAGCATTTTAAGAGTCGTGTATAAGTCAGGCTAGCTGCAGTTTTCAGACTGTGTATGGATCTCTTGGTCTGGGAAAGTCCACTACAAAATCACAGCAGATGTTGCTGGGGTGATCGTTACCAGACCTGCACTGCAGAGCTGCCTTCTCTCTGCTATGAAAAGGGTCAAACGAACAAGGAGAAACTTCTCTGAAAAAAGCTGTGCAGTGAAGATGAGAATATCCTCCGTAACAGAAGTTTTGCAGTAACTTTCTGTTCTGCAGCTGCAGGGCATGGGAGGGCACAGAGAGTGAGATTGCCAAAGCTGGGAAGGTTTTAGGGCTGTGTCTTCACCCTGAAGATATCTGCCTCTTGAATCACCACTGCCATGCACCAGACCATCAGGGCAGACCTGCCACAGAAAAAAATATGGTATTTTTCAAGATGTGGGGATGCAGAAACTCCAGACTAAAAAGCATGCAGTCACAGCATGGATTGATGCTTCCTTTCCATTCCCCATTAAACCCCTCACTGGATGACAGTGACCTTGACAACTGGCAGGTGGATGCAGATAACTGTGCCATGTTTTCATCCCGAGACCACCACCTGGAAACCCCAGACTTGTGCATCCAGTCAAGGGGTCAGTTGGTGCTGCTCCCCCTCGTGTGCCTACTGAGAAGCTCAGACTCTCTCGGTGGGCTGCAAAGACATTGTTTTCAGGAAAAACTCCTTTTGATCCACCATACAATCCAACACATGCCCTTTTTTTTTTTTAAATAAGGAGTCTTAGAACCAAGAGTATGAATTCTGTGTTTTACTCCTTCCTGCTCTTTTTTCCCCTCCTGTCTCCATCTCTCTATTTGAGGTTTGCTGCTCTATTTCCTCCCTCCTAAGCCTTTATTATCTTTATTCATATTAAATAAATTCTCCCTCAGATTCAGAAGCCTAACAAGATTTAAAGGAAGGAAGCCAGCTTGCCCAGCAGACTGGCTTTCCCCAGCTTAGCATTTCATCCAGTGTGTCCTGGTCTGAGTCCCTGGAGCTTCTGCTCTCCAGGTGCGAAGGTGGACAGGAGCTGGGGATGTTTGCTTCCAGTGTCATTGGTACCACCCAGTTATGGGGTACAACCATGTGGGGGGGATCACCCCATGTTTTCTTGAAGGGTAAGCTGCCCTACTCCCATCCCTGCTGGATGCCACAGTCTTGACAAAGCTGGCTGCAGGGGCTCCTGCTCAAGAGTCCCTCTAAATGTACATTGCTGGCTTCAAGTCCCCATGGGTGACACTAGGTGACAGGGAAGGGACTGGGGGTAGATGATATAGAATAATAGAATTGTCTAAGTTGGAAGGGACTTTTTCAGATCACACTGACAAAATCGCCACTGAACCATGTCCCTCAACACCACATCTATCCAGATTTTAAATATGTCCAGGGATGGAGACTCCAACACTGTCCCAGGCAGCCTGTTCCAATGCTTGACAACCTTTTCAGTGTAGAAATTTTTTCCTAATATCCATCCCAAACCTCCCCTGATGCAGTTTGAGATCTTTCTCTCTTGTCTGTTCCTTGGGAGAAGAGACCACCCCCCCCCCCGCCAACCCCCTCCTTTCAGGGAGCTGGNGGAGTTGGAGAGAGTGAGAAGGTCTCCCCTCAGCCTCCTTTTCTCCAGGCTGAACACCCCCAGCTCCCTCAGCTGCTCCTCACAAGACTTGTGCTCCAGACCACTCACAAGCTTTTTTGCCCTCCTCTGGACCTGCTCCAGCCCTTCAATGCCCTTCCTGTTGTGCGGGGCCCAAAACTGGACACAGCACTTGACACGGGGCCTCAGCAGTGCCGAGTACATGGGGACAATCACTGCTCTGGTGCTGCTGACCACACCATTCCTAATAAAGGGCAGTACGCCATAAGCACCTTCCCTTCCAGGACTGGGTTCCCCATGGCAGCCTCCCTACTCGCCATGGAGCATTGTCTCTGCCTCAGCCACTGAGTTAATCCCCATCTGAAGTCCTACAGGTAGCAGTTTCCTGCAGCATGAAGGCAGACCTTCAGGCTACTCTTTAATAGAGGTGAACTCTTTTTAACTCTTGGATGAGGGTGATTCACCATCCAGCTCTCCAGTGCTGGCATTAAACCTCTTTTGCCAAGTGCTCTGCAAATGCAGCTCCTTGTTTATGCTGCGATCACACACCATTACTACTCAAACAGCCCTCGGTCATCTACACCATCTCTGCATCTTATTACACAGTTAGCATCTTGTTAGGTATAAATATGCTATTCCAGAGCTCATTACTGTTCAACCAACAAGTGAATACCTTTACAAATTCAAATACTCGGCAATCTGGTATTGCTGGCAGTACTTTTCCATGCTCCTTTAATTAGACAGGTCTCAACCAAACTATGTGTAGGAGTCTGGCTGGGTCTGGAAAAAGTAGGTTTATTCCCTTCTGCTGTACTGCTTTGAACGGGCACTGAGTATTTGTGTTGTTTACAGTGATTATTTATTCTTACTGCATGCCTAGATTTCATCCACACCAGCCTACCTCCTGGTCAGTGTTTCTGCTCTGCATTACCTTTACTAGTAACCCGAATGGAGAATAAGTTTCTGGAGAAGCTGTAGAAGTTTGAGTGTAATCAGCTCAAAGTTGCCTAATAGGACATCTCACTGTGAATATTCAGTGTTTGGGCAGTGCTGTGCTTTTAATCTCCCAGCAGAAAGATGTTGCTGCTTCTTTTTTCTACCACCCCTAAGGCCTCACATCCTCAGCTGATGGAAACTGCCTAAAGATCCATTTCAGAACAAAGTTGGTAGATACTTGTATCCCAGAGCTGGTTCAATGACCAGGGGACAGACTGGAAAGTTGGGAAAGGGCAAGAGAACCAGCCCAAGGTAATCAGAATTCTGATGTGTGCAGACACTGTTAATGCACAGGATGATTCTATATACTCAAAAGACCAAAACCACTTTTCTGTGATCTTGGCAGTTATCCACAACTCATATTTTCCATGCTTAAGAATCGTCTTTGAAATACGACTTGTGTCCTGGACACAGTAGCTACTCTTGCCTTTCAAGTATTTTTCTTCCTATGTATTTATCTTGGCCACTACAAGGCAAAATCCCTTCCCCGATGCTGTGTCATTTCCCCTGCGCTCCCTCTCTCAGCCCACGTGAGCACAAAACACAGCGGTGCTTGTAAAATCCACCCATGGCACCAGCCAGGTTGTGGGGACTCACCGTGGGGGTCACATCCCACCATTAATGATCCTTTTCTACTCAAATTCAGGAGAAAAGCTCATTAGGGGTCATCAGGCTGATTTTACCCTGTGATAATCTGGAGTATTTTCCTGACAACAGAGAAAGGAAAAGTTCTGCTTGGGCACAGGGGGAATAAAATTCATCAGGGGCTTCACAGAGCCTTAAGATTGCATTTCAGTGGGGAAATAACACCTTTTCAGCTCCTTTGAGTACCTCAAAGAACTGCTTATGCTGGCAGCCCAAATGGCCATGGTCTCTCAAATCCAAGCAGGGCTGGACACAAAGATGCCAAAGTACAGGGCACATTTTAATATGTTGGAGGTGTGGACCAGCCTAAGATATTGGTATCCTCAGGGAAGAAGGGGAAAACAGGAGGCTGCATCAAGGGTATAAATGCTTGGTCCTTGAGAGGCAGGCTGGTGCAGTGGGGAAAACACCCAAAAATTCAGCTTCAGACTCGAGCTAGAGGCTGGATATTAATGACACTTCAATGAATGTAACTACATCTGAGTGCAAGGTGGAAAATTATGACCAACCAATAAACCAGCCTGAAAAAAAAATCAAGATATTGGAATAAAATATTCCAAATGAAGCTACTTTCCTCCCCTTGCCACGTACAAGGGAGAAATGGAAAATAGACCAAGTCTTCCTCCCTGGTCCTTGCCTGTGTCACATCGGTTTGCCAGAGCATCGTTTGATGCTGGTGGCTTGATGCCCTGGTGACAAGCTGCCGTGGTGTAATCCATAGGTGCTGCCAGGCACCAGGGATCCCTCGGAGGCCTACCTCCTGCTTTTCTGCTTTGAGTTTCCCTTTCAGAGACTTTTGCTGATGGAAGGAATCTTCCTTCCTTCCCATTGCAAATTGCTCCACTCCTGCAGCAGGACTTTGCCCTCTGCAAATAAAGAGGGCAAATCAAGCCTAACAGATTCATGGTGCATCTGATAAAAAGCTTCATCTGCTCAATGTATTGTTCCCAACCCCAACAAGCAGTTTGATTATTGCACGTTACAGCCTCCCAGTAGCTGGATCTCAGCAAGTTTTATAGCTGGCATTTTACTCTTGATGGTGGAGCTTATGATGTGGAATTGGATTTGAACATCAGCCTTGGTTTTAGGAGCGTATGTTGGGTTAAATGCAGTGAAGTTGCACCACGCACCCGACAGCGAGGCAGGAACAGGCGTTTATAAGCAGTGGTGTTCTCAGGGAGAGCAAAGGCTGATGGAGAAACACATTTGACCTTGCAAAGTGCTGAGTTTTAGTACTGGAAACCATAAACATTACTGCTACAATTAAGAAACACCACAGCACTGAATGGCCAGTCCATCCAGTCCCAGGAGATTGGGCCTTATCACTGGCTGGTGATAAAAGATCGTAAATATTATTACCGTAAATATTATTTTTCTCTTAAATACTTGTAGGACTTTCTTTACATAGTACATTACAGAGGAGCTGAACCAACTTGCTTCATGTCAGACATAAAGTCTGCTCCTGAGCAAGGAGACTTGGCTTCGATTTGCAAACCCCAGCCCTCCGTGCTAACCAGGGCACAGTATTTCCTTGTTCTTCCAGCTTCTGAAAGGGCCACTGAGGGTTTGGATAAGAGCCCTTTTTAATAAAGGGGGTGGGGGCGGGAGGGAAAAGAAAAAAAAAAAAAGAATGAACACTTTGGCCTATCAAGTGTTATTTGCTGAAACTGAGCACTGGATTGTGACTCTTCCAGATCAGAGGTTGGCTCTGTTGCGTGTTTGTATGTTGTCTAACACAGGGGATAATTACTCCCAGTTGGGGATACTTTGGATGTACAAGTTATGCAAATACACTCACAGTAAATAATAAAAATGGTTAAAAAAATGTGCAAAACCCTCCTGCTGTCTAAAACAGTTTTTCATTTGAGCCTCAGCACTTGCAGTTAAAATTCCAACAATTCTTTCAATGTAGCAGTCGTTGCTTCCAGGTTCCCTAATCGTCTCCTCTGGGGAAGTAATAAAAACCATTTTCCCAATAATTTTCATTTTATTTTTTTTTCTACATAAAAGAGGGCTTATTCCCAGCCTTGATCTATCAATTGTGGCTGAATCTCTTCAAAACCAATTCTCATTCTGCTCAGAGCTGGTGCATAATCAGATTGTGAACAGAAATGCTGCTCACGGGTGATGAGGACGGCTAAAAATGAGCAGTCAAGAAGAGACAGGGGTTAAAAAATGCTCAGTTTGGTCTCTGCTCCCAGTGACCTTACAGATGATGGGAACAGTCTTAGACCAGTGACACATGGTTTTTTAAATCCCATATGAAAATAGCTATGAAAATAGTTGGATTAGAAGAGTGTGGACCAGTGTTGGAGAGATTGGGATTCATAGTCCAAGTTGTATGATGCGAGCCACCACAGCTCTACTGGCTCAGCAGCTCGGTGTCACAAAGCTTCTCAACTCCATCCTCCTAATTATGTAATTTTTGCCCCCAGACCAAAGGCAGTAGCAACTCTTACTTCTGTGGCCCCTATCCCTCACAAAGTCTGGAGAGGAAAATCAATGATAAATTAATTCTCTGAGATTTGTCCCAATCAGAAGTAGAGTTTCATTACTGTATAATACATTTTCCAGAGTAAAATAGAGAGGACAACTTCAATTTGCAATTTCAGTTGTTAACTCTTCTCAAATGTTCTTCTTTTACAGAGGTACCTACAAGTGAAACCCCTAAACCCATAAGAGCAGATACATCTGTCCTGCAGAACCAGGTTGCTTGGTGGCCTTGCCTTGCAGACCTTGGCACAGCAGTGAGTGCTAAACCGTGTTTCACAGCTGAAGGGAAGAGATGTTACCAGAAAACCATGATTTTTCTGGAAATACCCACACTATTTTTTTTTTCGCTACAAGTTTTATCATCCTGACTTTTCAATCTACTTCAAAAGACTTGTCCAAAATGCATTTTTTTCCTGTCAACTCCAGGCATAAGACAACAAGCTCATGAATAAGACGATAACGCAACCTTCAACTGCTGATGCATAACAATTCATAATACCCTTTCCTTGTGCCTGATCCTTCACAGACTCGCCTGTGAAGGCATTCAGAGTCATTCAGCTGGTTATTTTAATGAGACAACCCTTTAAAACACTGATGTGTTTGACTTCAGTTCTAAAGACTTCAATTCTACGCTTCGTGCTGTATGGGTGGGGGTTGCAGGGATGATGCTGAGCACGGCTGAATTAATGAAGCCCTCGTCCTACCCAGACCTCTGCTTTTGGAAATCACTTTTGGACTCACTTGTTTTACCAAACCATTGGGAATAAACAGGAAAATCCACACAGCATAAAACTAATTTCCTTAAGACTTCTAAGAAACATGCAGCCAGCTAAAAAACAGGTGAGACTGGCAAAGTATTTCTGTATTTCTCTAGTTTATCTGAAAAAACAATGAAATGTCAAGAATAACAATCATGGGACAGACAAATAATATTTTATCAGGAATAATGTTTTTGTTATTACAGGACATTGTGTTTTACACAGAGTGGTTTGCTCGATAAAATTGGGTAATTAGTGACACTCCACTGTCCTTGGTAATACTGGTGTGGCTTCACAGAATTCCTCCTTTCTCTGAATGTGTAATGCTCATGTCCATGAAAGCCTTAGCAAACATGTATTTTAATTAGGAGCTGCTGAAAAATATCCACACTAAACCAGTACCAAATTTCTAATGGAAATGGATTCCCACCAGAACTCAGGCCACTTAGAAAGGATGCAATGATCTGCTTGCTGGATAAAAAAGAACCATCAGGTTCTGTGGAGTAAGAAACAACAACAAAGGACAACTTGTTTTTGAAAAACTACTGAAGAATTAGTCACAGAAACGTCTTGATGAACAAATCCAGTCAGTTCCCAGATCATTCAAGAACAACGTGACATATTTCACACTCAATATTCTCACAAGTTTATTTATAATTTACCATCCGCATTTTCTCCAGGGCCTCATATTTTCCATTTTGTCAGGACAGCTGATAGCAGCTGCTTCCAAACCTTTCACATCAAAATGACACAGATGCAAAAAAGCCACATAAATCTCATGACCGTTCACATCAGGGGGCAAAAATGCTGCATTGCCGTTCTTTAAAAACAGGAGAGCTCCTTCTGACCTGCATGGTCCTTGGGAACCCTTGTGCCTCCTACTCATCGTGAGATGGATCTCTCCTAACCCATCCCAGTGAGAGAAGGGTTCACATGCATGGGATGGAGAAGCTTTCCTCCTCTGGTGGAAAGTGACACATATGTGCATGTGCCCTGACCCCAGGGCAGCACCCAGGTTTAGTCCTGGTGTATCCACAAAAGGCAGAGAGGTCTTCACCTGCCACCCACTCTCCCTGGGAGCTTCCCAGCAAAACCTCCTGGACTTCAAGGCCAGGTTGGACAGAACTGTGAGCAACCTGATCTGGTGGGAGGTGTCCCTGCCTGTGTCAAGGGGGTGGAACTGAATGATCTTTCAGGTGCCTTCCAACCCAAACCATTCTGTGATTTTATGACTTTCCCAACTGGTCCCCTACCAAATGCTGCCAAAACCAAGGGGGGTTTGTCTTTGCTCTGCAGACAGCGAGACCACATTTACCAACACTGCTGAGAAACCTTGAGCCTCCTCCAGTTAGAGAAACCTGAAGCCATTACATCTTCCCACCAAAAGCTTTATTGGGAGCCATGAAGCTCTCTGCTATCAGCGACCTCAGTTTCTATGTTCTTTAAACTATGATTGGCACAGAACAAATTTAACAGCCATGGAAATCAGATTCTTATTCCTAGTCCTTTGTATACAGAGCTCATGAGGAGGCTATTGTTGTCACCTAAACAGATGCACAAGTCACATTAAAGTCACTTTTGAAGCCAGCTCTGTTTTCTCCACACATGGCTCATTGTTATTTTTCCATCTAAAAGGCTTCTATTACCCTTCAGGGAAAAGAGTAATTTAAAAAAAAAAAAAAAAAAAGTAAAAATAAAAAAAAAAAAAAAAAAAGAACACCACAAAAAACCCCACCAAAACCAACCCCAAACCCAACATAGCAAAAGATGAATCTTTGAGAGAGGACGAGGCAAGCGTTAGGATTTGTGACAGCCTTCACTGAAACAAGTGCAAAGCGGCTGCCAGGTGCGGCGGTGAATGAGGGGATGCCTTGGAGATTTCAGAGTGTAACATGCCAAAACAAAGACATAACAGTTCCATAGTACATGCCCCACAAGTCTCTGTAAGTGCAATTACCCAGCAATCTGCAGGAGCCTGTAAATATCCTGCTGCCACATGTTATTTATTAGTGAAATCTACGAAATTGCAGAATAATTAAATACATGATATTTGTGCCCTGTGACTCGATCAAATCACTTGAACAGCTGTTTTGACATAACGCTCACTTTATTTACAAAGAAATTGTTATACTGAAACAGCTGTGACACTGCTTTTGATGTTGCCTGACTCTACATTTATTCACAACTGGGGCACTAGTAGAAATCCTATTTATCCCAATTTTCCTGTGCTTTGAATAAGCTACAGAGTACACATTGCAGAATTGCACTCGCAGAACTCTGTGCAGTGAGAATATTTGCTGCCTGAAGTTCTGTAGTTCCCCCTGGTACTTCTCTGTAGGAAAAAGAAAAGTTTGTAACGGTCTTTTAACTAGAGAATATTCCCCATCCTAGAAAGAGAAGCCACTTACCTAACACTTAAAGAAGTGCAAACTGGTCCATGAGGAATGTGTTTTATGTTGGGTTTAGTTACCCCTGTATTAGACTGGAGGAATGATGCTCAAAGCAGTTGCCTTCCACCAGAACAAATCTGGCAATAGAACTGGGCCAGTGGATGCTGCTTGGCAGGAACCGTCCCACAGATTTCTGCTTGCTGCGTCGTGCTGACATTTTCCGTATTTTAACTGGAATTTTTCAGCTTTTCCAAAAAGCGATTACACCTTTCAATACATTTCTGAGGCATTTGGGGTTTTTTCCTGGTGGTCTCTTGAACTTGCTCTGCATGCCTCATGCCTCCTTCAGCTGGGTGGGTGGATGCTTCAGGTGCTCCTGTTCTCCTCCATCAACTATTAGAATAGGTACTCAGCATTTAATTGCCTTAAGCTGGGTGAGATGAGTCCCATACCATGAGGTATGTTTTACAAGGTTTTATCTAATGTTTAGGTTGTCAGCACTCATTTTTTATGCCTAGCTAGCAGAAATGCAATCAATTACAAACTGTAGGCTGATTGAACTGATATAAAGTACTACATGTAAGGCTGAAAGAGCAGCAAAAGCTCCTTGAGAGCTGGGCTAACGCTGCTCATCTCACACTGGGAATTACAGCTCGGGGGAGACCAAATATTCCTGCTCTCTTCTCTGCTGTCAATTAGCCAACAGGCCCCAGCCCCACTCCATCCTAGAGCATCACCTTCCACAAACCCAGGGGAGAGAACGCCCACACACTTGGGCTTTAGCCATTATTGCCACTTGAGTTTTAAAAATCTCTGTAGTTGCAGGATATAGTTCAAAGTCAGATCCTTGCATCACCTTTGGTATATCTTAACCTTTTCACTGTCTGGTCAGCGATGCTGGAGACACAACCCTGCTTTGCTGGTCTTTTTCCAGCCCTCTGCCCACTCCATTTTGTTTGTTTGTTTGTTTGTTTGGTATTTTTCCCTGCTCAAATGCTTTCCTGACTGGTCCTTGCTGGGGTCTGGACACTGGGTTTCTGGGGACGTGAAGCAAAGCTGTCAGATGGAGAATTTTGGGGCTGGTGTGGTTCCAAGAGCACACAGAACTTAGCTACAGCATTGCTAATGATACTACTGCTGTGATCCATGAAAATACTGTCTCTTAATGAGAAACACTGGGAAAAAGAGAAAGAAGTTGTCAAGAGAAGAACTCATGCAATCAAAAGTCTAAAAATAGATTTAGGAAATACTTTGATTTTTCCTTTTTGTATGAATGCACTGCATAATTCAGGGCTAGGTGCTCTGCTGGGAGAACCTGGCACATCACCACTGATTTCTATGGTCTCTAATTGCACGGTGACATGCCAGGTTTTCCATTCCATGCCCTTTTCTCTCTTTGCGGGATGGACGCTGCTGGCCCATAAGCCAACCTGTTCAGAATTCATGTTCAGCCCTGCCCCACTGCCTGACTCACCATACATCAAAAAACTTCGTGTTTCACAGGGCAGTGCTCCAGAGAGCCCCCCTCGCATCCTCACACACATGGAATGAGGGGAGAACAGAAACCACGCAGCTGGGTAATTATAGACTGTATTTAATGAGTACACAGAAGCACTCAGTGCTGTGGAGTGAAGTAAACTTTGATTCTTTTGGACTCAAGATTATGCATTTCATTCAGCAGCTTTAATTAATTTTTAATAGTTTTCCACACAAGGTTTCCTTATAAGAGTGAAGCAGAGCCAAAAAGTTCCATGTCTGAGAACTGCTCAGTACAGACTCTCTCTTCTGCAAACGTTTACATTCAGGAAGGCTCAGGGATGCTGAATTTCCCAGTCCCTTGCAATAAGGCAAAAATCTGGGCTCATTGTCATGTTTCCTTTTGAGAAAAGATTTGGCAGGAAGAGCACAGGGAAAGCAAAGTTTCAGGGCTGGCATGGAATTTTTAAGGGGCAGCCTCCAAAGGCATTTGTTGGATGTTGCACAGGGTATAAATGAATCCATTTAAATTTAGACTGCATAAGTATCAGAAGTCATGTTTGCCCAATCAGCAATGATCAATAAACCATTATTATCAATAAATCATAAACCAGCAGTGTGTCTAGGTGGTCAAGAAAGCCAACAGCATCCTGGCCTAGAAACAGTGTGACCAGCAGAAGTAGGGAGGTGATTGTTCCCCTGTACTCAGTACCTTGAGTCTTGTGTCCAGTTCTGGGCACCTCAACACCAGAGAGATCTGGAGGTGCTGGAGCGAGTGCAGAGGAGGGCAATGGAGCTGGGGAAGGGCCTGGAGAATCAATCTCATGCAGATGATTGAAGGAGCTGGGACTGTTTAGTTTGAGGAAGAGGAGGCTGAGGGGAGACCTCATCACTCTCTACAATTACTTGAAAGGGCATTGTAGAGAGGTTGGTGCTGGTCTCTTCTCACAGGGTATTAGCGATAGAATGAGAGGGAATGGCTTCAAGTAGGTTTAGATTGGACATTAGGACTCACAGGGTAGGTTTAGACCGGACATTAAGAAAAAACTCTTCCCAGAAAGAGTGGTCAGACCCTGGAATGGGCTGCCCAGGGAGGTGGTTGAGTCCCCATCTCTGGATGTGTTTCTATGATTACTGTTTGAAAATGAGCAGAGGGCATATATCAGCTTTGCAGTAAAGCAGGAACACGATTTCTGTCTAAGAAAAATCAAATTCTCTTTCCTGGTTATAACAGTCGGGGATGGACAACTCGGGCATGAGGCATCCATGAGGCACAGGAGCTGAGAGCTTCATTCACACAAATCATCCCAGCTTTCGTAGCTACAATTTATACAAACTCATGTTTTAAGGGAAATTGTTATGCAGTGTTTCAGAACAATAAAGCTGAACACTCTGAAGGCAATCTAAGCAATATGCCTGTGCCGTGCATCCCAGCCAAGGGCTTCAAGTACCTTGAGAAGTGATTTCAAGCTTATACATTATTCATCTGCTATAACCGTCTTTTAAAATATAACTGTTAGAGGTAACAACAATCAATGCTTATTCACCATTGCCGTCACTACCTTTAACAAGGACTAGCCTGTAATTTCAGGGCACAAGAATATTCCTGAAATCTCTCCCCCTGACCAGGCTCTTACAAAAATGCAGTGAATTGTGACAAAATTGGGGTGATTATGTGTGTTCTTTCCCTGGAACTTCCTCAGCATCGGGACTGGTTTCAGTGCTGAAATCTGCTGAAAACTTAACTCCTTTGTGAGTTGAAATACCTTCAGTCAGAAAATTCTAAGTCAAAATTACCCCCCTGCATTTATGATGTGGCATTGACAATTCTCTTCTTTTCTTTCAGCCAGTTACATTGCTGAAACTGGTTACCAAGGATAAACATAATTGTGTATGGAAATAATGGAAAATGTATTTAGGCCATGCAGTATTTCTGTTGCTTAGTTTAATGATTTTTAAAATATATGTCACATTGTGAAAAGCTGCATTTCCTTTTGGAATTGCATTTTATCAGCTAGAAATGCTTCTGGCGCAGATATGAGTGTTACACAGAAAATGCCATGAAATATCAGGAGGAATCCCAGCCAGGGGCTTGTAGATATCCATTAACCGAATATCACACTGGCAAGAAGTTTTTTTCTTTTCTTTCCTAATCAGAATAAAGAAAATCTAGTACAAAGCTGACTGGAGGGATGATAAAGCTAGATGAGGCAGACTGGGCTGGCTGGACTTAATATGTGGGGATGTTCATTCATTTGATTTTAACTTTGAATTGGATGAGATACTTTGGCTTGCAGAGCTAGATTCTCTATGTAAGAATAAGTGAGATGCTGCTTGGATACAGTATTTTCCCCTCATGCTCTCAAATGCTTCACAAGGGTTTAGATATAAGAAATGTACCCCAGTTCCAGGAGCAAGTGTCCCTCAGTTCACCAAGTGCAGAGATATATTACCCATGCCATCGCCACCACTTAGATGGATTGCAAGAGAAAGGCAGAAAATAAGATTCTGACAGCAAGGGAGACAATGAGATGAAAAAAAAAAAAAGTCTGATTTTCTCCAGAACATGTAGATTATTTCCCAAATCTTAAATTGTGGCTACTGCTGGGGAATGCAAATCAGATAGCACAAGGGAAGACAATTAAGTTAGGTGTGTAGCTGGGTAAGTTCGGTTACTGTTGAACCGAGTACACTGGCTGAGAACAAGCAGCACCTGGTCCCTAAATCATGCCCACCTCCACCCCTTTACACATACACCTCCAGTCAGAGCTGGGGGGCTGTAGCTCAGCACTTGGGGCTATTGCTGTTTGCACCTGTAGCATCTTCAAAGGCATTCACAGTACAGCTGTTTGGTTGTGGACATCGTGGTATTTTTCTTCATTTTTTCTTTTTTTTTTATCAGTAACTCTGTCAGAAATTAAAGATGTTTTCCCTGGACCACAGAGTGAAGGGACTGCAGATGTGCAGCTGGGGAGCTGGACGGGCCCAACAATGCTAAATGAATCTCAGCAGGGATAGGACCCTCCATCTCCTTAGCCCTCAGCCTACTTTAAGGGGAGAAATTCCGATATATGCTAGACATGGACCCATTATCTATTTCTATTTCTATTTCTTTCATTTTTATTATTTCTTTTATTTATTTCTGTTAATTATTCAGCTTGCTGAGCATGGGTTTGTAAATCTCTAACGGTATTGTATGCCTCTGGAATGATATAAAACAAATACCCAAAAAATATTGTTTTGAATGACCATCCTTCAGGGGATATTCTTGCACCTCTTAACTTTCATTCATTTCTATCTAAACTGATTAGATATACAATTGCTTAGCTGAAGGATGGGTATATATACTGGCATGTATTAAGAGTGACATAGCAGAGGGGATACCAGAATAAGGTAGAAACAGTCATCTCCTGCCAGTGGGACGTAGGTTAGGTTCCATGCCGTTTGCTGCTCATGCTGCTGGGGATACAGCCCAAGATGAAGTTGGCTTTGGAAAGGTCAGTTTGAGCAGGATCATTTTCCCCAAGAAGATAATACAGGCTCTGGTGGGGTTCTTTAATTTGGCAAACAGGAAATGCTTTCAGTTTTAGTAAGAATCCCTGATGTCAATATCAGCAGGAGAAAACAAAGTCACAGTCTCACTCACATTTTGGTAAAAAGCTCCTATCTTGCATTGCCAATTGACATATTCCCTATCCTATCCTTTCGGATTCACGCCTTTGGAATCCTTTTAGGGTGCTGGCTGATGTGCTGATATAGGATGAGCTCATATCCTACGTGTCCCCAGAATAAATGTCCAAGAAATGGAATTTAATAGATCAAGGAAAGATTAATGTAGCAGTAAATGGCATAGGCAGAAGAATGTCTTAGCAAGCTGCTGTTCTCTGATCTTGACTCTCTTGTCGATACTTTTCAATCTACTGTGCTGAGAGGGATATCACTTTTAACGCCCTGAGGTCACTGAAACCACACATCAAACCTGTAATCCCTGAGCTGGCAGCACGGCAAATGATTTCTCTATTGGTCTTTATAACTGTAATTGCCACTGAACAGAATCTTTATATATTTCTCACTCTAAATTATGTGACTGATGACACGGATGGTCTCTGTACAAAGACGAAACTGATGGTCTCTGATGGTTTCTGATGGTGTGAAGCTGATGAACAGTGCTATCTGTTGGCTTTTATGTCTTTCAAAAACAATTTCTTGCCAGATGGTCTTCTGAGGTTGTATAATCTTCTCCTCTATAGTTGAGGTAACATTGACATTGGAGCATAAACCTTAATTTCCAAGGTATTGTAAGCTGTAACCACATAACGTAAAAAAAGAAATAAAAAGTCCATTTCCCTCTTGTTGTAGTAGTGGAACAGAAAAGATTGCAGCACTGAACAGTTGTGCAGGTTTGTAAACCTACTGGTTCATGGCATATACATGGCTTAGGGTGTAATTAACAAGATACTGAGTGGTTTATTCATTTAGGTCCCAGTTCACATGTGCTCTGGCTTAATCCTGGCTGCCAAAGAAGTGTGATGTCTAATGGCTGCTCATTCATGTCTTTCAGGTCACAGGCACAGAGGGGACTAGTGGGCTCATCCCATCACGCAATGGCCATCAACAAGGGGCTCAGCAGTCACCCCCACACAAGCAAGGGCCTTCCAGGCTGGTAGTGTACTTTGGGGTGATGTGACTGTGGAGGAATATGAGCATCCAAGGCCTGTTCTCTGACTGCTCTGGGGCTAACCTGACTTTCCCGGCCCAGATTTGTTTGCTTTATGAGACGTGTTCTGGGTGAGTTCCTGTACAAATCAGTGTTTTAGGTGTTATCATTAGAAACACAAATTATACAGCTACAGGGCTTTAAACTGGAGGTGGGAGTGAGAGCACTTAGCAACACAACTCAAGACTGGTGCATATTTTCTGAGTGAGTCTTCTTCCCCTTCTGAGGTTGTCTGGACACTGGTGTCCCTCCCACTGTGCCTTTCCTTCCTGGAGAAGACGTGGTTCTGTGCTCCCTTCCTAACAAGACTCAGGTCAAGTCATGATGAGCAACTTTTGAGATGAATCAGGCAGTGCTTATTGGGTGTATTTCCTGTTCTCCTCCACCTATGCATCCTCCCAGTAAAGAGCAGGAGCTCCTCAGTAATTTTCTAATTCCCCATCTTGCTGCAGGGCCATCTTCATCTTGATGGCAGGGCCATCAATGCAGCACCCGTGAAATGGGTCAGTTGTTGGTGTTGACAGAAATACTCAGCAAAGAGATTTTTTTTCCCCTGTTGACTGTGTATTTTGGCTTGGCAGCCCTACACTGGCCTCCCATGCTGCTGGTGTCATGTGGGCAGTCACTTTTTAGCTGTTGGTAGCAGAGGAACAGAAATGTCCGTTTTAATTAGGAGTGAAAGGGAAATGACTTTCCCTGGGAGCACTCTGTGGTGGGATACTCAGCAGCAGCGGGACAACTTTCCTTTATCCTTTATTTGTAAAGAATGCCAATCTTTGAACTGCTTGACAGGTAGCAGAATTTTAATATTATTGAAAGGCTTTATTTTTTTTCTTCGTATTTTTTTTATTTCTTTCCGGCATTGTCTGCAACTATTTCTCAAATAGATGTGAAAGCAAGGGGCTGATTTCTCATCTAGTTAAGACATCACAGTTCACTCAATAAAGATATGTTGATTTATAGCAGCTGAGAAGCTGTTTTTATACAAAATTTATTAAAAACATAAAAACAAATGAAAAAAAAAATCACTGAGTCTGATCCTAATAATCCTTAATTGCTTCAGTGAACCAAGACAGTGTTTTTTTGCCAACAGCTTTATGCCGTCTCTCCTGTCTAAGATGCATTGCACAATTTTGTGAACAACTCTGCCTTCAAATTATCTTTCACCAAAGATCAGTCCCTTGTATTCTTTGGCAATTGGAACAAACCAAATTAATACATTTCCTGTGAGACAACACTCTAAATGTTTCAGAGAAAAAGTGATTTGGGGTGGAAAGCACGTCTTCTTCCAAAGGAGACAATCACCAGTACAGAACAGCTCTGAGCTAACAGAAAATGGGGTTGCTTTTAGAGCAAATGCCGTATGTCATAAAGCCATGAGGAAACACTCAGCTATGTCATAAATGTGGCCATGGACAAACTGGGAGAATTTATCCAGCGCCTTCCCAACATAAGGAGAGAAGCCACGGCAGGGAAATTTTGCATCTTGACCTCATGTGGAAATTACGCAAGGAAGTATTAATTCTTGGAAAATTGTTCAAAGCGGTTGAAAGGTGAGAAAGAAAACACAGCATATGGGGATGAAGTAACTCCATAAGTTCAAACACATAGCAGGAACGGAGGTAGCTCCTCAGTCAACAGCACAACTGATGGAGAAACCGGTCAGGAAGCCAGATGCTGTGGCAATGGAAAAGATCTTCCTCCACTTGGCATTTGACACCTATAATTGCCAAGGACAATGGAAAAAATTTACATGTGGGAAGTAGCACCGAAGGATCCAGAAAGCAATTGCATATGAGGAGAGTTGCGTTTAAAAAACAGGCGTGACCGCTCCTTTGGGGAAAGGAGGGTGCCAAAGGGAAAAGACAGAGGAGCTTTTGTACGGAGGAAATCATGTTCAAATGTTGGTTCCTGTAACTCCTAGGCCAGGGTGATGTGTTTGGGTGCTTGGGTTTGATATTCATGGGGTTGCAGTGGCATAAAACAGGTCACCACAACCAGTGGGCACCCAGTGTATGGTGGCACCCAGGAGGCACGATGCGGGGAGCAAAGACCAGTAGAAGGCAATTGTTATTTTTTTTGAGGAATGAAAACATGGCATTTCCTAGAAGAGTCCCACTTTTCTGCTTGCAGGCTCCCAAGGCTTGCTTTTACAGGGGGAGGCTGGGGCTTTCAGGCAGGAAAGCTCTGCTATTAAAAGCTCAGTAGAATTTAAACAGCGAATTGGGCTACACCTGTGTAAACTAACTCTTTATCTTAATCCGCAGAGAGATTCACGTGTGTACTCTAGCTGCCATGAGAAGGTCAAGCATGAATCCCTTGTTTTCTGAAATAAAGAGCTAATGGTAGTCTTTAATAAAATATATATTCCCAAAGAAAAGATGGTCTGAGGTTTGGAAGAGACTGTTTTCTGAAGATGCAGGAGAGCCTTTTCTGTGGACTCATATATGCTCCCATCTGCTTGTATTTTTTAAAGCAAGCCAAAACAAAACTTTAATGGCTTTTTCCATGCAAAAGTGAAACCTGTTTGAAGGAAAAGATGGGGATTTGTAGTAATTCTGTTACCTCTGTTGGACTCTTACTTGTCTGTCTGTCCAGCAGTGGCACCTGAGCTCTGTGTGTGGATGCAGCCACCCTGACCAGCATCACTCTGGAGAGCTGGGTCCAGGAGAAGGACCGAGGAGCAACTCATCAGAAAAAAAAAAAAAAATTCCTGGTAGCTCATTGCATCTGAATCTAAAGACTTTCCCAATGAAATCAGAGCTTTTCAGTAGGACACATACTCCCATGATTCAGTGGAGGATTTTGCTGTCATATATTATAAAATCTTAGTAGTGTTCTCATTGTTTTCATAATCACAGTTGGGTCACAGATTTTTAATTACTAGCTTGCATTAGTGCAAAAATGGCCAAATCTGTTCTTTCAGTCCCCAAAGGGACAAAAAGCCTGGCAGGGAGATTTTATACTGGCAAGTCCCCTGCTCCTACTGGGAAAACTGTAGCAGGACAACATGTGCAAAGCACCTGCCGTGGCTTGGGATGGAATCCAGTGTGGATTGCCTTCTGTGACCAGCTCTTCAACACACCAGCACCATGGGGCTGGCTATTTAAAGACTACAAAAAGATCATACGCTTTTCTCCCACGAACAAATACGAGCCAAAGGCAGAAAACAGAAGATGTGTCCAATGTAATCAAACAGCCCATGAATCTTCCCAGCCTGGGGCCTCGTCCCTGGATGACTTTCAGCCAGGTTTTGGTGATCAAAGCACACTCATTCAGGGGGTTTGTTTGTGGCTAGAAGAAAGATGGATCCATGGAGTTTCCTCCTCCAGCTGGAGAGTGGGAGAAGGAGGTTGGGAACCACTGGGATGGGAAACACTCCAGGACCCTGGTGCCCAATGCAGCAGGGCTCCTCTGAGCCCAGGGAAGGTTGGTTCATTAATGGGGATCCTGGGTTTATTCAGCTGTATAACTCAACAATATTTGCTGGAAACCCAGAATTAGAAGGCACCCACAGGTAGGAAAAAGGAAGAAATGAGTGAGACAGTTCTTTTATTGATACAATTTTTTCCACAGCTGATCTATGTCCGCAAAAATGACCGGAAACCAGCTGAGGATGTAAATTGGAGATGTTTGGCGTCTTGTTTGCACTGGATATTTCCTGCCTTTTGCTGTGCTTTCCCACCCTGAAAGACTGCTTTTGGCACAGGCAAACTAAAACATGTGCTAAAAAATTAGCATTAGGTACATGGCCTTTTAATCTCTCACCTTTTTTTTTTTTTCCTCTGTAAGGAGATCTGTATAAACACATTTAGGAAAATAATATTTTCTCTCTTTCATTTTATGAAATATTTACCTGGATTAACAAAGACACTGCTAGAAATGGAATTTGTTTTCTGTGTTTCTCAGTTGCTCCTGGTGTCAGTCCCTGCAATCCCATTGAAACCATTATCCAAGAAGCCTCATGGCCATTCATGGGTGATTTCCAGTGCAGTGGTTTCATTACCTGCACTAATCAATCTTGCATTTCATCTGCAGTTGGGTTGGCACTGGAAAGGGAGCTCCAACGAGGACCACTGAGCTGGTTGGCAGGTCTCTGTGGCTCCTCCCAATGGTCCATTCTGGGTCTCCACTTGGGAGGTGCCTCCAGTGACAGTGAGGAGAAGCTTCCAAGATGTGGAACTCAGTCCACCCGCTCTGCAATTCCTTGACAGGAAGACCTACGAAGTTGATATCAAGCAAGAAGAGCAGCAATACATACATATCTTTGAAGTGTTTCTCTCCCACCTTCTAGCAGTAAACGTATATTAATCTGAGATTCAAAGCACTAACTAATGATTTTGCATGAAGCTTCCCATTTTTTCCCCAAGAATAATGTAATATTCTGCAAATTGCTAGTCATTGGAGACTTGAACGATCATTTCAAAGTGCTTAAGCAGAACTACCTGACACAGTTACTTAGATATCTTCCTTGTGACTAAGCTAGTGCCAAGACAAGCTGAAAGACTTATCCAGTGCAATTAGAACTCAAAATTTATAGTGACAGGCCCATTAAAAATTCTGTTCACTCCTCACCATTTCAAACAAGCAGCAACTTGACATGTGTGTAGCCTGTTTTCCAAGCAGGTTTTAAAAGGAGAGAGAGATGACCTCTATAAATGTCAATGCCAACAGGTGTGAGCAAGTAGCTCTCTTGCTGGGTGTAGAAGGGCATGAAGCTAGATGTAAAGGGTCAAGAGGACATCAGGTTTGTCAACAGATCTTTCTGATGTGGAATTGCAGTGGGAGAATTGCAGGGGTGGGGAGAAATAAAGAAGAAAGTGGTTGTGTCCTCGGTAGAGTTACACAGATTTACTGAGCTGTAGACTGGAAAAAAACAACTAATGCCTATAGAAGGAAAAGTTTAAAAGACAAACCACACTGGAGGTGAATTATAAGGCAGGTGGACCTGAAGGTTAGTGTCACCAGCCCCCTGACAAATGTCCGCGCTCCGTTCCTGTGCAGCTGCATCCTGGCTCGCACACGAGCTGTCACCCAGCGGACGCTGGAGCGACAACAAACTCTGGCCAACCGGGTTTGTGTTTCCTCTCTTTAGAACAGGCTGGAAAGCACAGAGCGTTTCAGCTCCCTAATGTAGTACCTGTCAATGACTTCACTCGTTGCATCAAGGAAGAAAAATGGTGTTTATAGTCCCTCGGGACAGGAAAGTGAGGGTTTAAATCATTTTGCTTCTTTTAACTCCTCCAATTTCTCCAGCGCAGATGAAAGAAAACAAGGCATCAAATATTAATAAGATAAAGATTTTGAATTGTGTTTGCACTCCAAGTGCTCCTAAAATTACGTGACACTTTCCATTCAACCGTTGGTGTCCTGATGCTTCCAGAACAGCTGCAGCCCATATAGACCCTGTGAGAATTATTCTGACAGTAGTAGTCTCACCAAGACCTTCTTATTAGGATGCCAGGAAGCAGGTTAAGAGCAGATAGCACTGCCTGTGCTGTATAAATATGTACTGTAACAGAGAAATCAGCTATTTTCAAACAAACATTAAGATTTTTTCACTGAAAGGGTTGTCAAGCATTGGAACAGGTGGCCCAGGGAAGAGGTGGAATCACCATCCCTGGAGGTGTTTTAAAAATGGGAAGACGCGGTCCTGAGGGACATGGGTTAGTGGTGAACTTGGCAGTGTTGGGTCAAGAGCTGGACTCAATGATCTTAAAGGTCTTTTTCAACCAAAATGGTTCTATGATAACACCTAGTGCTTGGAAATGTTAAACTGAACTGAAAAATTGAACTATCTCTAGAGACATGAAAAAGAAGACTTTTTGAACTGTGTTTCTCAGCAATTCAAGGGCATGCCAAAATGAAGGTGGGCAGCAGCTTGGTTCAGGAAATATAAGATGCTGCTGAAGGGGAAAAGCATGGGAGGAGAAAGGAATGAGAGGAGAAAGGCTGGTCCCGAGGAAGAGGTGAGGTTTGCTGAGGAGGGCAATAGATGCTGGACACGAGCTCTCACATTTGTGCCCTGATTTGTGCTGCTGTGTGAGGGATGTGAGGAACCAGGTCACACGGACATCCTCTGCTTACCCCTTTGCAAATATATCAGCCCAACCTGCTAGAAAATATTTGCCCAGTTTCTCACATAAGAAGAAAATCTTTAAGTTGATGACTGTGAGGCCTTGGTAACAATGAGTATATGCAGTATGCAATGAGTTCATGCTTTTAGGACTACTTTTAAGATTTATGGTGTGTACTGAATTAATTTCATCACTACAGAGGTTACGTTAATGTGGTTTTCTACTACATTTAGCTCAGAAGCTGTGGTTGCGACTGATCGAGTATGCAGGCTGTTAACCAGGAAAGATGTTGTAAGAAAACACAGACATCCAGAAAAAAATAAGTTTACATTGAAAGGAGCAGAGCACTTAGTCAGGTATCAGAGGAATCAGTAATTTTACAGAAACATGATCGCCCTTTGAGAGGAATTTGGAAACGCTCATAAGAAAGGAAAAGAAGAGGAAATAAAAGAAGGAAAAAGCAGTGTGTGCCCCTGTGCTGTGCAGGAGCCTATCTTCTGGGCTTGTGAACGGCCTCAGATAAATCACCTGCATTTCCTGCACAGACTGGCCAGCTGTGGAAGGGACATAAATAAGTTGTTCTCCATCGGCGTCCTTTGGAACAAATTAGTCATTTCCACTTGAAAGAACAAGAACAAAATGGGAAAACAAATGAAAACAAGGTTGTGGGGCCAGAGCCAGTGGCTTGTGGGACTGTGTGGTCTCTTCTGAGCCATGCAGAAAGGAGATGCATGTCCCAACTCCTGCAGCTCTGCGAGGCGGAGAGGACAGCCCTCCTGCTGTCTGCAAGGAGCTCCTTCATGCTGCCAGACCTCCTCAGCCCCTGCAGGAGAGAGGAAGAGGAACAGCTATTCCTGACTGAGGTTCCCTCTATGCACAGCAATCTACATATTGGAAGGAGCCATGGATCAGAGGACTTGTGTGGCTAATTACCCCATGGGCAATCAACCCTCCACACAGCTCAAAACCTCAATCACTGCTGAATTGTCCTCAGCTCATCATGGCGCTGAGCTCTCCCAAAAGTAAGGAAAAAACTGATGATTCCTTTCTGCAGAATTCTCTGTTTCCTGTCATCATCAGCTGGAAATAAATTGTCCTGACAACCCTTCACCCTCCAAAATATCTATTTGCTAAAGGGAAAGAACCATACTGTTTTTTTCTGGGGATTGTGCTCTTGACCCCAGTGCTTGGTCATTGTAAAGAGCACTTGGAATTTATAAGAAAAGGCAAACAACGGCCTCGTAGTATTGTGTGCCACTGGCAGTGATGGGAACTTCTGATGCTGAACTTTAGGTGCGGGATATACACCAGGATGCTGTTTANCGAGCTGTGGCCATTGCAAAAATATATGATCATCTGTCAAGCTTGAAAATATTTTCAGCTTGTTTTTTTAACATGTGTATTAAAAACAAGCTGGCAAAAGCCTCTTTTGTACTAACTTCAAAGCAGGCAGGGCAGATAATTTGGGGGCCAGAAGGAGCTAAAAGCTTTGGTTGACAAATATATAAATACAACAGCCTGGAGTATTAGACGACCAGCAGCACATGGAAGGGACAATTGTCCCCAGGCACAGTGGTCACAGGGTGGACTTGAAATCTGAGCAGAATTTCAGTTTTGGGTCATTCATGGAAACTTCTATGGTTAGGAAGGTTGTCCAATAAAAATACAATATGGTGACAAGAGAAGAGAAAGCTGATTTGATTTTGCCGTCTGATTTACAAGCAATTTGGTTGCTTGGATGAGGATCAATGTAAGTGATTAGAAGAAAAATATCACTTTGTGTTCAGGAACATGAACTCAGCTTTCCAGGGTGATGGTGGAAGAGAGATTGTCATGACCACCTGCAAAGAAAGACTGGAACTAGGCTCAGCGTAATGGGTCACAAAGTAGGACTAATTAGAAGCAGAGACTGCAGACCTTTGATATATGGTTGCACAAGTGCTACCGACTTTGTCTTTTACATTAGATACCAGTCATGTTTGGAGGATATTTCATGTTGTGTCTGATAGAGGGCCTGAGCTGTAACCTAAACAGAACCATAAAATATAACCAAAGCCCTGAATTATGTACGCCCTTGTCAGGTGATTTCCTATTTACGGAGATGTTTTGCAAGACCCAGGAAGAGATGGAGTTCAAGCTGACTGTTGAAGAAGTGAGAGGTTTTTTTTTAGCAAAAGCAGGAGGTACGATAATGAGAAACACTAAACAACATTTCTGTCGCTGAAGTCAACAAAAGTAATACAGGTTCTTAAATGGGTCATGGAGAGTGCTGTGGGTCCAGGGGCTTTATACAGATACCGGAGTGGAAACTATTGCAGAAAGATCCTACTAATAATTCTGATCTTTGGAAGCAAATAACATAGCAATTAGAGACTCTAATTAATGAGGAAATTTACATAATTAAATTAATGTCCTGATTGTGGTAAAATGTCACATTAACATTTCATTGACATTCATATTTACAAATAAACCAAGTGTTAAGTAGCGATGCATTACATTTGCAGGATACTTTTAGAAAAAAATTACGACACTGTGCAGGAATTTACTTTTTTATCATCACCTACCGCTCTCCCTGCATAGGACACAAGATCACATGTTTGAATACCCACAAAAAATTCCTGAGAGCAATTTTTTTGATCCTTGGCATTAGACAAGTTGTTAAATTCTTTGTGTACAGATGAACTATTCCAGCATATTGTAACACCCAACTATCTTTTATGCAGCAATCCAATTTCTGTACGGTCTTTTAGAAGCAGTTGGAGAAAAGGATAGTATATGGTTCATTAGACTTGTGTTTTGTTCCTGTAAAGTTACTTAAATGCCCTGTTCCCTCTTTGGCTTTTTTTTATATCAGGAATTT
This sequence comes from Nycticryphes semicollaris, assembly GCA_013400055.1. Classification (NCBI taxonomy): domain Eukaryota; kingdom Metazoa; phylum Chordata; class Aves; order Charadriiformes; family Rostratulidae; genus Nycticryphes; species Nycticryphes semicollaris. The sequence goes on along the minus strand of VXBJ01004035.1, from coordinate 375,287 downwards.
CACTGATGACCAGTGTGGCAGAGAAATATTTTCACCATTTCAGTGATTTCTAAGTAACATGCTCCTATTGTATGGTGAGATTAAACCCTACAGTGAGTGAAAACTAAACAAGCATTTCTAAATCCACCTGAAGGGAGCAGAAAAAAAGACTCTGAAGTTGCAGTAAATGTAATCCCTGCTTTGATATTCATATGTTTCATCACTAGAATCTTTCAGGATTAGATCCAACTCCTGAAACAATTATAACAGGATTTGAAAAAAAAGCCTTTGGCATCTTCAGAGTCAATATGACACATCTTTATCATGTAACACTGTCTCTGCACCCATTTTTCTCTGTATAAGTTGAATGTTATTGATTTGGAAACTGTACACCTATTTCAACATTCAAATACGTACCAGGGATGCTTGTAGGCATCTCTGTGGGGCTGTATTCTTTCTGGGACAGAAAAGCTTAATGACCGTCTTTCTCGTCTAATCCTATAGCACCATACATGACAAATATGAGGTCCCAGAGGCTAAAGACAGAGCTGCATCTCTCTGGCCTCCTTCCTAATAACAACAAGAAAGACAGGAGATTATGCAAAGAGTCTCACTGAGTCAAAATCTGATTTCAGCTTCATAGGACAAAGGTCCTAATTTTGAACATTCACAGTAGGCCTATGCCTAATCCAGGAACCTGGTCCTAGATTTAACATGGGTCTTGTTTTATGCTAAATCAAATCTAACACCAATCTTATCTATTTATTTTCTTAATATCCAGCTTCTGCATCACAGCTTTGAGGAACAGATACTTAAGTGCTTTAAAAAGGAGAACAATTTATTATTTCCATTTTAATGCACAGAGTGACAGTTTTTAAGGTCACCTTGCTAGGCCAGGAACAGGCTTCTGGGGAGGATCCAGCTCTCTCTTGTGTGGGGATGGGGTGTATGTGGGTGTTGGACCACATTGGTGGCCACACAGATGCCGTGGTTAACAAATCTGATGGATGTGCAAAGCTGGTGACAAACGTAGAAACTTTAATTTTCCTGTTTTTTTTTCTTTTTTCTCCTACCTTGGGTTAATATTAAAATGAATTTTGATTAAGGATAGTAGAAGTTACTCATCTAGCTAAAACCATTCCCCTCTTCTTTCAGTGCATAGGCATCCCTTGAGAAAAATAATATCTAAACTGGCCTGTGATTTTATTACACAAAAATGGTGGCTTCTGAAGAACATGGGAAATGCCAAGTGGAGGATAAAAACGCCGGTGTGAATGAAATGTGTAAAGGAGTAACCCTATAACCCAATTCAGGAACTTTTAGCAAACTGGATTTAGCAGAAACCTTGCAAAGCATGGATAACACTAGTGGAACTCCCACAGCCTCTGCACTGGTGTGACAAAAAACTGGGGGACAGGTGAGGACACCTGGCTGGCTGGGGACACACATTAGGGTAACATTGCTGTTACTAAGCAATGGACTTGGGGATGATGAAGGGGGACTGATTCTGCCCACCTCTGCCCAGCTGTGTAGGGTTGCTTGATGTGCACTTCCCAGTACCTTCTCCAGTACAGCTTTTAATGCCTTAGTGATAACTTTTCCAACACTTCTCTTAAGAAACCACTAGGAAACACCTAAAGCACTCACTGTCAGGAAATTTCCCTTGATATTCAGTCTTAACATTTCTCTCTGAAATCTCATCTCATTATTTTTATTTATAACCTCTTGAAACACCTTGAATAATTCTTTTCCATCCTTTCTATTTCCCAACACACACAGGGAGATACTCACATTTCCTCTCAGCATTCACCCAGTCAGCCTATTCAGAAATTTCCTTTAAAGTTCCTTCAAAAGCCTCTGTTTCTGCAAACCCCTTTTCTTTCAGTCATTAAGCAGGGTTTTGGGGGAGGAGGAAAATCGGGGGGGAGAAGCTGCACAACAAAAAGAGAGTGTGGCTCTTTAGAGAATGGAGGAGATGTAGGAGAAGCAAGAATCGCTCTGTGCTGGATTTCTAATAAAAGCTTCTGGTGTTGGAAAGGAGTTTCTCAGCTCCACGGCGCTCCTGTGACACCCCAGCGTTGGCAGGTTTCCCTGCAAAAGGGTTGCTGCAGGATCTTCATGCCCTCAGCCCCGATGTGATGGGTGATGGCTGGGGACCCGCTCCCCAGCATGTACTTCATCCAGTATGAGATGACATTTCCTTATTGGCAGCTGGTTTTATCTCTTTCTTACAAATGGACCTTCCAAAAGCTCATTTAAGAAGATGCAGTGGAAAAGCAAAGGTTTCAGCCAAATGGTGTTTGGCTTTTGTGGATGAACAAAGGAGTCGGCCAGGTTTTTGTTGTTTGAATGTCCTTGTCTGAGTTCACAACTTGTAAACCCATTTCCCTTTTCCAAAATAATACTTCCTGCAGGGAATTGCACTCAAAAGCTTTTGTTAGGGCTGCTGCGGGGAGTGGGAAGGATTAGAGTCCACAGAAGTATCTAAGTGCCTAATTGTCACCAGCTTCAATAGGAACTGCCCTAGACTTACCTTAGAGGATGCATATCAAAGATAGATACTTTTAAAGGGGATTGCTCTCTATCCAAGTCGATAATCTCCTTGGCTCCTGTCAGAGTTTTTCTGCAAAAGGTTTAATTCTCTCGTTTTTCTTGCTGGCTTGAGAAGCTGAGACACAGAGTGGAGGGGGACTGCAAGGTTGGCAAAAGATGGCTTCAATAACTCCTGATTCCTATAAAGGAAAGGGGCTGTGCAAGGGGCAGTGACATTAACACTGATTTAGAAAGGCTCTGCATTTCTAACACATGGTCAGCATGCTCAGCCTCCATGGAAAGAATCTGCCCTTGGCCTTTGCTCTCAGCCTGTATTGCCTCAGCCTTCACAACCTGATTCCAAAGTGCTTGGCATTAGTTTCTCCTGCCACAGCGGTATGGAAATAGCAATGAATCCCAGTGATGTCCTTGCAGCATTTAGCAAGCAGTGTCACTACAGCTTGCTTTTGAATTTCCCCACATAGGGTGCCAGGCAGTTTTTCAGCCCATATGTGCTGACTGTAAGGTAGAAGCTCATGACCTAGAGTTGTTCTCTTCACGGCACAGCAGAGAGCAGGTGAGAGAGAGGAGAAGACGACGAGTTGTGTTGGTTAACACTTATACATAAGTGGGACATATCAGTGCTAGCCAGGTTGCTCCGATGGCATTGTCAGGAGACGTTTGCATGACAGCTCTGTCCCACAGTGCAGTGGGAGACATCACACCAAGTAGCACTTTATTAAAAAACCCTCTCTCAAATATGAATTGGTTACGGCAAGTACCTGACATTCAGGGCTTATATCTATAATTACTCCAGAATGATGACCCTCTTTGACTGCAAACATAAAATAACTTCCACCACTGATGTTGCATCTGTACTTCACACGGCCTTGACGGCATCACTGCCCTGAGGAACCGGTTTGCTGCTTTGTTTTGAGCTACTCCAAATTCAAAGCTAAAACATCTATTTGGAAGCCAGTGGAATAGTAGGGATATTTTAAAATATCAGGCTGACATCCACCTTCTGGTAGGAACACCGAAAAATGGAAAATGCAGTTACCCAATCTGACTTGGGATAGTGTATAATTAATTAGCCCAGTAAAGTCAGTCAGTCTGCATCCATTTCTAATATAGAGAAAGCCACATCTACGCAGAAATTACTCCATATCCCACTTGCCCTCACTGAGTCTTCAGCAGTGTTAGAGTTGGCTGAATTTTCAAAATAATCTTCCAATTTGTATTTTGGTAAACACTTGACAAAACCCCAAATATTCCACTTAAAAACAGTTTCCCTCTTCTTTCAGTGCATGCTCCAATTTGCTGAAGTATCTCCTTGTTCCTAATTTGCAGTGTCTGGGGTAGGGGGAAAGAGTGGCTACAGAAGTAATCCTTAGTTAATTTCTTATTTATAAATTTATTTTTACCAGCCATCTAAAAGAAGCTGGAGCTTCTCCATCTCCTGCATGTTTCTGTCTTTTACGATCCTTCTGCTCTGAACTGTCCTTAATCCATGGGAGAGGATGCCCACACCCACTGGTCCTCAGTAATGTCTGGTGGGATTTGCTGCAGCGTTTTGTAGCTGCCATGCTTTGGAAAGGAGGGCTTTCTGTTGGCCCATCATGTTGGAGGAGGTTCTGCCCTTTGCTGGCCCTTATGCGTGAACCCTGAGACTTTAATGACCTTACATATTTTATTACAGCTGCCAGTGTCATTAAAAAGCTAACATAAAATGCAGCAAAAAAAGAGGCAAAACAATGGAGGGCAAGTTTGGGAGGATCTTCTGCCAGACCACCTCTCTCAGCCCTGGCTGCTCTCCATGTCCAATGCCTGCTGGTCATGGCTGCTACAAAGGCAGCAGGACATAAAGCTGCTGAAGGACATGGGCAGCCAAAATGGAGCAAAAGAGGGAGAAAACACAGTTTTTGGAGTCTCTTCTTTACGTGGACTCCTTCCTAGTGATCACTATTTGTACCTGTAGAGTTATTAGTTATTTCAGTTTGTTTCTTGTAACCCAATGTTGTTGGAGGCTGACGCCCTGCGAAAGGGCTACCAGGGGTGGGAGGGTGCAAGGGAGCTGCACCCCTTCTTGCTGAACCACACTATGGGGCCTTTTACCCCTGCACCAATTGGCAGCAGTTGCCCTGCCAGAATTTCTACATACCTGATCCTTCAGGAGCTGAAACACAAGATGAACCACAAGCTCATCCTGAACCACAAGATGAAACACAGGATGAAACACAAGCTGTGTGGAGCAGTCAACACTCTGGAAGGAAAAGATGCCATCCAGAAGGACCTTCACAGGCTTCAGAAGTGGGCCTGTGCAAACTTCATGAAGTTCAAGAAGGCCAAGTGCAAGGTCTTGCACCTGAGTTGGGACAATCCCAAGCAGAAATACAGGCTGGGTGGTGAATGTATGGAGAACAGCCCTGAGGAAAAGGATTTGGGATAGCTGATGGTTGAGAAGCTCAACATGGGCTGGCAACACGTGCTGTCACCCCAGAAAGCCAACCCCGTATTGGGCTGCATCCCAAGCAGCATGGCCAGCAGGGTGAGGGGGGACACACATTTGGTCTCTCTGCTCAGCTCTGGGCAGACATTACCTGGTGTACTGCCTCCAGCTCTCGGGCTTCAGCACAGGAAGGACATGGACCTGTTGGAACAGGTCCAGAGGAGGCCATGGAGATGATCAGAGGACTGGAGCCCCTCTGCTGTGAGGACAGGCTGAGAGAGCTGGGGGGGGGGTTCAGCCTGGAGAAGAGAAGGCTCCAGGGAAACCTTAGAGCACCTTCCAGTCCCTAAAGGGGCTACAGGAGAGATGGAGAGGGACACTTGATGAGGGAGGGGAGCCATAGGATGAGGGGGAATAGTTTTAAACTGAAACAGGGGAGATTGAAATGAGATATTAGCAAGAAATTCTTTGCTGTGACTGTGAGGGTGATGAAACCCTGGCCCAGGTTTCCCAGAGAAGCTGTGGCTGCCCCATCCCTGGAGAGGTTCAAGGCCAGGTTGGATGGGGCTTTGAGCAACCTGGTCTGGTGGAAGGTGTCCCTGCCCAGGGCTGAGGGTGGCACTGGATGATCTTTAAGGTCCCTTCCGACTCTATTATGTGATTTTTTGATTCTACGGGTCTGGTTGACTAGGAGAAGGACACGTCATGAGCTAAATGATACGCTCCTTTTGTGGCAAATGGGATACACAGCATAGTCTGGGTAGAAAAAATTACAAAAAAGTACTTTTAAATCAGAGGTAGAAGACTCCCTTCACTTCTTGTATTTTTCCAGTAATTATGTGCAATTTCTTACATGTCGGCCAAGGAAGGGTGGCAGAAACAGTTCCTCAAACAAATATATTCACCTTGCCCACTGCTAAAATTTAGAAAAATATGTGCAGCTTAAATAAATGTGTTTGCTGAACTAGTCTGACATTTTCACTGCAAGTTCCCAAGGAAGGTGCTGTTTTACCTGGGTTTTGTTGCTGTAATTCAGTCAGGGTTCTTCTAGATTTGATGAAAACTATTTTTACAAGTTGGTCTTTACTGAGCTGGTCCAAAAAAAAAATAAATGAAAAAGCTGCCATGATTTACCATATCCAAAATATTTTTCCCAGCTCTAGTTCCTAACGGTTTTTGTCAGTCATGCCTAGAATAAAAAGTGCTCTTTTTCATGCACATGAATTTGAAACAATTTTCCTAAGAAATTCTTGGAACCCTCCCACATACTCTTTTATTATGATTTTTTCTTTTCCTTTTTTTTTTTTTTTTACTTTTTTTGGTTTGGTGCGATTATCATAATGTGTTTGAGTATACTGAATACTTTAAGGAAAAGAACAAAAATAAATGGGCTGGGCTTGGCTGACTGAGCGCAGTTAAATCCAGAGAGCTGCTTCTGAGATAATGTGGACATTTATGACTGGGAGTGGGATTACTGAAATGGGATAAAATATCATTAGTGCCTGGCTAAAATACCTGCTGAAGGATTTTGGTATTAAGATTTACGGAAACAACAGACCTAAGGATCATATTTTATGACTGACTACACTCTGGCCCAGCTCTGTCTATGGGAGCCAGCCTCCAAATACCTTTCATGAACAGGAGGTTTTGCAGGCGCTTACGTTCCAACGGGACTCCTTGTGCTAACGACTTTCCAAGATGAGTAAAGTATCATCACCTACCCCTATGAAATATAAATCAAAAAATCAGCCCTTCCAGTGGCTGGGGAACAACAAGAGAGAGTAAAACTCAAGCTGATTTGTAAGGCATTGACAACACGCTGAAGCAATATCCAGCTTCCAGGGAGGAAAATGTAGTTTTTGTAAGAGGAAGAGAATGTAACAGCCCCTTCTCCCATGGGGAGGAAAAAAAACCCCTTTTCTTCTCAAATTGGTCGAGTTTCTCAGGGAGAAGGGAATTCCTGGCAGGGAAAATGCCCTTTGATTCTTCAGCTCTCTGGAAACTGAGCTGAAGTTGTTGTTGGTTATTTTTTTCCATGGTGCAGCCTGTCCCTGCTTTGTTGACCTGGATATTCCTCCCTGTTTTGAGAAGTTTTGTCTTAGGCTGGAAAAAGGGAAAAATATGGACTTTTGCTCGTCTTTCATCAGGTTAAAATGAAATACAAAAACAAGAGGGCTTTTGGGTTTCCAGAGAATTACAGGCATTTCTGATATGTTAAAATTATTAAAAATTCCAACTGGAGTCAAGCAAGTTCAGTCGATGTTTATTTCCTTTGAGTCTTTTCAAAGCCGCTGCCTTCTCCTCCCTTGCGTTTTTTGTGTGATGGTGAAAGAATAATTTAGCAAACTGCAAGAGAAAAAGACTCTTTTTCTCTCTCTGTCCCAGGATTTTGACTTTGAAACTCCTCACCACCTTCGAGGTGAGCGGTGCAGCGTGTAATAATCTGCAGTGAAAGCAATCCCATAGCAAAATGGTCGTCGCCCTTGGATGGAAGAGGATGCAGTAATGGCAATAGCAGAAGGAGGTATGTTTTTACAGTGTCCTCCTTGTCCTAAGGGCATTTCAAGTTGCATCTGTATCTCTATCACCAAGCTATGGGAAGGCGATTAAACCCTCTCAGCCTGGAGAGCTTTCACGGTAGGAGTGGGGCCAGAGGAAGAGAGAAAACAGCAAGATGGGATAAATCAGCCTCCAAGTACTTCATTTGCTTGTTTTCCTTCTCCATTCCTGGCTACAAACACACCATGGCCTGTAACAAGCTGTCCTTTCCCTGTCCCAAACCCCCTCAGCCATTGCGAGGGCGATCCCCCCAGCCAACTCCCTCCCTCACTTGGGTATCTGAAATTTAGATTATCTGTCCCTCTGCTTGGTTTTGACCCACCGACCTCCCTCCCCTGCAGCGTTGTGCAGCATCAGCAATTGGTCCTGCTGGCAAATGTGTGATCCCTGCAAGGTGACTGACCAGCATCCCAGCACAGTGCCTTTCCGGGGTGGTAAATTCATGAAAAACCCTGAATTCAATGTTACAGCGAGGTGTGGAATGGGAAAAGGAGATCTTTGACAGCTGGTGAGGAAATGAGTATCGATTACAGATTAGTAACACACCATGGGTATAAACTCTGGGCCAGTTTGGGGTAATATTTAGCAACACCCCAGCTTTTTTGTTTGGCAGGGACAGCGTGCTCTCAGCATTTCTTTAAAGAGCAGCCAAGGGACACCCAAGGGAGGGTGGAAGTGGGTGAGCAAACAGCAGCTCTCCCTCCTGGACAGGAGAGAGGTGAAGCCCACGTTAAAGGGACAACATGCTTCAATTAGGCATGGTGATACCTGAAATCCTGCTCCGAAAATCTGCCAAAAGATAAAGACATAATGCAGAAAACACAATCTTATACTTATATTCTTACAGGGCGTGTGGATTCAAGAAAACCAAGAAGAAATGTGACCCAGAACAGTCAGGTGCTTGCAGTCAGCATCCATCTGGTGATTGCACCACTTCCAATAGCGAGCATTAAAATATTAGATAGACTGAATGTATCAATCAAACTCGGAATTGATTCAGTTCCTGGTTAGGGACTAGTAAAACCTTGATCATTACAGAAGAAGCTGAAAGTGCAGCAAAGTGATTGACTGACATCCCTTGGGAGCAGTGACATACACCACAGTCTGCCCCAGCAGGCGGACCAGAAATGTCAAAATGTCTAAAGCAGATCTACTGAGGAGCTGAAATGGCGGTCAGGATGGAGGGGTGGGGTGCCTTAAAGCAACCAAGAAGAAAGCAGGCCTTTGCTGCCAGCCCAGAAAGCCAACCCCATCCTGGGCTACATCCCCAGCAGTGTGGCCAGCAGGGTGAGGGGTTCTGCCCCTCTGCTCCGCTCTGGTGCAACCCCCTGCAGTGCTGCCTCCAGCTCTGGGGCCATCAACATAAGAAGGACATGGACCTGTTGGAGAAAGTCCAGAGGAGGGCCACAAAGATGCTCCGAGGGCTAGAGCACCTCTGCTGTGAGGACAGGCTGAGAGAGTTGGGGGGGTTCAGCCTGGAGAAGAGAAGGCTCCAGGGAAACCTTAGAGCACCTTCCAGTCCCTAAAGGGGCTACAGGAGAGATGGAGAGGGACTCTTGATGAGGGAGGGGAGCCATAGGATGAGGGGGAATAGTTTTAAACTGAAACAGGGGAGATTAAGATTAGATACTAGGAAGAAACTTGTCACCCTGAGGGAGATGAGAGCCTGGCCCAGGTTTCCCAGAGAAGCTGTGAATGCCCCATCCCTGGAGAGGTTTAAGGCGAGGTTGGATGGGGCTTTGAGCAACCTGGTCTGGTGGAAGGTGTCCCTGCCCAGGGAAGAGGGTGGCATTGGATGGGCTTTAAGATTGATAGGAGTTTCTGGAAAGCGGGGACGTAGATGGAACACATGTGGAGATTCCTTCCCTGCCTGCAGTCAGGTAGGAACATGCTTGACACTGGGCACTGCCACATGCCACTGGAGGAGAGGCTTGGAAATCAGCTCACAAATAAGACTTGGGCAGGGTTTTGCAGATACGCATGCAGAGGACAGAAAAGCTGTGCTGTAAATTGGGGCAGATGACTGAAAAAGAATAAGGCAAATGCCAGCTCCTATGACAAATGGACAAGAGCGATGTTAATAATAAACCGTGACGTGCTGCAGGAGAAGAAGTGTTAATTGCATGCATGGTGATGCATAGATTAACCTTTGGCTACACTGAAAAATATTTCAGCAACAGGCATACATTCCTGCACAGACGATGAAAAGTCTGTACCGTGCCCTGGTTACTCTGGATTCATGTGGTAAAAATGTGAATGACTGACAGTTGCCTTCTTTGTGATGGGACAGCCTGTGCCATCACTTTAAAACACAGCTGTCCCCAAGCAGTGGCACAGCAGACTGTGTCCAGCACCCCAAGGAAGGTGGTCAGTGCTCCCAACAAATCGTGAGCAGAACATACCATGAGCATTTTCATAATACGATGCATTAATCATGTGCTACTCTTACTAATGCATTTGCCACATGAAATTACCACTGCTGCATCTATAATACCTATCACAATAAATTAGTGAAATCCCAGCCTGCTTACAGAAGGCAGGAGCCCACTCCAATATCAAGCTTAATATTGGTTTCAGATCAACCAATCTTTCCTTATTGGGTTGGAAATAATAGACAAGAAAAAAGACTCCTGGGGCAGGGAGGTCCATTTAGGCAAAGGCATGCTCCACAGAACCACATCATAGAATCACAGAATGGTTTGGGTTGAAAGGAACCTTAAAGACCATCCAGCTTGACACCCCTGCCCTGGGCAGGGACACCTCCCACCAGACCAGGTTGCTCAAAGCCCCATCCAACCTGGCCTTGAACCCCTCCAGGGATGGGGCAGCCACAGCTTCTCTGGGCAACCTGTCCCAGGGTCTCACCTCCCTCACAGTGAAATCATAGTGATAGATCTTTCAAAAGGTTAATGTTGTATCACTCCTTAATTCCCACTAAACAGGAAAGCCGTACCGTACAGTGCCTGCGTTACTGTTTCACTCAGCACTGCCTGCCTGGATTTTTGTTTTCATTCTTACAAAGCACATGGTGAACTCCCCAACAGCACGGGGATAAAAAAACCATCAATCATGTTTTTGACACTTCTAGAAGGTAGGTGCTTAACACACAAGAGATCCATCACACATTGCTCGTCAGATGAGCCACCCTCTCCCTGTAGTAACCTGATTATGTGGCCTGCCTTAAATGAAATTAAGCTGTTATTAAAGGCTTCAAGATATCCAGCTCTCTACCAGACCTTTTGTAAAGCATCTTGCCGATTTTTGCTCATCTTTTTAAAAGTGCACCGCTCCTGTGACAGGGTACAAATGGATTTAACTTCTGCTGCGACTGTTTGGTTCAAAACTAGCAAACTCACCATTAATTATTGATCTGGCTTGTCAAGCTATAGCATCAATTATTGCAGCCCGGGCACATGGGGCTTTGGAATTAAAAGCATCCATAACCTTTGTGTGGAAAAGGCTTACTCTTTTTTTTGGCTTAAGAATACTTTTTTTCTTCCACAACATGTTCATGACTTCTATGGATATGGTCTCCACTCCCACATGGCTGTTTCCCAGCCCAGGTGAGTCTCTGAGCTGATGAATAACAACAGTAAATGGTACCCAGAAGGGACCCCCTTATAAGCATAAGATTGTTCCTTTCTGGAGCTGATACTCTATTCCCTGAGGAGAGTGGAAACCACCGTGTCACTCTTTTGCCTCCTCAAGATGAATATCTTTCAGTTTTAAGCTTGTAAGAATATCTTTGCTTTTCATCCATTCCAGCTGTGACGTATATTTGCTAGGTAGAAATGGAAGTTACGGCCATCAGGAGTGGAAGATGAATCCGTTGACATTTCCCTGGAGTAATAGGATTCAGATTTACTTCTGGAGGATGGGAAAATGACTCTGACAGGGAGCCCTAAAATCCTGGGCTGGGAAAATATGTTTTTGTAATTGCACTTGTTGATGAGGAAAGGATAAGCAAAAGGGTAGAGCAGTATTTCTTTTCTGACTGATTCAAGAAATATTAGCTTGCCAATTTTAGAAAGCTATGAAAAATCACCTTGTAGTTATTAGGGCTGGGAGTTACAATGAATTACAGAATCCTTAGAGCGATATTTCTGAGAGCTTTTATATAGACACATTTCTTAGCACTGAAAAACAGGGAAATAATACTTCACATGGGATTTGTGGGTTTGCAAATGAAAGCAACACTTGCTCGTAGCAACATGAGTGCATAAAGGAGCTGAGTCTTCACTCTGACCTCAGTGGATGTTGCAATCCCCAGATTAATGCTCACATTCTACCTGTTTGTGGGCTGCTGCTCCAAAATGTGCATTTCAGAGGGATCTTCTCCTCCAGAAGTGTTCTTGGGTCTCAGGTTTTGGCAGGCAGTTGCCAGGTTATTTTTCCCCATTTCATCTTGTGTTTTATGGTTCGGTTGGGAATTTCTCTGCCTTCTGTGTTTTTTACAGCACCTACTTCAACACCACCTTTCTCCTTCACTGGCACTACATACTAAAGTGAATGTGTTTATGAAGTATTAAGATTAAGAAGAAATTGTAAGGTATGAGGCTGGAAAGAAACTACTGAGTGTAACCCACAGTATTGATTTTTGCCTACAGGATCTTCCAGCTAAAATAAATCAGCAAAACCCTACTGTTTAGACTCTCACATGGAGCTCTATCCCTCGAGAGAAAAGGAATCAACCATTCCAAGGATGCTGAATGTGTACACTCAGTAGGGAGGTGCAGCTGACTAAGTCTTTCTATCAAATGCATCCAAGCAAATATGGCTAAAATACAAATCTCTTTTATTTCAGAACAAAAAAACCCCATGGACATTTGCATGAAAGATCTCAAGGAAAATGTTTTCATTTCATTTATCTGCTTTATTAGACAGGAAAAACTGGTCTCTGGACCTTTACCAAAACATGTACCTTAAACCATTCCATTCAGCTAAGGGTATTAAGCCAGTGAGCTCATCACAACTTTTCCTTTCATACCTGACCTAGAAGCTAAATTAATAAACAGTTTTTTGCCTTAGCTGAGGTGCTTGAGCTGAGAAAGCATGCTGAAGGTTGCTCCTTGAGACCAAACAGCAAACTGTGACCAGTGGAGAGATGCCCTGGGAGAGGGCAGAGCCATGCCCTGGTGTTGCTCCATGGCCTCAGCTCAGTATCAGCCAAGGGGAATCGCTCAGATAAATAGTGAGGTCACAGGAGCTGGGTTAAGTTCAGTCCAGTGGGATGGAAATTCGTAAGTAATGACTTCACCGTGACCTATGAATAAGAATCTGACCTTCCCGGTGGGGCAACTGAGTCAATGGTTAGCAGACCAGCCCTTGATATCTTACAAACACATAGCTGCTGAAACAGAGACCTCCCAGAAGCCGGCAGGCTGTGCCTAGGATCCCATACTTTGAGAACCAGAAGCAGCTTTCAGCTACTGATCCGATCTGCTGCCAAAGGCTCCTCTGAGAGGCTGTTAGGGTTGGAGGTGCATGGTGTGAAGTTAGTGAATGGGGAAGCCTTTGTGTGCATGCTCACACAAGCTGGTAAGTTCCTCCTGTCTCTTCACAGGAGCCAACACTCCCTCAGGCAGTTGAGATTCTGTGGGAAAATATATACCCAAATAGTTCTCCCTTTGCTGCAGACAGCAGACAAGAGAAGCTTAAGAGGTCAACGGTTCACAATTGCCCTTGTTCTCAAGGGAAATGGAGAAGTTGTTAGTTCCTAGTTCTTTGATTTCAGCACTTAGGGGAAATAAAATTAGCATCATTCATTGCACCTTTGTGGAACACTTTGAAAACCTGTATACTCAGATGGTCTAACCTCAAACAAGCAAGCTACTGGGTTTGGCATGTCCCTTGGCAGTGAAATACAAAGGATAGAAGGTTGCAATGGTTTACCATTTCCCCTCTGAGCAGACAGATTCACTCCACGAAGCTGAACAAGATGGAATAGTTTGGAGAGCTCAGAGATAGGCAACAAAGGACATCCTTTTTCTTGCACTTGCCAGCCCCAGAGTTATTTGGGATATTTTGAGAGTCTTCTGCGAGGACATGCAGGAAAGCAGAACACAAGTGAACACTTCCATGACTGATTTTGTCAATCCTCTCACCTTCACCATCTCTGCTTGGGTCCCACACGACTCCAAACTGACTGTGAATTCATGTGTCACTTGCTCAGGCCATTCCTGTCTCAGGGGCTATCAAAGCACCCTTGCTCCCTTCAGAAGAAGGGCTACGCTTCAAAAAGCAGACATGCCAAAAATGGATCAGTGAAAACACTTATGCCCTTTAACAGGCTGGATGAAAAATAATAAGTCTCATCAGGAGGCTCAGTCTAATTGCTGGGATTACAGCAGCAATGGAGAAGTAGGGGGAAGAAAGCTACCAGGAGATGTGTTCAGAAGAAATGTGTTCCCTTGACTTCCCTCACAAACTGGAAGAGAAAACTGGCTGATGATTCAGTTTTGCCTTTGATTCAACATGACTAAATATTGCAAAGATAATTGGTGTTATGGCCATTTGTGCTGGCAGCTGTACTCCAATACTTTTTAAAGTCATTATCTGTTAAGCCATTTGCAAATATACAGTGAGACTGGCAATGCCTCATTAAAACGCTGAAGAAGAGAGTCATAAATTTTATTGCCTCAGCATTGCATGTTGAAGTCATAATGGTACAGGTCTGTTCTGAATGTATAAACTCCCTTATCTCCTCAGCAAAATCTCATGTTTTTCTGGACAAGCTCTTGAGAAGGGCATAAAAATGAACAATGCCGCCAGCACTCAAACAGAGAGGTCTGACTGGCTCCGTTTTATTTTTTTTTTCATTTAAGGCAAATGCTTGCTCTAACCATGCAGAGAATGTATTTTAAAAAGTAATCATACTATCAGACAAATTCCTCCAGCAATTTTAGGCTTTAGACTTATCTATGATGCTTCACTTTCTGTCCACTATTTCTCCTGATGCACATGAACTTTTATTTCAGGGTCTCAATCCAATCTTACTGAGTTTAGTGGAAAGAACTTTGGTTTCCTTCAGTTTTTCATCTAGCCCTTAATCAGGACATCTCTATTTTTATTAGAAGAGAATAAATTTACTAGTGCTTTAGAAAAGCTACATTGCCATCAGTTTAGAAAAATAGCTTGTTTATAAGTGAGGAAGAAACACAGAAATTCATGTGATACCGTTCTGTATTCTAGGGACATGCCTCTAGTCTGTCCTCAAGAATTTGCTGTTTGTTGTTGTAAATGTGTATGTATAAAGAAGACATATTAATAAGAGTTTAATTCTGTGAACTTCCCAGAAGTTTAATAGTGTTTGAGAGACAAACAAATCCCACCGAGTGAGTCAACTGTGTCTTATTCCTCATGAACCTGGAACTGGGCTCTAGAGAAGTAAATGTAGACATATATTATTTAGCCTAATAAAATCCTCATGGGCTGGGATCAGTTTCTTGCTTTTTTATTCTCACCATTTCTCTCTGCATGTCTTCAGATTTGGTGAGGGATTTTTCAGGATGTACATTCTCCTTGATGTACATGCAAGTCACCTCCCTGTGTCACTGTGCATTTGTATGCGTATCTGGGGGAAAATAAATCACCTTTGTATAGCTTCTCAGAGGGAGTTAATCTGTTTAGGATTGAGCTATCTATTCTATAAGACCGAAGATGGTTGCTTTAAATGGCATGGATGCTGGAATATCAGTGTGCTGGAGTTTCACTGCCACACTGTCATGGTGCAGGAGATATAGAGCAGGGACAATAAGATGACACTACCAATATAAAGCCAGATTTGCCAGCATCATCCCCAGTGATTTAATTCAAGGGTATGATGTCATTCACCTTGAGTTAATGCAGAAATACAGTCTGTATTTCAAGGTCTGAACATTTCCATATAGATAAAAATGCCACTCGCTCACAAATTGTTCAAAGCCTTTTCGTGCTTTTTGGAGCTGGATGGCTAAGCAGCATCCTGGGAGGCTCTTCTAACCCTGCAGGAGAAGGGCATTCCTGCTGGAAGCTGTTAACTGGAGCTGGGGTAACATCATAGAATCATAGAACTGTTTGGGTTGGAAGGGACATTAGAAATCATCGAGTTCCAACCCCCCTGCCCTGGGCAGGGACACCTCCCACCAGACCAGGTTGCTCCAAGCCCCCTCCAACCTGGCCTTGAACCCCTCCAGGGATGGGGCAGCCACAGCTTCTCTAGGCAACCTGTTCCAGTGTCTCAGCACCCTCACAGCAAAGAATTTCTACCCCATACCTAATCTAAATCTCCCCTCTTTCAGTTTAAAATTGTTCCCCTTCGTCCTATCACTACATTCCCTGATCAAGAGTCCCTCCCTATCCCTCCTGTAGGCCCCCTTTATTCCTACTGGAATTAACTGGGCTGAAAGGAGTAACAAGGGGGATAGACTGATATCCCTTATTCCAAAACTTTTCACCTGTGCCAATGCAATGATGGAGCCAAACATGCTCTGCAGGCTGGTACATGGGCATCAGATATCGTGCATACCCGACGTGGCCTCTTCCATCCTTCTGCATCTCTTTGCTACACCAGCTGAGAACTGCTTTAAAAAGAGAGAAATAAAGGAAACACATTTCAGGTTTGTCATTTTTAAGGCAAGACAAAATCTAAAAAAAGAAAACCCAACAAGGAATCATAGGAAAATCTTACAAGTACATGAGAGGCCTCTGAGTGTTTTGATCGCTGAAGCTGTCCGGAGGCATTGCCAGATTTTTTCCCCGGAGTGCTGGAAAAACTCTACCCTGGGATAGATCGGCTTTGTCAAGTGTTAGGAGAATCGGTTTGGCCTTGATGAAGCTGAGGGTGGAGTTGGGAATGAAGCCTGGTTCCTGGTCAAACTCTGGCTTTGATCTCAACTACGGAGAGACTAGCACCTCTCACCATAATTTGGGATCTGCCACAAATATGTAAAGTTCAGACTTTTCTTTTTTTTTTCCCCCTTCCTTTTTCCATGCTTTAGGTTTTTTCCTTCTCCTCTTGGACTCTCTTGTCGCTTTGGGAGCTTGACCTCTGAGCAATGTTGGCAGCTGTGTATGCCAATGTTGACATCCCAGCCATGTACAGCTGCACAGCCCACAAACCTCTGTAGTCAGAAGGTCAAATCACCTCAGGAAAAAAAAAATAAATATAAAATTAACAACTAATAATTGGCCAATCACCAACAGCTTCCGTTTGAAAACCTTAATGCATTTAAGAGCACAACAAGCACCTTTGTAAAGGTTGCCCAGCCCTTTTTTACACCCCACACTCGACACTGCTACTTGTCACCCTGAGTAGGTAAATTAGACGGGACAAATTCTTGGCTCCGTTCTCCAAAGCACCGGTCAGCTTCATAAGATACATCAAGGCAAGGGAGCTGGCTCAGGGAAATTTCTCTTTGGGCCAAGATGTCATTCAAATCAGGTGTTAGAACTCAGTTCTTTCCCTGTCTGGGATGTTACACAGCTGTGTGCTTGGTGAGGGGACAGCCCAGCCCTCGGTGAGCCTCAGAGGTATGGTCAAGTATGTTCTTACCAAAACACCACGCCCTTGAGGACAGTAAGTATGATATACAGCATCTACAGGAAATAATTTTAGGATTAAAATCAGGAGAGAACTTCCTACTGTGTTTCAGTTTAGACTTGGAAATTAATATATTGTCCCAAGCTGCATAGTTAAGGGATACTGATGCAGGAGAGCCTGATGTTTATTGAATCACAAGCATTGTTGGTGCAGCACTGTTATTTCTTTTAAGCCATTCCACCTGGAATATGGTGTTACAGGACACCAGTGAAATCTACAGCATGATATTGAAATAACTGGATAATTTCACCAGCACCCTGTGCTGGTATTGCAGTTTTCATTACATTCCTATTACAGCAGCAGATTTCAATGCCTCCTTTTTTCATCTGGTGATGCTTTTCCACTCCAGGTCTCCCCCAGAGACTTCTGTAAAACTTCCTGTGAGTTCTCTTCCAGCCTCAGCATACTTTGAGCATAAGAAGCTGCCACAAGTTAAACTATGTGAATAATGTGCCTAACATCATACAGCATACACGTACAACGATGGGCAGATGGATGAAACTGGGATGGGTGGCACCGCTGTGAGACAGCATTCTCTGAACTTTGTAGTGGTGGGAAACGAGTAGCTCCAAATGTTTTGTAAATTGACCCTCCAGCCCAGAAAAGCCAAAGGCAAATTTAATTTAAGGTTAAGTGGAGAGGTTAAAATGTTCTGGTTATAATATGAAGGACTGAAGGAGGGCTCAGGCTTTTCAAGGATCGTACTGGGGCTGATATGATGTAAGACAGGCTTAAGCTTTTTGGATCCATACCAAGGAATTCTCATCTTATTTATGTTGGTGTAAATGATAGCAACATCTGCCTGAATACAAGAGATTCATCCACTCAAGGTCTTTAGCAATATCAGGCATAGTGCTTATCACTTTTCATTAACATATAAAATGAAGCCAAAAAGGCAGAGCACAGTTTGTTCCATTTCCACTCTAATTAGATGCACTTTGTTGTTTTCTGGATCATTCACCCTTGGTTCAATTTAAGCTTATTTTAAGACAAGCTAATCAGTCTTTTAAGTAGAGAATCCTTGGCCTCCCACTGCTCACTTGCAGTGGCGCCTAATCAGGTAGAAGGGGCATTTCTCTTTTGTGCAAATGCAAGGTTGGCACTGACCTTAAGAAGTGCCTGCCAATAAGTCAGCGCTGTGGGCTGCCACGATGCACTCAGACATGTGGCACAAATGCGTTGTACCATGATAAATGCCACAGTATACATCCAAGAAAGAGGCAAAGGACCCGGGCCTATGTAAATGTAAGGGTGAAGTAGATCCACATCCTCATTACATTTTTAACACCTAATTCTTTTCAAGTAAGGACCAAAGAAAACTCCTGTTGTGATCACATTGGCTGAAAACGCATCTTAATATGAACAATTCAATGTCTTCTCACTTTTTAAGCAACGCAGAATGCAAGTAGTGCATACAAAAGAGTGAAGGTTAAGCAGTGAAATCAATATCTTGTCCAAAGCTGAAACATTAAAGAAAACTCTTAAGAAGTCCTCTTATAGAGGACTAGATAATAGACTCTATTTTACTGTACATTATCACAGTGCATTTTGCTCCATGAATACAGGAGCTCCCCAGGTAGCAAAGCCTTTGCTTTTCATCTTTATTTCCCAGTCTTTATGAAAGGGCAATGGAAATGGAGATGAGACAGAGATGATGGTTGTTGGGATTCTGCACTGGAGCCTGAGGAGTAAGGCAAATTCTTCGGATGTTTAACTCTGCTTACTTCGCCAGGGATGTTGCTGGGCTTGCAGGGCTATTGTCTTGGTATAATATCTTTTTATACTTTTATGAATGAGCTATTTATGTAGTTTCTGTGGAAGATCTTCATCTGGTGGAAAACAATAGTGAGTGATGAGGATCTGTTCCACAGGGTTACAGATCTGACATTCAAGGGTCCCAAGAGCCTATCAAAGATAAAGTCCATTGTATTTTGATTTGAATAGAAGGAATGTTCAAATTTTAAATAAAAAAGCCATTGTTTGATACCCCAAAGAAGCTTGCCCACTGCTTTGTTTGTAGGTGAGGAGAAGACAAGAAGCTTCAGTTTCTTCCTCCAGGGAGCTAAGCACAATCAAATAGATAATTTGAGGAAATAAAGCTATTAGCTTCTTCAAACATCTTCTTTCAGGGTTGTGCATGAGTTTAGCTCACGTTGCTTATAGGGGGACTGTGTCTTTACTGCAGCAGAACCTCAGTTCTCATTGTTCCCACCCCTATATTGAAAATTTTCTATGTAGTGCAATGGCAGTTTACTTCTGAGTGGAAACATTAATAGTATGAATATGTTTATGTGCTCACCAGGAGATCTGGCATGGACTAAATTATGTGTAGTATTCTTCATAATTACGCTCAAATAAATTTTGCACTTGGAAAGCAGCCATTTTTTCCTCTCCTATTATTTCCCTTTTGTCTGCAAGTCACTTTTTTTACCATCTTTGTAACTTCTTGGGTGGTAAAAAATAGTTGTTCATGTTGAATTTGTGACATTGGCATTGGTCACGTTCCTAGAAGACAATTATGAACACCTTCTTTGATGTCCTGCACAACACACTCTAAAGAATCCAAGTCAATAATTCTCTCTTCGGCTCATAAACTGCACTTGAAGTATAGCCTGTCTCTCAGGGTGTTATTGTCTTGAGTCACTGAAACACAGACCTCAAAAAATGGAGTCTCCACCACATTTTCCTTTCTCATAGACTTCAAATAAATGAAAAAAAGAAACAACTGGTGAGCCATCATCCCCTAAGCCTAATTTGCTCTACTTACAGCACTGGGATAGACAACAAGTGGGAAAATAATGTCAATATGATACAAAAATGTTAACTTTTAAATTAAAACAGGACATGTTTTGTGTAACATAACATGTAGCAAGATAAAGTGACCCTTTATACTTAATCAGCCTCTCTGCCTGAAATCCAGCAGTTAGAAGAGTGTCCTTAGCCCACCTTTTTGACTTGACGACATTTCTGGTTTCTATTGGACTTGACTGAAGGACCTCACAGTAGGAGAAAAACTGGCGGTCTTATACTCTTGTCTGTGGTAACAGCATGTGACAAAACAACTTTGCATCACTTTCTGCACTGTGACATGGGATAATGAAGAGAATAGAAATAAAGGAATTAAAGGTTGTGGGAAGGCAACATTTTCCATCACCAGGAGGTGCCATCTGTAACCAGCTTCCCCTCCCAGCTACAGGCTTTTGGCCCAGGGCAGGACCAAGCACTCTCTTTCCACTTGGCAGGGGAAGGACACAGCAGTGAGGTCTGTCCTGTTCCTTTCTGCTCCTCAAAGGAGGTAAAAAAAGTGGGGTACTAATTACCAAGGGTGAAAAACTGCATTGTGAAGATGAAATAACACCATGCCTCCATGTGATGCCACGGGAATCCTCTTGCTTCTGATCAATTCGTGTCTCCTTTGTCAGCTCTGAGTACAGCATTGCTTTTTTTATAACCATAGATGTCTGGCTGTCTGCTAAAATTAATGAGAATAATTAGACTGCTGGATCAGGGGAAACAAAATGGGACATACTGTTGGTTTAGCACTATGCTACTCCCTGAGAACGCTGTTCTAGTGTTCTAGTGGCTGAGAGGCTGGAAGACATCATCTTTAACGACGAAAAAGGAGCTGATGAGTCATTCCAGCTACAAAAAGGATTAAAATATTTTTAAACAGAAGACTAGTTATTAATAAAGTGCAGGAAATGATAGGGAGTTATTGCACTTTGAGCAAAAAGACCAACACGATTTCCTCCCACGTAGTACTTACTTTGATGGTACTCTCCCTCCCTCTTAAATCTTATTTTTATTCCCTTTCAACTTTCTTTCAAAACTTGTTTACAAAAGTGGCCGTGGTGTTACCCTTTCTCTGGGTGGATACTCATTTGCAATAAATGGTTTCTACTTCTCAGTCTTTGAAACTGGCCAAGGTTTGGATAAGCAACTCCACTCTGTTTCTTGGAAATACCCACTTCTTGAGAATACCACCTGAAATGTCAGTACCCAGTGCAAGCGTCCCAGCCCTTCTGAATCTTCCTGGAGCTCCTTTCTTGTTAATCTTATCTTCTTAATACAGAAAGTTGAACATGTGTCACATATCTATACAAATAAAACTGCCAGGAACCAGTCGTACCAGATAGGAAGGGTGCAGAGCTGCAGAATACGGCCCCAGTGTCTTTTTTGACTGCAAAATTGACACTGGGGAAAGGACAATGATAAACATGTATCCAAAATCTTCCACCAGCCAAACCCCATTCTCACACCTACGTAACCCATTGTCCTCAGAGATGTCACCTGGCAGCACACGACATTTTCTCCATACTCTATATCCACCTTCGGCATTGCATTGGAAGATAAATTCAATGCATTCAATTATTTCAGAAGGCATTTTACATGCTGCCATTTTAAAAATTATTATTTTTTTTTCTTTGGCTGTAAATGTCATAATGCACCTTATTTTTCTCTCGATAGGTTTATGAATTTGCTTTAGCTCCTTGAAACATTTTGGCTGCTTTCCAAAGAAACTCAAAACAACAAAGTGCTGCTGAAGCACAGAGCCTCCTTAGTTTGAGCTTTTTTTTTTTTTTTCTTTGAGAGAGAGGAAAGTGTTTCCCCAGAAACTTTACATCGGTGCTCTTTTTACCTCACTGGTGCTCCAAATCAAACTGGTGAAACTGTCCCCACCTGATCTATAAGGTATTGTACAAGCTCTGGCTTTCTAGCTGAGGGGATACCTTTGTTCTGATTTACTTCGCTTCCTTCTTTTCAGCGCCAGTAATAGGATCCTGCCACTGGAAACAAGCCCAAACCTCAAGTTTAATTTTAGTTCATGATGCTTTAGTTTTGTGATGGTCACTTTACAAATCAGAATTCCCCTCAGCTACCAGCTCATATTTATTGTTATAAATCATATGAAGCATAAGAACACAAGGGAAAAACGTCCTCCTTCATCTTGAAAACATAACACTGAAAGGCTGGAATGTGCTGAAATGGAAAAAGCAATTATTTTGTGATGTATTTGATCCACATCTATAGCAGTACAGAGAAGACACTACCCAAAAAGTTATCAGCCACAAAATGGAGGCTTCAGAGGAAATAAAACCAAATTCTTATTTTTATCTTTTTTTTTTTTTTTAACTGCTGCTTGTATTACTGTAGCACCTCAAGCCTGGTATAAAAAACCCACAAAATCAAACTCCGTACTGTTGCATAAGTTGTATTTGAATGAAAAGGCTCTGGGACATTGAGCTTAATATCCCTATTTAATATCCCTTTACTCTATCCCTGCCTCCCTATATTAACATTTGTTAATAATTGTTAATTAACATAAGTCCAGGCTTATGTTTCCTCTTTGGATTTCTTCTGAAGCGTGAGATGGGCCTTGGTTTAATTTTGGCACTTTTCTCCACTGCTGAGATTGTTTTATTTCTCGATCAGCTGCTATAGCAATGATTTTCTGCTATGTTTCTCTTTCTTCTTTTGGAAACTGTACATCTGCTCTTGGCATCTGTTCCATTTACTTTATGAACATTGAAGAAGGGAACTTTTATTTTTTTTTTTTCCGAGGCTGTATCTATTGTCTAGAAATTATGGCCTTTGCCTTAGAAAGCCCATGGTCTCTTTCACTGACGCTTTACTCTTCTCACATCGGAAACAATTCCTCTTGCCCATCGTCTGGTGAAATGTATTTCATTCTGGGAACTTCTTTGGAGTCTTCAATTGCATTCACGATCCTTTCCAGCCCTCCTCTGTTCTCTGCCTCTTTACTGCTCCTTGTTACTTTTTGCACCTTGTTGGTTTTGCACAAACATATTTTCTTATTTATGTTTATTAGTATATTTTCAATAACATTCACAGCCTCTGAGCCTGCTAGAAATTGGCTTCGAAGCTGTAGCTTTTCTACCCTGTGTCATTTCTGTCTCTTTATTCAATAGAATTCCACTGCATTTCCCCTGCTTCAATTCAAAAAACCTCATTGTCATTTTTATTTCCCTACCGTATGGAGAGAAAAACACTTCTGCTGAAAAGTCTCCATTGAAATCTTTTGCTCTTGATTGCTCCAAATGGTGGGGAGAATCTTTTTCTCTCTCTTTGTAGTTTCTACTTTAGATTTTGCATTTAAAAAAAAAAACAATCCACAACTTAAACACCTCAGCAAAGTGCTTGACTAATGCATTTATTGCTCCAAGTTGTTTGTATGGGTAAAGTTAACATCTTTCATCTTGAAGTATTGTTACAGACTGATGGCCAGTAAAGTGAAAATGGACAACCACACAGTCTGGTTTGTAATAGATCTTTTAAACAGACATTTTTATGCTTTGCTGCAGAATTACCAACAGAGACTTTGCTCTCTGGGGAGTGCCAAGAACTTGTAAAGATCAACAATTATAATACATGCCCACAGGGAATGCTAATACAGAGCAGAGTGAGCGTTTATTAAAACTTCACGGGTTGTTGGATGCACCGCTTCTCATCAGCTGAAGGCACCGACTGTGCAAAGCTCAGAGCGAGAAAGGGGCAAAGAGCTTCTGGTGTGCATTTCAACCCCCAGCAAAACATCAGCCAGCCACCTGGAGACTCAAGCTTCAAAGATTTATCAGAGCAACAGGTGTTAAACTCCAAGATTAGATTTATATGAGACATTAAGGAGAAATTCCTTGCTGTGAGGGTGGTAAGACTCTGGAACAGGTTGCCCAGAGAAGCTGTGGCTGCCCCATTCTTGGAGGGGTTCAAGGCCAGGCTGGATGGGGCTTGGAGCAACTTGGTCTGGTGGGAGGTGTCCCTGCCCAGGGCAAGGGCTTGGAGCTGGATATCTTTAAGGTCCCTTCCAACTCTAACCATTCTCTGATTGCTCTTTCCCTGCCATTTCTTTTCTATGAACTTATCACACTATCTCAAAACATTTTACTTTCCTTACTCCCAACAAATACATTTGGGAAATCACACAAAAGCTTTCATTTTGTAAAGAATTAAAACTTTCATATAGTTCTCAACCTCGAGGTAATTCAAGCCCAGCCCAAAAAAGATACCCAACATGTAAAAAAACTTTTAGGAGGAGAAGCCAACTCCAGAATGGACCTTAACACCTTTATTAGGTAAATGAATGCAGGACTTGCTTATCTTTATTTTTCTTTATTTTTAAATTTTTACACAAATAATTCTATGGCCATTATGAAATAAATAAATTCTCCTTAGATCATTTGGGAACTCAAGACCCCCATCTACTCTGCGAATTCAGGTTGTTTCCTGACACTATTATTTAAGACCAAAATCGGTAGGATGTAGCCATAGGCAAATGCTTGTAGAGCTCCGTGGATCTAAGTTTTTCTCATTTGTACCAAAATTGATTCACTTATTGCTCATGTTTTGGTAGATCATATATTCTCCCTTTGGAATATACTGCAAAATTGGAGTGGCACCAGAGCTCTCGTGTTACTGTAAAAACCGCAAAATTGCTTAATATTAGTTCCCCTGAATTTCACATTTCTCATTATTCTTTGGGATAAGGGAACAGATCCAGTATGACTATCACACTGATGCTAAAAAAATTTTGTTGTAATGAATGGAAAGAGTTGGAACTCCTCATCCTACTGGCATTTATGGCTGCTGGTGATAAAAAAACTCCACGTCCTTTGGGGGAAAGGCAAGAAGAGAAGTGTGAATGCCAGGAGGCTTGTGCTGGAAAACCAGCCATGAATATGCAAAAGGATTTCCACTGATATTTTAATGCAAAAAAAAAAAAAAAGTGAGAAAAGCATTCAAACATTAATTTGAATAATGCAAATAATCAAAGAAAATCAAAGCAGAAAGCAAAGACAGTTCATTGGCAGATGGAAAGAGATTGGAAAGCTCATGGTTTTGGGGAGGGCTGCCCTCCACAGTAGCAGAGCACATCTGGTTGGACCCCTGTCATAAAAGGAACGAATTAATCTTTGTGAACTGGGCTGGCTTTAGATTCTCTTACTGAAAAAAACATAATCTTCAAATAAAAGCTATCGCCTACACGAGATTAAACTGTGTGATTTCCTCAGAGTAAGAAAATCCACATCAAGACAAAGTGTAGCCAAACCTGATAAATATGAAGTTGTATTTTATGAGGTACCACAGAAAAAAAATTCATATCTTCCAGAAATTAGTAGAAAAAGGGGTTTCTGTTGCATAAAAGCCTGTTGTAATGACCACAACACAGATCTCGCACTGATTTGGGCCCTTCATCACTGTATTTTTAACCTTTTATTTGGTGCAAATGCAGATGTTTCATGCATCTATCATTTTAAGCCTTTCACACTAGAATGAAAGTTAATTAAACAGTACAATTACTTCTACATAATTTTTTTGATCTATTTCTCTGCTGACAAGAACAGTAGAATTTTATCAATTATACTGATGAAAAATTGATATTCAGAGCCTGGCTATTGAAAATAAATTTGCTGTTTATAATATGCATGATGTTTTTAACTTATTGAGGCAGCTGCCAGGGAAAAATCAATGATTAATTTCAGCTCATGATAAAGAAGGTAAGAAGAAATTGCGTGTGTAGAGAAATTATTGGTGCAGCTTAGAGAGGCCATGTGTTACCCACCCTAATTAACACATTGCCATATGAGAAACAGAAAATCTCACAACTATACTGAGGATGAATAAGCAGCTAAACATTAACATTGGTGGTGCATAACTGAGGCTTCCAGGAGCTAAATCACCCAAATGAGTGTGACACCCCAATACGCGGACGGAGCAGCACCCGAGGCCAAATCCATGGGGCAGCTATTGCTCTTCTCTGTCTCATTTACCAACTGACACCTATGGGCAGCAAAAGCCACCTGTGATATGTAGAGATAGAGCCATCCAGCACCAAATCATCCAGACAGTATGAAGGCCTCAATTATGTCATTATTCTGATATTTTTTTAAGCTTCATAGGCGCTCTACATTAAATTAGCTAAGCTCTTATCATACCTGTGCCAGGTTGCTCCTTATAAGTCAGCCATTAATTCAATGCAAACATAGCCATCAGAAAAAAATATTAAATACACACATCTCTCGAGCTGCCCTCTTTGAAACACATTCTTAAATATTTCATTAAGTAATGGGAGAATTTTCTCAAACTCACAACATCACAAGACACAGACCAGGTGTTTTCTGAAGCAATAAATGTTAAATGTACGTGTACAGACACTTGCTTTTTAAAAGAAGAGTTTCACAGATTTCTCTGGTGCAGCAATGGAATGAAAAGGGGAGATTTACACGCTGCCTGATATTCTGAGTATGCTTGCGTGGAAGCTAAGGTTATAGCTGGGAACAGCACCAAAACCTGTTTTTATTTATGGCATGCTGGTCTACAGGTTGCAGCATTCTTTAACCACCAGTAGGACAAGGCAGCTCTGCTGATATTTATCACTTTGTAGTGCTAATTAACATAAATAAACTCTTTGTTTGCAGAGAGTGGGATAACATGGTAAAGAAGTCAGTAAAATAAATGATTCGCATCAGCCATACAGACAGAGCCATGAGCACTATGGAAAGCTGCTAGGAATATCTCTACTGCCTTTGAGTGTACATTTTTGGAGCAGGTGTTTTCTATGATTTTGATCTCTAAAGCAGTTCTGCACCTTTTAAGTATCATCTGTCTTTCATGACTAAACCTCTTTTTTCATCTTGCTTACTGGAGTTCTGAATACATACAACATTGAAATCATCAGTGATTTAAGCTGTATTAGGAGGCTGTCGAGAGGAGTAAAGTGATCTGCATACGCAGTCCCAATCAGCAATAATTTAGCCTTCCAAAGCACTTATAAAGCCATGAAAATCATGCAGTGTTGACTCTACAATATGACACCTACAGGGGCTTTTTAGATTTTCAGTTACGATTGAAACTACAAGTACCAGCCTATACTAGCAAAAAGGTTGGACTAACGCCAGAGTTTTGAAGTTTTCAAAAGTGAGCCACTGCATTAAGAAGATGTCAAATTTTTTATTATGGCCCTTTTCATGAAACAAAAAGAAGTGAGTCCTCTCTCAGTCCCCACACCGTAATTTAAAACCTGCTCTCTCCTGAAGTTTTATAGCTAAGGGCCTTTGAAAGCCAAGAGAATATGTTTTTATAGACTACGCAGGTAGCAACCTGTAACCGAAGCAGCCTATTGCTTCCCACTGTAACAACCTGCTTTTAAACAGAGAAAAAAACCCAACACCTGATCCTGTAATTAGTGGCTGCCCACAATGAACAGAGTTAAATCCTGACATTTCTTACTCTTTGTTGCCTGCAATAGTAGTGTTTTGCAATTTGGCTCCACTGCACTGTCCACCCATCACCATGATCTGGGGTGAAGGCTGTAACTACTGGTGAGCCCCCCACTGATGGGGCAGTGTCTGTGGGGTGGAGATGGAGGGACAAAACCCAGCAAACCCCATACTGCCAGATGCAAACCAGCTTCTCATGCCCCGGTCCATGCTCAGGCACACGGGCTCTGTCAGCAAAGAGAGCTCAAGCTCCCGCAGGGAGATTCTTGGCTTCTGTTTGGTTTGGGTGCTCTTTCCTTGCAGGAATGGACTTGACTCGATCAAGTGGTGCAGGGCTCATCAGAGGACACAGGTGAGCAGCATTGGGAGGAGCTGGTAGGCTCCTCTGCACCAGAAGGCTGGGGACAAGCCATAGCATCACCGTGTCCTGCACACAGCACAATTAAATACCATAGAACCATAAAATTGTCTGGGTTGGAAGGGACCTTTCAGATCATCTAATCCAACCATCAACCTAACACTGACAAAACCCATCACTAAACCCTCAGCACCATGTCTGCCCATCTTTTAAATACCTCCAGGGATGATGATTCCACCATTTCCCTGGGCAGCCTGTTCCAGTGCTCGATAATTCTTTTCTAATGTAAAGAAGTAAATTTTCTAATGTAAAAATGTAAAAATTTTTCCTAATAGTCAATCTAAACCTGCCCTGATGCAACTCCAGACCATTTCCTCTTGTCCTATTGCCTGTTACCTGGGAGAAGAGACCTAACAGAGGCATGAACCTTGACGCTTGGTCCCACCAGCCAGCATCCTCAGGCTATCCCTCTGTATGCAGGACGAGAGCCAGTTTTGTTTGTGGAAGAGGAGATGGCAGCATGCTGTGGGCAACCCTCGTCCGCTGGCAGGAGCTGGTGGGGTAGGTGGGTAGGCAGCAGAGAGCACAAGAGACAGCCAGTAAATCAGGGATGAGGAAACAAATGGAGCTAGAAGGGAGCTCATCTTCTGCAGGGAGGTGCCACGACCCCAGGCAGGAACAGCCTCGCATTTCAGCTGATGCTCACTCTCCTGCTCTTCAAGGATAAGCTTGTTCTAGTGATGAACTACCCTTTGTATTGGACAACTTTCCTTGTTTCTTCTGTTGTATCCTTCTGGATTATTTTTCTTTCTCCTGTAGTCATAATGTTTTGTACCCTTACTTTTTAGCATTAGCTTTTACACATTCACCAGTGTATCTCCTCTCAGTCTTTCCTTGACTAAACAGGCCAGAGACCCTTCCAGTGTTCCCAGTGGATTATATTTTCTAGCTGTGTGACCATGCCCATTCACCTCACCTCCTGGACACCCTGCAGTGCAAGGGCAGGGTGGGATGATCCCCAGGACCCAAAAACTATCCCTGGACTTTGCCAGCAACCAGCAAAGAGGAAGGAGGACTTCATATCTGAGAAGAACAGCCAGATAGGATCTCAGCTCATTTTGATTCGCTGTTCCCAAGGTCCTTCTGCTGTTCCCATGTCAGGGTACAGGCACACCACCATTATCAAAGGGAAGCCTGGGCAACCCTCATCCCCACCTTAGCCACTAGAAAGGGAAGCTTTTTCCCACCACTGGTGCCACCAGTGGAGGTAAAGCCCATCCTCTCCTCTGGGGGATCTGAGCCCACAGTAGTGTAAAATAAGGGAGACCCCCTCTCCGGAAAAATAAAGCTCTCCTTCCCAAGTAACTTGTCACTGCTGCCCAGTTACTCTCTCTTCCACCTTTCATGACAACACCCATTTATCAACTTTCTCAAGCAAAACAGCTTAAGCTGGTCTGCTGCTGCTCATCTTAATGACTCAAAGTCTCTTCATTCCTTTAATAGGATTTTGGAGGTGGGAGGTCAGAAGTAAACAATACACCATGTCAGGCTAGATTAGATTTCATTTTAAGGTATGACACTCTTTTGTTTCTGTTATTAATGCTGCCAGGCACTAAGGAGTTTCATTAAGCTGCCTACACCAATGCCAGCATGCATTTTTTTTGTACAATGGAACATCCAATAACATGCACCAACTATTTGCATTATAAAGGGAGATTACCTTGAACTCTCCAACTAATTTCATTTTGTCAATCACCATCCGGCTTCCCCTGATTTCCTCTAAAGGTAGCCCACCTCACTGAGTTTCCTTCACAAATGCCGACACCTTCTTCCTTCCAGAACAGCACACAGTGTCCGTGCATGACTCTAGCAGGCTAGGGCAGCTCTGCCATCTTTCAGGAGTGGCAATTGTTTGTTTTATCTTGATACTTAGCCATTTTTAGGCCATTACAGCCCACTAATTTATGCCCTGTACCTGCTGCCTGTTGCAAAAGCTTTTCCTTCATAGGTTTATCAATAGCTTTTTAGAGACCCAAATAAGCACCACCTGATTCCATTCCATGGGTACTTATCTAACACACAGATAAGCCAAGTAACAGATATGGGCAAACATTGATTAACTTAAACTAAAATTCATCTGCAGAGAATGATTCATCAGCTTTGCACAAGACCTCCCAAATGATCACTTTGCCCACGACAGGTATTATAGGGAACAAAATTCTGGAGTATTTGGGAAGCTTATGTCTGATTGAACTTGGAAGAGGAATTAAATCATTATTTAACATAGATAAACCAGATGGGCAAAACATACAACACCACCTTAATTTTTTGAATAAAGTAATATATGTAGAAGAGGAAAACACACCAAAAATCAAACAGCTATGGACTATCTAGAATTTCTTTTGCAGTGTAATAGACAGAGTAATGAATAAAAACACAGAGCTGTCAACAGCATTATATATGCAAATATTTTAACACAAACCGTTCCTTTTCTACTGACCCAGCACAGAAAACAGGAAGGAAGTGAGGGAGAGAAAGGAAAAAGACACTGCATCTTGAAGCCTTACCACGACCCACCTAGCTCTTCAGAAGGCATAGCCAGGTGGTAGGAGTTTTTCTAAGAAAATCTCCACCCCATTTCCCATCATGCATTAATTCTGTTAGCTATATATAAACCAGCAAATCAGTTATAGCAGTATGTGTTTTTCCTCTTTTTTTCTGGCTGTGGGTAGGTCAGTGATATGGCTGCTGTTGATAACTGGCTGTTGATATCTCAGACCCGTTGTAAGTAGAGCTTGTGCCTCAGGTTTGTTTTGAAGGGAATACTAAGCTTGTTCATGTTTTGTGAAGCTGGCTGGGGTGAGCACAGTGTTTCAGGTGTTACCTGGAGTTGTGGATTATGTCCCTAAACTAGCACATACTGTAGTGTTGCTTCACTTGTTCTGAATAATAACTCTTGCTATTCAATAATATGGTCAAAAAAGGAACAGTTTTCTTTAAGCATTGCATTTGATTAAAGGAATTCTTATGAAAACAGCAGAAGTACCCATTATGTAATTAAAACTTTCCTGTTTATGTGGAAAATTGCTATGAGACTAATACTGCAAGAAGATGAAGACTTTAAAGGGTATAACCTTGACTTTCAAGTTCTGCTAAAGAACATGAGTCATCCTTGGGAATGGGATTAAAGTAAATCTCTGCTTCTGTAGTAGACTGACACTGTGGCACTCCTTTTTCCTTGTTCTCGGGCTCCCTGATGTCTGTGCTCTGAGGCTTGACTCTTGCTCTCTGGCTTGATGTCTGCAAATTCTCCCTGGTTTTGTGCATCAAGTTGATGTTACTCAAGCTCAGAGCTCAGCTTGAAATCCTGTGATCGTGATCCCCAAAGTAGTCATGGTCTAAGATGGTATGTTCTTGTTCTGAACTTACTGGGGTGGTGAAGAAAAAAATATTCCTGAAGACACTTGAAAAAGAAGACTCTGATGAAAGTTTGCTGTGCTATTGCATTTTAATTAATGCTTGTTTCCTTGATGGTATGTGAAGTACCTATTCTTTTAAAGATTATAGGCAATATAATATATAGTGCCAACAGTTCACTACCTAGGATAAGATACTCTCAACCACACAGTTATAATAGAAAGGAAATTTGAGCTATTTTATTGATCCCTGAGGAGGAAGCAAAGCCAAGCTCTGGAAAAAAAAATTCTGCAGGCTATGATCTCTATAATATATGTAGCAATAGAACTGGGACTTAAGCATGCATCTGTAGATGAACTTCTACACTTCGCACCTCACTTAATGCATTAAAAATGACACCTGACTCTTCAGCGTTTGTAAAAAAAAAAAAAGGCTAACCTTTGCTCTTCAGCAGTATGTGTAGTTTCTAGCTTCCCTGAAGATGGAGAAGGAAACTCTCATTTTAGCAGTAGGTTTAGTTGGCACTCTCTCCCTCCTTCCCTCCTTGATAAAGAGAAAGAAAGGACATCTGCAATAGCAAACTGAGGATTGAGTGCCCTGTGGTGCTTGGTGTCACTGGGTGCTCTCCTGGGATGTGTCTGAGGAGAGCCAGCCCCATGAGGGCTAGGGAGGGAGGTGTCTCACCAAGGGCTCCCCTGGGAGGGAGATTTTCTTTCCAAAGGGAGGAAGACAACCACAGCAGATGCCCAAAACCAGCAGCCTGTGAGGGATCAGGGAGACATTCCCAAGCAAAAGAGGAAACTATTTCAGAGAAAAGGGAAGGGAGAGGAGTGAAAAGGGGTTGGACTAGAAGATGGAGATGACTCTTTAGATGGTCTATCTTCTGAAGTCTGTAGAGTCACAGTTATCCCACTGCCTCTAGGAGGAAGCTCAGGGCAGGACTCCCTTGTGAAATACATCTTGCTCAAGACGTAAGCCTGTAAATGATGCAAAAGTTGTGTAACCTTTCTAAGAAGTTGTAAGAACAGATGCTGTTTTTATATATAGTGATATACATGTCAGAAAGTAGCTCTGTCACAGGTGAACTATGAACATAGGGCAGTAAAATATTCCATTAAATGGCATGTGGGGAAGGCCTGCACCTGTATTAAATCCATTTTGCTGTGTGTGCCATTCCATATTGGAGTAAGGGATTTTGTGGGTATTTGGAAGAAATCAGCTGATGAAGTGAGAAGACAAGTATTGGAGAAAAGAAATTCCATGAGTTGCCTCCATACACAATTTTTCTTTAGGAATATGGTGACTGGAAAAAACCTAAAAATAAAATGTTTTGATAACTCAATGTCTTTAAAAAAAGAGTTCTGTTTTAGTGTGAAGCAGGGAGACTTGGTGGAGAAATGTAAACAGTCAAGAACACCTTCCAGCAGACTGAACCCTTGAGGATACTACCTGAGCTTTGCAAACACTCTTAGAGGAGGTGTATTCCCCAAACATGTGATATTGTTCTTAAAAAGGCTAAAGTCTAATGTCAGTGGATGACCCCTCTTTGTCAGGGTTACAGTTGAAGAATGCTATTTGGAACATGTGGATTTGATTTGCTAACTACTAAGGGAATAATTTGGTATTTTGACTATGCAATATTTCAGTTCAATTTGTGGTGCAAACAAAACTAAGTCTGTGGTGAGAGAATTGGTAAAACTATTTTGTTGGAACAAGCAAGGTGTGAGGGCAAATCACAAGTAGGATTGTGGTGGCCTGAGCAAGAAAAAGACATGTTATCATTTTCTTGGAGGCTTCATCACTGGGTGCAGGGATGCTTGGTGTGTTATTCACAGAGCAAATGCCAACTGGAGATGAATTGTGTTATACTCAGCCCTGAGACTGTACTTGAGCATGAATCAATTCTGAGCTAGAAAGTGAAATAAAAGCATATAATATTTATATGGTGTCAAGCTTAGTGCCCTTGAAAGTGCAGATCCCAGCACTGTGGATTGGTGGGCTCCACAGACTTCACTGAAGATATATTGATGCAGACCAGCTGAGAATAGGCAGCTTCATTGGCTACTAGAGAAAATGCTTGTTCCTGTGATGTGCTATTTATCTCTCTCAAGTTGCAATCAAATATAGAGGCAACTGCCAAGGGAAAATAGGTGGGCTTCCTATTTTTTTCACCCCATCTTAGATTTTGCTAATAAAATATGGTTTAAGTATGTCCTTGCATGGCTGTTAGGAAGTCGATTTATTTTTACAAGAAACTATTTAACACCTTTTCATGAGCCGAAACTACACATGGGTACTATGAATTTGAGCTCCTCTTTTCAGTGCTTTTGACAACCACCCTGGTTACATGTCATGGCAGAATTCAGGATAACATTGCTGAAAAAAAGGTTTCCACAGATAATTTTTGGAATTTCTTTTTCCCCCCTAAATAGCCTGACAGTCTTTACAAGCTGTATAGATCAAGCTTTCCTGTAATTTTCAGAAGCTGGGTAAGTTTCTGGGCCTGGTTTTCAATGGACATCAGTAAAAATAATGCTGTTCAAGTAACATGTACATGTGTTTGTGCATGACTGGGGATCTTAGATTTTATTTTTAAAGGTGTCTCTAACACCTGGGGTTGGGAGCCTATAAGGAAATGACAGTGGATCCTGCTGGCCTTAATTGCTGTCACCCTCACCTGCAGTTGCCTTCATTTCTGTGGCTAAATTGTGCTTTTCACCAAAGTGTCTATTGCTAAGTATTGCAAAGCAGCACTACTGAGCGGATCTGTGGGTGGCTGAAATCGTGGTGGGATCCAGGGAGCTGCTGTGCTCCCACTTGTTTCACTGGGAGAGTTCATCCAGACAGAGGGGCTTTGAGCATCCCCATGGCTTATTTGTTTAAGGATCTTCTGTGGGAGGTGGGAAATGAGGGTTTTATACTGTATCTCTATTAGAAAGGGCTTTTAAACCTACATGTGCTAATTAAAAGATTAAAAAGGCAAGCCTGCTGCTTCTCCAGAAGCCCAGCCAATACTTCTGCACCAAAACCTGTGAGCTGGTCCACAGCCATGGATGGAGGGGCAGGCAGGAATCCAGCTGTTTGAAAGGTGTTTGATCCAAGCTCCTCAGCCTGTTGTTTAGCCAGCGAAGTTGAATCTGTGTCAGCACTCCTGTTTGCATTGTTTTTAGGCATTTAATTTTTCCTGTCTATTTTGGGAGTTGTTGGTGCACTCTTGCACGTCTGTCCCCTGAAACCTATGCATAACTACCTCTTCTTGGGTAAATGTGAAGAGATGCATTATCTGATGAAGTGCTTTTTGTGAGTTAGAAGCGGCAGTGGGACTGAGTGCAGAGATCAATCAATATTGATTATCACAGTTTTTCCTGGCCTTAAGAGAAGTGTGCTGTAATAAGGAACTGCAGGGTTTCAGTGGCTCTGAAGCATGTCTGCCTTTTCCCTGTGAGAAATCAAAGTGAGCGTAATTAATGCTGTTGGCGTGAACGTTAATCCTGGACCAGTGATGATATGGATGTTAAAAGGAGGATGTAGCCTTTCCCATAATGTATTTGCACTAAGTGTGCATACGTGTATTTGGCTGTACTTGGGTTTGATGAATTATCTGTCTTCGGTCTGCCACTGATATTTTTCTAAGGCTCATTAAACACAAAATGGTGGCAAAGACACTGGTGGGGTGTACAGGGTTTGGACTGCTACTCGTGGGCCACTCACAAGCACGTAAGTGCTTTTCTCCAGCTGTGCAGTTGGAGCAATTGAGGCTCCCGAGTACTGTATGTGATAAAGAGCTGTATAAAAAAGGCAAGAAATATTGCTGCCTCAGTCTGCCCAGGGAAAAGAGCACTCGATGGTTCCTGCAGTGCTTGCTATTGGAGGGGGTGGTTAGCCCAGGAGTGTTTTTTCTATGTTCTCACTTTTCTTCTGTTTGTCCTTGAAGTTTGTAATGTCCCAGCCTCTCCTTGCCTGGATTGAACTGGGGGAATAGTAGTGTGCTCTGTTTCTGCTGGTCTGGGGTGAACTCAGCCTTTCTGCTCTGCTTTGGGCAGGGTCTGGCTGCAGAGACAGGTATGGATTTAATGCAAATTGTCATCTGAATGCTGCTGGCTTTTGCATTTGAAAAAAAAAAAAAAAAGAAGCTAGGGGCAGAATGGGTTACCATATCATGGTGACAGTCTCCCTCTTCTCCATGTCTCCCTTTTGACAAAATCAAAGCTCATTTGTGTCTTTAAAAATAAAAAACCTCCATAGATTGCAGCCTCATCTGCATGCCAGCTTGTGTGGCTGCAATGGTTTGAACACTACTTTTATTTCAGAGACTTAATCTGAAACTATTCTGATTTGTTGTGACTGCTCTGAAAAAAGCCCCATTTCAGAGGGTATAAAGTGTCCCTATTGCATCTTTAAACCACTAAACCTCCTACCTGCAGCTGCCCAGACAAAGCCCCTGGGATGCTAAATCAATGCAACAAAAGCCTGGCACATATGGAAGCTGAGGACCAGACTGGGTGGGGAATTTTGCCTCTGCCTTCAGGATAAGCATGAAGAGAAGGTTCTAAGCCTGGGGACCTAGCAGATGCTTTGGGAAGCTGCTCTGCCTGGAGGGGATGCAAAGTGATTTAATGTGATGACTTCCCAGGAGAGTGTCCCTTTCTGGAGATTTTCCAGAAGTTCATTTCACCATCTGGGCACTGTGGGATGTGGCATTGTTTGGTGATTTCTGCCTTTGGGGTGCAAATTCCACCAAGAGATGTTTGGCGACCTTGCAAATCACTGTGACCCTGATCCAGCTGTGCAGTGCTTTGGATGGGAGACATTCAGAAGAAGGCATCCCTGGCACCAGCAGGCTGCATTTAGTGACTTGTATGAATAGTTCAGACAGTCTTGCTTTGGTCCATGGCCAATGGTAATATTAAAAAATGAAAAAGCAGATTTTACTCGGAGCTCAAAGCAGCTTTTATTCACTCACTGACAGAGAAACTGAGGCAGAGGTTTCCTTTTTCTCCTTAAACACTGCAGCCACTGATCAGGAGTTATGTTTTTACTTTTAGAACAATAAATCGTATTTTCTAAGTAGATCAGCTGAGCCTATGGTGTTCTGCAGACAGGCTGATGGGTTAAAAAAAGGAAAGCTGACACATGCTGTCTAGACGATCTCAAAGGCTTGTCTCAAAAGCCTTCCTCTGCTTAAGACAAAGCCAATGGAGTTGAGCACTGTCCATCCACAAATATTAATACTTCTGCAACTATAAAACTTGTTGCTGATGTGAAAAATAATCTCATCAGGTTCACCTTTACTTCCACATTTGCCAAAAACAATGTGTCTGGAGACAAAATAGCGACACATGCAATTGCTGAGACCATCTGATCCATGTTTAACTTAAATCCCGATTTAAGAATTTGGAATTATCTTTTTAATGTTACTTTAACAAAATGCTTGTCTGCAGCTATCTAGTGGTTGCTCAACTTGTACTTGAAGACTCTTACTGGCTTGATATTATCAAATTTATTTAATGATTCTTTGTTTGCATATCAAAGACAAAGGCTACATTGCTTGCTTACAAAGCTAGATCTAATCTTGCATCTCGTGTTCATTCTTTGATCTCGGTTATTCCAGTGCAGTGTAAAACAACAAACCACAGCATTTTCATTAAGATACGCAAGTGATACCATTTCCTGAGAAAATATGATTTTATTGCTTGATCTTTTGAGGGGGTTAGCGAATGTGAGATCTGTCAGTGTTGTACATAAAAAGGTCAGCGAATCTACAAGGCTGTTTATGAACAAGCACATTCACCTCTTGAGGTAAACTCTGCTTTGCAGTTTGTTTTCTTTGTGTGTAGCCCCAGCCTTAGCTTCTCTGATGGGGATGAACATGATGCTGGGCAGTGGCCCTGTGTGGCAACACCTTTCAGAGAACTGGGGGTAGGGGGACAGGTAAAAGGAAGGTCAAGTGAAGCATTTCTGATCCCACAGATCATATATCAAAATTGTTAAATGTGCTAAAGTGGCTCAAATCTGATTTCTTGCAGAGCATTGTTACCTAAGTGTCAGGGTTTAATAAATACTCTTGCTTTGGTCCTCCTGATTAGAAGATATACGAAAGGAGAGAATGAAAAGACTAAAAGCAATGCATGTATGCAATCCAAGTCATGCCTCACTGTATAAAGCTTGTAGACAAGACTTTTCCCCCCATCCTTAACTCAGGACTTCAGTGGGCATTGGATTTTTTCCAGCCATTAGCCTAACTATGCACAGTCATTCTTAACTCAGGTTTGAGGGAAGAAGTCTATAAATGCTTTCAGTGTGTGACGAAAAGCCTGTGATTACCCTGGAGCTGCCAGAATTCCTTCTGCCAAATCTGTACCACTGATTGAAGCCACAAATCCTCCATCTGTACTGTTGTGCTAGACCAGTGCCTCACAGTACCTAAACTGGTGATTAATGGTGTCACAGTGATCAGCAATCCAGTACAAAGGAAGCAAAGCTTCAATTGCTGTTATCCTGTGCCCCTCTGGGAGAGCAGCAGGGCAGGATGGTCAGGAGGGGCTTTTAAGAAGGATTTCTTTGAAGTCTTCTTGTGAAAGGCTGTAGACAAAGGGCAGGATATGCCAGTCAGCTTTGGGCTGGGAGGGAGCTGATGTCTGCAATTAAAGACTGAACATTTTCTTACTGGTGGTTGAAAATCCTATGTAAATGTGATTACATTTTATTTTGTGGCAATAATGGCAGCGGATAGAGCCTGGAAAAGTAATAAATTCCCTGTCACTTGGGAGCTGGGCAGAGATGGGGCCAGCCGTGATGTATCTGGCTAATGACAGTACATACAAGCAGTGGTGTTCCCCTCAGCTGTCCCTGGGCTTGGTATTCTTGTCACTTCCCTGTGCCTTTGGGCCTGATTCACATGTCTTTAGGGATGACAGACCCTCCAAAGGAAGCGGTGACCAACTGCATACAGTGACCAGGTTCCTTGCCCAGACCTTGGAGAGCCATGAGGGAGCCTTTCTTCTTGAAGGCTGGGAAACGCCAGCAATGGGTCAGGATGCTGAAGCCCTAACTTTTGGGAGTCGGATTCATCCTCTGTTCTTTTGCTGCATCATGGTGTGGCCAAAAGCTTCCTTCCAAAGCCTTCAAAAGAGGATTTATATCTGACTTTTTGGGGCTAAGCTGCATCTTTTCTAGACACTCTGCAACCATCTTCTGGTTTTGTTAGACTACTGAGTTCTACTCCTGAAAAAAAACCCTATTTTTGACATAAAGCTAGTATTTCATAAGCTTTAAATGCATTTGGCAAGCATAAGGATGCTGCATTCATTGTTATTCTAAAGAGATAGCAGATGAGAGGAGATGCCTGCATTAACAAGCAGAGTCGGACAGCTTGCCATTTGTAGCTTGCTTAAACTAATCAATGACACGGGATTATGAACAAGACTTGCCGAAAGGCTGAGGATTTTATTGGAACATTTGCAAGTGATATTAAAGCGAGACCTATAACAATACTCCTGATGAAATTTAATCTTTCTTAATTACAGAGCCGTGATGCAGTTCATCACAAAAATCCACTGGATGCCTAGGAGCTGATTTCTACAACCTGAATAGGTGCATAAGTCCCTGACATACACCAATGTGGCTGTGCCTGTGGGCTCTAGTCACCTGAACTGAGAATTTTCTTGTGTGCTGCTCTGCTGATGTGATTTTTGCTTGTAAATGGCTCTGGATACATTACTCCGGGTACTGAAAATCCAGCCCTTTATATTTACATTTTTTTTCTCCACCAGTCAGCTTGGACAAACATGAAAGGATGCCTGGGTTTCATTGATCATAATGCAGCAAGGATGTGACCAGAACGGATGTCCATGGTCAGTTTGTCAGGAATGTTGTTTCTGATGATAAAAAATGTGTGAGATGCTAATGGGGAGGTGGGGTGGAGGGGGCACCATTATCTTGTGCCAGCTTTACTTTGTATGAGTTCTGCCAAGTCCTCATCCCTGAATTAAGACTTTTCCAGAATTAGGGAAATTGTATCTTGGCTAATCAAAGAAAAGGGAATAGGGATGTATAGAATGAGTGATCTCCCATGGCTGTGTAGGAGGCTGATGTCAGAGAAAGCAGTCAGTTCCAGAATTCCTGAGGACCATTCTGGAATATTTTTAGAGTTTATTTTTCTGTTTTATTGGGTTGTGGTTGTGTGTTGGTTCTGGGTGTTTTTTCTTTTTGATCATCAACAGAGAAGAAAGGAGAGGTCTAACAAATCTTTCGCATGCTCCCTGAGAGCCCTGTAAGAGCAGCTGCTGTGAGTGTTGGTGCAGAGGATCCTTCCACCCCGGACTGGCAGCTGATGGTCCCATCTCTCTCATCTCTCTTTTCTCCTGACCTAACCTGGCAGTGATAGTGAACATGGTCCTGTGTCTCTGTGTTGCTCAGGGATGGCTGAGCATCAGTGCTGTGCAGCAGCTGCGAGCAGTTTCAGAAATGAGTTTTTACCCCAGAAATCTGTGTGTGTTTCCTCCCCCTGCCCCACCCTCCCCTC
>VXBJ01004035.1:288665-333374 GCA_013400055.1 Nycticryphes semicollaris | reverse complement strand
C
Source organism: Nycticryphes semicollaris (assembly GCA_013400055.1). Classification (NCBI taxonomy): domain Eukaryota; kingdom Metazoa; phylum Chordata; class Aves; order Charadriiformes; family Rostratulidae; genus Nycticryphes; species Nycticryphes semicollaris. The sequence goes on along the minus strand of VXBJ01004035.1, from coordinate 333,373 downwards.
CCCATCCGTTCTAACAACAATATTTCACATCAGCTTAGCTGTTGGCAATCCTTCCCAGATACTGAGCCAGATCAGCAGAACTCCATTTACTTCTCTGGAAGAATGCCAGGTGATGCAGCCAAGGACCTAGCTCTTTTATCTGAGAAGTAGCTATCATGCTTATCTAAGCTTATCTGCAAATTTTGCCTGAAGATTTTGCAGGAATCTGTTTTTTTGCATGATTCGGGTATTTCTTGTTCCAGAATGGGCTGGAAATATCCCATAGCAGGTGTTCTGGTAGCACAAGTTATGCTTGCATTCCAGATCCGGCCTAAGCTTGAAATAGCTGGGCATATAAGGAGAAGAGGAGAAGCTTAGTGGAAAATTCATGGTCTTCTCAATGGCTTGGTTCATAAAGTCGTAGAATAGTTTGGGTTATAATGTACCTTTTAAGGATCATCTAGCCCAATCCCCTTGCATTAAGCTGGGACATCTTCAACTAGATTGGGGTGCTCAGAGCCCTATCCAACCTGACCTTGAATGTTTTCAGGGATGAGGCATTAACCACCGCTCTGGGCAACATCAACTAGGTTCAGCATTATCATCAGCAAAATCTAAATACTCGAAGGAAGAGAACTTGTTTCTCTGCCTGAGTTCTCCTACTCTTATGATATTAACTCTTGAACTCTGCTGCTCTGGTTTCTATCCCACTGCTTCCACAGATGTTTACACTGTCCATGTTTACACTACACAGAGCTCCATTATCCTTGCTTTCTACCCCATGTTAATTCTTTTCTGTGCTTGGTGTTATCCCACATGGAAATCCTTATTAGCCTTGTTAATTATTATTGCACCACTTAAAATCAGTTAATCTTTTTTGACCAGTCAGGATAGGCATTTATCCTTCGGGTTGACTAATTTCCATGGTGTGGGTTATAGGATCGCAGTGCCATAGGTTCTGCTTGGCTGTGCTTGCTGATGCTTGGAGGATTTTCGTAATCACAAGTACAAAACCAAGCAGCAACATTTGATCCTGGGCTTTCATGTGCTTCCTGTAACGCCTGTGTGAGGTGTGCTCCAAGCAATTGCTCTTCAGAGTAGTCATTAAAGGGGATTTGGAAAGCAGCGTTTGCTCTGGGAAGAGTTTCCTTTTTCAGATGTAGTGTAATGCATGTCTACAACTGCATCTGCTTATGTTTAACAATATGTTAGCCAATAAAGAAAAACACATACGTTTGACATACGGTACGGTGAACTGCTAAGCCCCACAACCATGCAGTGTGGAAGGCCTGGTTTGCTCTCTATGCGTAATTACTGGTTTATAAGATTTGAGGCTGAAGTTGGGGGTATTTTTTTTTGCCTGTACTAGCACAAAGCTCAGCAATTCCAGGGAAGTTTGTCCTTTTAATGCTCAGGTGTTTCATAGTACTTTATTTATGGACCAATTTTTCATGGTTTTATATGGGTTATAATTATTTCTCTGTATAACACCAGTAGCATGCAAATGGGACTATCTGCATGATAAAATAATAATAAATCATCTACCTTTTATGTAGCTTGTTTACTATTAGATATAAAAAAAGTTACTTCTACTTTCAGTACAGAGAAACAAACCAGCAAGTTTAAATTATTTACGTAAAATCCATTGCCAAGTCAGTGACAGAATCAGGACCTAATGCTAGTTTTTCTATTTTTCAGTCCATGGAATGTTTGCCATCCCTGTGCAACGGTCAGGCTATTTCAGTTAATGACATAGTTAATAAATCAATAAATAATAAACTATAAGTGAGTCCTAGGCCTGTCCTGAGTTTTCAGGAGGGGAATCAGGCTGTTATTGTGAATTCACAATGCTTAAAAATCAGATACTGTCATTGAATTGTTGTTGAACCTGAAGTTTCATCCCTCATCCTTATCACTGAAGCACAATTTATATAACAGAAGCCTTCAAATACCATTTGCAATTAGTCCCTTAGACAGTCTTGCTCCTAAATTACTGTATTTGTCTACATTTTTTGACTGTTGTATAATAACTATTCTCCAGTTCTTTAGGTAGACTTGTGAGTGATCAAATAAATGGCTGAAATCCCCGTTTCATTAACACCTTCTTGTTTTGCTGCATCTAATCTCACACACTCTTTCCTGCTTTTGTGTTTGGGTTTTCTTGGATGTCTCCTCCTCCATCCCAGAGCTGGGGTGGGTGATCATCTGGGGGAGCCTTTCCCTGCCTGTCAGCAGGAGGTTTTCTCTACATTGCATGCAGCAAACTCTTAGATCATAATTACAAGCAAAGAGTAATCTATGGCAGTCCAGCCCATTTCTTATTACCTAAAATAACTTACAAGTATGCATTTATCCCCTCAAAACGGGTGTGATTGTGTAACAAGAGTAGCTCTGAATAACTCCACTGAAACACAGGTTGTAGTGGCACAAAGCCATGGTAATCGAAGAATAAACTCTCTGTGACCCTCCCCTGTGCCACCTTCCAAGGAAGCTGCTGTGAAAGGTCAAGTCTGCTCTTTGCCCATAACCTCCCTATAAAAGAAGAATAACTTTTGTGGCAATTTCATACAACAATTTTTGTGGTTGTGAAAGGGCAGCAAATTCTGCGTCTTGGTGGTGGATATTGCAACAAAGGGTTTTTGTTTTTTTTCCACCACACCCATGACTGATTTTAATTTTTAGGTACAAATTCATTCCCTGGGTAGTGCCAGCCATGTACAAGTTTTTCCCATAAAAGATTCATACCCACTTCTGAATTGGAGACTTAAATCTTACGGAATGCCATTACCATTTGCTTTAGTGCCTGGAACTTGATTTACGGGTAGAGTATGAATCTCCCACATGGATGTTTGCCCTGGAAATCACACTGTATTTTTTCCTTGGGCTAATGTGAGGGAAGGGAGCAAAGCCTTTCAGAGACCAACATGAGAGTGAAGAAAAGAGAAGCAGCTTCTCCATGCTGTCTGCCTACTCTTCCCAATTACCTGTGACTCCTCACCACACTCTCTGCAGGTCCTTATCTTCCATAAATCCACAAAATTTCTCCTTTATGGGCTGTGATGTTTTCCCACAGAGAAAGTGAAGAAAATTAGCTTAGAAGGAAGGAAGAAATATGTTGGGGGGCAGGATCAGTGTTAGTTTTCTGTGTTTGGGAGAAGACCTTTGTGCAGCTCGTGAAGCAGGAGCACCACTGGGCTTTGCATGGATCACCCTGAGCTTCATGGCTGGTTGCCATCATTTTTGCTGAGTTGCATCTCACTTCATCTCGGGCAACCCAAGGAAAGAATTTACAGCTCTCTGCTGCTCTTCTGGCTCGCTACCAGCTCCCAAAGGCAAATGAGAAAGCTGCCTTTCCTCTTTAGGATTTCACACCTTGCTGCTACGTCAGAAAGGAGGACAAATTGGCCATTTCACGCCATGGTGCACTACAAAGGCTGCTTGGCTGGGCATTCAGGTGTGCCGAAATGACTTGGCATGCACCCCTAGACTATTATCAGCCGTGATGCATGCGTCCTGTGTATGTTCTCTGCTGCTGCAGAGGGGAAAATAATAAGTTAAAGATATGACAAATTCCCTGAGGTGTCCTGTGAGTGCTGGGGGGCACAATATTGAAAAAGCCCTACCAACAAATAATTTCTGCCTTTTTACTGTGCAGTCACTTGGGGATGCTTTAATGAAATCTTTCTAAAGGAGGGTTGTTTCTTCCCCCTAATTACTTCTCCATGCTATGGCCATAGGTGGAAAGGATTCTTTGGGTATTATTTTAGTTTGTTCAGTTGCAAAGGAGGGCATTCAAAGAAAGAATTACTTTCTCTTCTTAACTAATTTATGGCATTTATCCATGAAATTGGAAGAGAAGTGAGGAAACCATCAATTGTCAAATCTTTTGCAAGGTCACTTATAATTCTGGAGGGTTAAATAGGCTGGGACTTGATGGACTCTTTTCTTAGCCAGAGAAAAAGCACTGGAAAGGAAAAAAAAGCTCTTAGAAACTTTAATTTCAGAATAAGGTATTCTGACAACTGTATGAACCATACTACTAATGCCAGGATTTTGGATGACATAAGCCAATACAGCACTGGATCTGGTTTTAAGAACACACAGTTTTAAAAAATAGTTTTTCTCCTCAACAAAAGGAGATTTATCAATCAAGACATCATGTTCCCACAAAAATCAAAGGCCAGATCTTGCTAAATCACAATTCTTTCAGTTTTAAAGCACCTGTTTGGCCACAGAAGGTAGCATCATTCAGGTCAGCAATATTTTGCAATAGCTGACCTTACAGATGATACAGTCAGAAGACAAAGATGTAGTGAGGAAAGGGAGCTGGTATGGTATTTTCAACTCTGTGAGTAAGTTTTCATGAAAATAGTCCTAGTGAGCAATTAAAAAAACATGAATAAAAGGGTGAGAATGATATTCAGGATTGGGCCCTTCTCTGTCCACCTTTTGATTCTATAAACTGTGAAGTGGTGGCCTTGCTGGAGTGGTATGTTTGCCCACTTCATTCCAGCAATATAGCTGTCGTGAGGTTGATTTTGCCAAAGCACATCTCAGATTTGGGGTCATTTTAAGTTGTTGCAGGAGTCTGTGCAGCCAGATAATCAATGACCTGTGTAAATGTTAATACTAAAATTAAATGGTTAAGTTTACTTTCCCTGGGCTGCTCCTTCTGCATTCTCCCAGTGTGCTGCTACAGGACAGACAACTCCTCTTCCAGGAACAAAAGAGGTCTTCTAGGTACACAGTGCATCCAGTTGGCTAGCATGAAACCCATTAAAATCACTGTGAGTCTTTCCATGCTATTTAAGAGGTTTAGCTCATCCCATTTATGAGCGCTGTGAAAAAGTTGATGTTAACCATTTCTGCAGAGGCTCCTCTCTGGGGTCAGCGTTGGTCAAGCCCAGCAGCTGATGGGGAGCAGCATCTCATCCCACATATCTCACACATGAGTGGTGATGTACTCTTGTAAAGAATTATAGTGTAGGCGTAAGGCCAGAACATTTTTTTCTCAGGTGATTTTATACCTCCTGAGAGGCATGTGCTGGGAAACTCTGATTTATTGCAAAAGGAGTTGGCACCACATACAAAGCATCCAACATTGTGTTAAAACAATTCTCAAAACTATTCTCTCTTAGGCGGCGTTTCTGTTTGCTGGCAGCTCGGGGTAATTCAGATGAAAAATCATCATGAATTTTTACATGCTGAAATCTCCCTGTACTCTGGCTCAACCTAGGAGGAGCTCCGCAATATTAAAGTGGCCTGAGAGCAGAACTAGCGCTGTCAGGAGAAGTGATTTATCGCAGATCGTTGTAGATCTGGAGGTGAAGCAAACCTGCAGCTGTAAGACTCCAGTTTTAGCATCTAGAGGCTACCCCAGGAACTGGTGCCCTAGGGGACAGAGGCAGCCCTGACTCTGATGGGGTGACAGCTGTAGAGACTGTGGCGTTAGTACTGTTTGCTCATTTGAGGCTTTTTGGGCACAGCCTTTGCAGGTTTTTGCCCTTCTTGGATTTCTGGTTTTGGGTAGCGAAGTTCCTCATCTAGTCAGAAATAATGTGTTATCTTTCCCTTTCCTCCCCTCATCCTTGGCAGCTTTGACGTTTTGGGGCAGGAAATCATCTCACTGCAAGAAGAGCAAGTTCTGTCCTGGTCCTCCTTGTGCTTTCATGTCCTCAGCTCTTTTCTGTGGGCTCTTTGGCATATTGTTGTCCCTGTGCTGCTCCTGGTCACTTTGATAATCCACACGCCCCCACTTTCTCTCTGGCTCACTCTCATGCTTGCTCTCTCTCTGTTTCCCTTCCTTGCCCCTCTCCAACCTCACTGGATATCCATTGCCACATCTGCCCAAACCCCTTCTCTTCCCAGCAGTCACATTGCTTGGGTTTTTACTGCTTTAGTTGTCTTCTCTCCTCTCCAAGATCGACTTTTGAAATATCAGGCTTATGTCCAAAAAGTCCACCGTTGCTTCACAACGACCTAGAGCTTCAAGGTCCATATGGAGATGTTCAGATCTAGATTTTTTGATTCCCTAGCCTAGGAATGCTGAAGCGTAAGGCTTTGCTGTGGTGCACTACAAAGACAGGAGCACCATGCCAACTTCATCCCAAGGACTGAAGCACGCTGGGGGAGAATTAAGGGGTAGATTTTGGGCATGAGGTTCAGAACTTAGCCTTCAGGTTGCTCAGTCTGCTGGGTGGGTAGAGCTGAACCCACCTGCACGCTTCTCACAGCCCCGGGGTGTCTTTGCTGGGCACAACATCTCCCAGCAGCACAGACTAATTCATAGCACATCTTCAGCTCCCTCCCAGGAGCTGTGCATATTCTTGTAGCTCTCTGAAAAGGCACGTCGTCTCCGTCCCCATGGCTGCTACTGGCAGCTCTTTCCAATTTATTTTTCAGGCACTATCACTGTAGGTTGCACCTGCTGGCTCCCCTTCCAGAAGGGATAAGCTATAATTGCTCCAGTTTCTTGTAAGAGTCTGCATCTCACACAACTTCTCCAGTTGCTGCAGCCTTGAGCTCCCCACGGCTATCATGTATGCAAAACACATTTCCTTCTGCCAGAGGCTTGAAAAACTCCCTAGCACCTGCTATGATATGACTCTGGTGCATCTTTCACGGTGTTTCATGTAAGATCATAGCTTTTCTACCCTGTGATATAATACTGCCTGAATTAGGAAGCTTAGTTCTCAGCTTTTTGTTATACAAAATTTGAGTCGATGACATTTTATGCTTTGAAAAGCTTCTCTGAAGATGCTAAGATGAAGTCTATTATTAGGTGCTACTTGAAAAGTTGGCTCCATTTTCTCCTGAACTGTTTGGATGAGAAGATCTGGCATCAGTCTTCTGTGTTGAAACCTGAAATACCCGAGGTCCTGTCTGGGGAAGTGATGACCAGCAGTGGACAGAGCTGTTCCCAGGCTCTTGTGTCTGGGAGAAGGAGACTGTTCTTAGCCTGTTTTGAGGTGGAAATGTCGAAAATGTGGAGTTGCAGGGAGCATCATTATTAAGGAAGCATTAAAACACAGCTTTTGCCTGTAGGGTGGAGGCACCTGCACTGCGGCTCCTGTATGTCTGGATCCATCAATGTGGGTCTTTCCTAGCCTGAATTCTTTGGCAAATTTAATGCATTTCACTAGTTATTTTCTACTTTCTCATTCATCTGGTGATGAATACAGTGTGCCCTGCTCCTTCATTTGTGCTTTTTTATTTCTGTGCAACAGTCACGTAGAACTTGAGAACTTACTGTATTTTTAAACCCACCGCTACCTCCCTTTTTTCTAAAACCTAACAAAATTCACAGGTGCAATTTTTAGCTTTAACTTAAAGACGTAGACTACAGACCCTTTGGTAGCATTGTTTCCCAGTATAATATTCCTGTTTTACTGGCCCTTCTTTCCTAGTCAAGTTTTATCAATATTTTCTGGTATGACATTTGCCTGAGTACCAGTCCACAGTTCACAGCACACCCAAGCTGCACTGATATCTAATGAAAGAGTTCATTCCTCTCCATCAGCATTTGTGGACATGCTGGCAGAGTGCAATTCCCTTCTCTATTTGTTTCCGTTGCCTTTGTTGAAATACTCTTTTACTTCTGCTAATTTGGCTGCAAATACTTAGAAAATGGTTGCAATTCTTAGCCTCTGTCACTTGCAGTGATCTCTCTGGAACTTGTCTTGACTTTTTAATATATGTTGCCATGTTGATTCCCAGCTTCCTTTCCTGCCTGGATTGATTTCAGGTCCTGTGCTGGGATTAACACTGACTTCTCTGCAAGTGATCTTTCCATTATCAGAGCTCCAGCATCTGGACTCAGCCAAAGTGCCTACACTGGTCCAATCTAGTCTGCTCCTACTGCCATGCCTGCTGAGAGATGCTTGTTTCAGTTTTTGCCTGCGTGACCTCAAAGTAGAGCATTATGAAGCCTCTGAAATTAGAAGTAAATGTGTGATGTTCAGCCTGCAGGGAGAGGGGAGGGAGGATACCCCCATGTTAAGCAACCGTGCCACCAGCACCAAGTATCCTTCACACACCAAAAACACAGAGGAGCACGGAGGAACCTAAGAATGGTAAACTCCACTTGAAACTATTTCATGTTTAATAGTACTGTTTTGTGCCTGGAAAAATGAATTACTTGCTCACTTGTTGCCTTTTAAGCTTTCTCGTGTCTCCAGAAGAGCATGAATGATATCTAAGCACAGCCTTTGGGTGCTGGGGGATTTTATTCCATCTACAATATTTTATGCTAAGCACTGTAGCCTCAACCAGCCCATTGCTCATCACTGACTCTGGTTTTCAAGAATATACAGGATAAATCCTACTCCCTGCAGCCTCTGGGGTGAATTAAAAGCCTCACCATTTCCTATGGGGTTTGGTTGGGTCTAGATGAATTCTGCCGTCGTGGTCTCTTCCTGAGTGAGGAAATGGCACTATGTTTTAAGACAGCAATATACTGTCAGGGTCAATAAACTGCCAATAGGCTGACAAATGCTGGTTTAGGGTTAGCCTGTTGTGTTCAAACAGCCTAAACTCACACGTCCTGCCACGTCCCAAACCAGACAGTCAAAGCTTTCCTCTTAAATTGCTCCTCCTGGCTGAAACATCAGGCCAAGGTGCTTGGGCATATGGCAAGACCTAATCTGTTATCTTCTTGAGTGACTGAGCCCTGTAACCAATTATCTGTGTTTAAATTTGTATTTCATTTCACATTTTACAAAGGTGTTTCTCTGTACATTTCATTTAAGATACAGCTTTTTTCTCACCAGATTTTTCAGCTAACAATTTGGAGTTAGCTGGAAGTTACCACTCATTCCCCTGCCAAAATTAATTGCACTGTTTTCATGGAAAAGCTGTAACCTGCAGAAGCTCTTGCTCTGTGAGACATTGCAGGTTTCATGTGGTTGGTTTGAAAAATCAGTACGTAAAGCCACACAAACAATTAATGGTGTGTTATGTAGCGGGGTCTGCAATGCCAGTCTTTAGTGCTGAAATGTTTATATTCACTTGTTGCTCCTGTTTGTAATTTGTATTTTTCCTTATTTATTATATGAAAGCTACATTCTTCCACTGAGAGATGGTTGCAATGGGAGTTGGTGCCATTACTGGAGTGAATGCAATATTCTCGCCTTTTTTGTTGACACAAACTGCAAGTCTTTTCCACTTCGAAGGATTACTATTAGTTTGGTTTTCCAGCCTTGCTAGGAAATGTCTTGTGTCCTTTGAAAATAGGAACATTCGAGTTGCAGTTGGCATGGACTGAGAAAGCTTTTATTAATACACCATTCTGTTTTTTTCCTGCTGTGACCTTTATGCCCTTGGAGTAGGATCAGGAGGTAGCACTCATGGGCATCAGTCAGTTCCACTCGCAGGGCTGAGGTGAGAGCTCAGCTCAGGTCCTCCGATAGATCAGCCCTAATTCAAACCTTCTGGCCACAAATGAGATGACCATCACGCCTGGTTGTGACAAAGCTGTGAATCAGGAGCACCAACTAGTTTGTTTATTGATGGGAAGAATCGCTGTAAAACTGCTTTGGGGCTTTAAAAAAAATAAAAATAAAGACACATTTGTTCCAGTAAGAAACACTTCACTTCATGCAGCTGAAACCGTAAGTAAAAGTGAAAAAGGTATGGTGCAGTTCTGTGTATGATGTTATTTATACAAATGTCTCTCACATTTCTGCGGTTTCTTCAACCTGGAAAAGCAAATTTGCCCATGTTTTCATTTCCTAAGAGGAGATAAGAACCCCACTCCCTGGAAAAAGCCCACTGAAATGCTCAGCCTTGATGTGTGCTTGCTTAGAAAGCACGGCTATATGTAAACCACATAAATGGAATGTAATTGCAAGCTTCTGCTCCATCCTATATATACAGTGACTAGACAGTCTGGTCAGCTCTGTCCAAACCAGGGGTTTATCTTGAGTGAACCAAAGCTATGTGGGTGTCTGGTCACCTCTCTCTGCCCCTGCTGTGTCCCTTCCCTGCCTCCTTCCTAAGTCCCAGCTGCCTTTCTCATCCTTCTCCCACGGGCAGGGAGAGACCCGGTGCCTCCAAAGTAGACGAGAGCTGAATGGAGGGGTGTAAGGGAAGACAATTTACTCCCTTTGCAAAATTGCAAGAGTATTCTCACTGTAGCCCTCCTCAGTCTAGCAGAAATGCTGCTGTAAGCTGCAGGAGTATCTGCAGACGGTGGGATATCAGCCCAGCTAAGTGGCAGCCCTGGATCTGTAGAGAGGTGTGGAAGAATCAACCCTGCATCTTCCTTCCTCCTCGTCACTGACACAGACCTCCAGCTTTTTCACATTTTTCCACTCTGAATCTGAGTCCCCCTCAACTTATTAAATATTTGCTGGCCAAATAGGTGGTACAGTCCCCCTTTTCTGTCCTGGATGGGCTAAATGGCCTCTTGTTGCTCCAGTCCCCAGAGCTGGTGTTTGGAAAAGGGCTGTCTACTCAGACCTCCTGTGTCCCCTCTAGTCACCTCCATTGGCTAAGGGATCCAATCTCAGTTCTTCCATCCCTGTTCCTGAGTGTTTTGAAGGTGAGTTATGGTGCACTCCCACCAGCACTGGCCCCATGTAACATTTAATATTCCTCCCCCCATACAGTGGCATTCGTCTGTGTCTTTCTGCATTGCTTAGCCTTGAGATTATATCTTAGTCATGAGATTATTTGGCTCTTGATTATCAAGAGCTGAACTTTTTCTTCTTCCTTTTTTTTTTTCTTTTCCTTTTTGCCAAGTACAGGCTTAGCTTGTTCTTTTGTCTTTGCTTCCAGCTTGCTGAAACAGAGATTTTTAAAGAGCCCTGACCTCTGGAGGATTGTGGTCTTTGTGGTGCTTCAACTTGGTCTGCACGCTGAGCAGTGGCAACACCAGATGGGCCAGAAGACAGAGTTACTGCTGCCCCGTTCCTGTGTTAAACCACATCCTCAGGGCTGTATTTATGTAAACTGTCCAAACAGCACCTTGAGGTAAAACCTCGAAGATGTTAGGTATGCTCAGTATTTCTCACAGTCTGCAGGAGTTGGATTTGGGCACCCTTTGAAGGCATTACAGGGAGGATGGACAGGGTTAGAAACCATCCCCTCTCCCAGTGATGGGATTTCTGAGGGAGGCTGTACCACTACCCCTTGCCTACCAGCTGGGTTTGCCTCTCCCAGGCTTTCAGCCTGCAAACCCCTGTGCTCCATCCCTGAAAGCTCCTGTCCAGGCTGATGCTTTCTGTGCTGGGAGCTCCTGCCCACTCTCAGCTCAGCAGCCTTGAATCGAGTTCATGCAGGCCACAGGAAAAAAAAAAAAAACAAAACAACACAGCTTTTAGCTGCTGATAGCTTGAACTGGATTTGAACTGGAGCAGATCTATAAATAAAAGACCCTCCAGCCCATTACCAGTCGTCTGCAATCCAAGCCTGCCAGCCAAACTGTATTTACGAGGTAGCTATTTAAATAAACTCTATATTTTATGGACATATACACTTACACTTTCATGTCAACCATTTAGGATCATGTGAGTCTCTAAAAGCTTTCACAGGCTTGAGTTGCCCGAGCTGATTATGCACAAATCTGATTTGGGCACTGGCTCCCATTCTTGTTATCATCTGATCATATTTCAGCCACCGAACCAATCTCTTTCAAGTTATGAAAATCAAATTAAAGGAGCTTTGCCAGGACATCCAAGAAAACCCAACTTGCTGAAGATATTATCCATCTCAATCTGGAATCTGCTTCGCAATAATAATTAATCTTTCCAGCAGAGCTTCTTTTGCAAAAGTTGGGCTTTCACTCCACCCAGCTATCAGCACACGCCCCAGTCACTTTGTTCCTGTCCTCTGTTTTATCTGTGTTTTTCAACACTGCAAATAGCATCTGCTTCTATATATGAAGGAATAACTATATTTTATAACACAAGAACATGCAGTTTGAGCTGTATTTCAGTAAAAGAGACAAATACAAGTTAATTTACACTTGGCAAGCACAGAGATAAAGCAGGACTGAAAATCAAGTAGTGAATTTTAGGTTGTCAAGTAATGAACGTTTAATGGCACAGGTTTGTTTAATGGTAGAAAAATTGCATACATTTCTCATATGCACTGTATACTGGCTAGAGCTGTCAAAGTTAGGGGAAAAATGCTGTATAAGCATTTTTCCCTGTGACGAACAAAAGGCTGTGTATTCTTTCACTTCGACTTTTGTTTAAAGCAACTAAATCCTCACTCCACCTACCCTTCCCTTCCCTTCCCTTCCCTTCCCTTCCCTTCCCTTCCCTTCCCTTTTTCCTTCCCTTTTCCCTTCCCTTTTTCTATAAACCTAGGGAGTTTTAAAAGTCATTGGGAAAATGTCCAAAAACATAAATGAGATGTTTAATAGTGCTATTTTTGTCCTGGACTCTCTGAATTCCTCATGTCTTCCCCTCCTCCCCTCTCTTCTCCTGATTTGCACGTTGGGATTAATAAACCGATTCCAGTGCAGATTTTGAACCTCGAGTGTTGCTTCTTTTTTCTGCTGAAGTATGTTCCACTCTTGGCCAAGCTGTGGCCTGACCCTGATTTCCAGCTTTGTGGCATCCAGGGAATTTGAGGGAGTGATGTTGGAGGTACCACAAAGCAGGGTGGTCTTTCTGCAGGTGGGTGCACCACCCAGTTGGAGAAATGGCCAGAGAAGGTTATGTTGTCTGAGTGCAGCAAGAAGAGATGATCACAGCAATCACTTCTTGTGCTGTCACTCTGCAAGCCTCACCCTGGAGATAAGTGTCATTCATGTTCACAGACTTCACTAGATTCAAAGGAACCTCTATCCAAACCTTCTTTAGTTTCTCCTCAGCAAATTCAAGGTTCAAATACTGATTTTAAAATGCACCGTGTAGTTCCTTCAGCCTCCCCAGCAGGCAATATCCTGGTGCAGCTGGTGTGAGTGGCAGTATAGCATGGGGAACACAGCATCTCCAGAGTATTTGAATATCTGTTCTCCTCCATCTTAGTGCTGCCTCTCCATCTTTGTCTCCTGACATCAGACTGTGGTGGCCCAGCAGTCCTGCACTAACCCTCCAACAGGCAGATTTAGCTCAGCATACACTGCTGGTAGGAAACACAGCAGGAGTCGGGATGGTCCCCGTTTATATGGGTGCAAAATTGAGACTAGGCTTCTCTGGTTCCCTTTGTCTCCCTCTTGCAGAGCTAACTTATCATTCCCTATGGGCCTCCTAGCAGCCTTGGAGGAGCTGATGAAGAAAGATCTTTCCTTCCTTCATTTCTTCTCATCTGGGACAATTTTTTATTGTTTTCCTGCTTCACTGGTTTTTACATTTCAGATTTCAATAGTATGCATGTTTTCTCCCAGTGCCCATTAAATTCTCTCCCTTCCTCAGAGTATTCATTAAAAATATTACAATTTAAAATATGATCTATGATAATCTTACAAAATCAGGGAAGATTTGTGATTATCTGCATGATTACTTTTCAGAGAAAGAACAAAACTGCAGTTTGATGCTGAAAGTTGCCCTGCCTGTATTGCACTCACATTCCTGAGGCCCTGCCGTGGAAAAGACCAGTACGAGAAGGGCCCGCTCCCATTTGCAAGCGGTGTGTGCTCATCCCCCAGTTTGGTGGGATGACAAGGAGGTTTCTCCTGTCTTTTAGCTCTCTGGAGACAGCCTACCTCAGGCTGTGTTCAAGTTTCTGCTTGTTTTATGCATGGTTCGAATGGTTCAGCAAGTTCTCACTAACAGAATTAGCTCAGACACAACAAGATGATGTGGAGGACATGGTGATGGACTGGTTATGGTGAGAAAATAAAACAAGTTGATATGCAGATCCAGGCGAAGATAACTGGAGCATCATGATGTGCAAATCACTGCAGTACAATAAACATGGGAGAAGTCTGAGTGAGTCTGTTTTCATGGCAGAACTCATCTATAACACATTCCTTGGAAGAATTACTAAACCTGATGCCAGAGAGACAAAGAAAGCATGTCACAGTCCAGGAGGAGAACATTTCTCTTGTTTAAACGGACCTGAATGGTTTGTGATTTTCCCTTGCCTAAGAGCCTAGTTTATGGCTTCCCAGGCCCTGCCAGCAAACACGTCAGCAGCCTGGGCCCTCAGGACAAATTACGGGCTTACAGACATTGATGTTAGCTCATGTGTGAGAGGTCTCTGTATCGAGAGGTAGAGGCTCCAGCTTCTGCTTCTCTGTAGACCAACATTGGAACAGCATAAGGACGCATTACGCTACATGTGGCTTGGATCAATCCTGCAGGAACATCTGCAGATTTCATCTGCTAACTGTCACAAAACCTGTTTTTCATCAGCACAATGAAGACATTCTGGTAATATTGGTTATTGGAACTGGGAAGGCAATAGGCCTCCACTGTGTTTGGGGAAGACAGACAAACAAGGTGATGAAGATCTATCAAAGCTGTGCTCATGGACGTGCCTTATGGGATATGTCTGTCTTGGGGGTCACCTGTAAAGTTAAAAGATGAAAAGTTGGGTTTGGTTTTTTTTTTTGTTTCTGAGAGAAAAAAAGGAAGTAAATTCAGCAACAGCTCTGCTCACAACATGATGTAAGGTGCTGGTTTCCTGTCCCTCTAAGCTTTATATCTTTTAAGGACTTTTTAAAATAAAAGCTTATAAATCACATCAACAGCTAATTTGGAGTTTGCAGCTTGCTTTTGTTTTAAGTTACACTATACTTGACATAAATTTCAAAGTCCTGCAGTAAAATTATTGCTTTTAGAGGACCTAGGTAGGTGTCAAATGTATTTGTAGCTCAGTATAATTCATAAATTTGAAATTTTGGTCTTTGGGTTTTTTTTTGCACGAGGCAAGAAGGCAGTACAAGAATTCCTTCAGTCCATTCTTCAGCAGATATAAGGGTATATAATCTATTACAAATTAGCAGTAATTGTAACTTATATTCTTCTTAAACCTCATTTGGGGTAGATCAAGACTTAAATCTTCTGATTAAAGCTTAATGAAAAGTGAGAAATTACAGAGTTAGGAGAAACGGGAATGAGCCTTTGCAAATGCTTACGATCTGGAGTATACTTTTTTAAAAATTTCCATTACTCTGCTTTAACTGATGGATATTCCAGCATTTATATTTAGAGATAATTTTCTAGAGTGGCACTGTGATTACCTGGATAGTTAGGTATTTGGGAGAGAAATAAAGGTATTTTATTTTCAGGGTAAAAAGATCATCCTTAAGTAATACAGATACTTTTGGCCAAACTTGTTCCAAGTTACCTCAAGAACTGAATCTTCCTCTTTCAATATTGTTAGGAAACTAATTAAATCTCAAAGATGCAAGAAGAGGTATAAAATATACATGAAAATCATGTAGTGAGCCAAAGTTTTAACAGGAGTTGCACAGTGTATCACCGTTCTGGTGATTATCCCAGAGAGCATTTTCTCTCAATTTGTCTTTGTTTGGCTTCAGTTTTGAACTAGAAAAGCCAAACAAAATGATTTCATGTTTGTGTAATATTTTAAAACTTACCTATCTAAATGCCACAACCCTCAAATAATAATTTCCCCTCATTTTTATAATGTGGTGAAGTAATAAAAAGTCCCGGAAGAAATAGAAATGACATTCCCTACAGAGATGTCAAGCAACATCTCTGCCACATTATTTATCCTCCTCTAAAATGGGCTTCAGAGATTGCATTGACTGAAACTATGCGTCAGACCATCACCTGCACCTGGAGGGCCCAGAGGGATGGGTGACTTTTCTTTCCATCCTAGTGCTGGTTGTACGGGGTGTTCCAGCATCACACCTTGACTGTCACAGCCTCAGAGGTCCTCCAAGATCCACCCGCCCTTCAGAGAGTCCTGCGGGCTGGGGTATCTCAGGGCTGATGTGATGCCTTCACGTATTGCCTGTGCTTTGATCTCATGATTGTTGTGATACAGAGCTCAGCGATGTAACGAGAAATCCTGCAAAGCAATTGGAGCTGAGAGGGCAGCGGTGCACCACGGGGGCTGCTAGCTTTATTTTTCTGCGTAAATGCAACTGCTGAGCTTTGATTCCTCTGAAACACTGTCTGTGTTGGAGGAGGCAGGGCAAAGACTCTTTGCGAGGTGCTTTCTTCTGTGTTTAAAGCAACATCTGATTGCCCAGGATCACTTCAGCTCAATGATCAGGTTTTCTTCTATAGTTTGGGATCAAAGTCACTGATGCTTTCCAGCTGCTTTGCACTGTGCTGGCAATGCAAAACAGCCATAAACTTGGCTTAACACAGAGATGTTAGGTTTTGTGCCCTGTTTTGCACCACCAGCCAGAGCATACCAATGAATCTGGTGCTGTGGAGCAGTGGGAGAGCTCTCCTTATCGCGAACTTTCAGTTTCCAGATAAAGGTTTTCATTATCCTGAGCAAAATTCAGTAATCCTGCTTCAAGGCTCAGCAAAGGTGCAAAAACTGTGCTCATCATCCTCTAAGAAGTAAAGGAAAGAACCATCAGGGTGATTTTGTACCTTCTGAGCTTTCTGAAACACCACACAGGATATGAAGCAGCAGTTGGAGGAGGTGGAAGATCCTGTTGTAGTAGGCAAGCAGTGAAATGGTGGACGAGAAGCTCAACATGAGCCAGCAATGTGCACTTGCAGCCCAGAAAGCCAACTGCATCCTGGGCTGGATCAAAAACAGCGTGGCCAGCAGGTCCAGGGAGGGGATTCTGCCCCTCTGCTCCTCTCTGGTGAGACACCTCCCAGAGTACTGTGTCCAGCTTTGGAGTCCTTCAGAACAGGAAGGATATGAGGAGGCCATGAAGATGGTCAGAAGACTGAGCACCTTTCTTATTAAGACAGGCTGAGAGAGTTGGGGTTGTTCAGTCTGGAGAAGAGAAGGCTCCAAGGAGATCTTATAATGCCCTTCCAATACCTAAAAGGTCTACAGGAGAGTTGGAGAGGGACTCTTGATCAGAGAGGGGACTGATAGGTTAAGGGATAGCAGTATTTAACTGAAAGAGAGGAGATTTAGATTAGATCTCAGGAAGAAATTCTTTCCTGTGCAGGTGGTGAGACACTGGAACAGGTTGCCCAGAGAAGCTGTGGCTGCCCCATCCCTGGAGGGGTTCAAGGCCAGGTTGGATGTGGCTTGGAGCAACCTGGTCTGGTGGGAGGTGTCCCTGCCCAGGACAGGGGGGGTGGGACTAGATGACCTTTAAAGTCCTTTCCACCTCTAACCATTTTATGATTTTATGAAAACTCACTTAAATGCTGTCATGAGTGCTGCACTGGAAGTGTGACTCCAGCATACAGCGCTAAAACAGCCCACATTGTCTCAGGGATGCACGTGAATTGCATATTCTGGAGGCAATAAGAGCATTTAGGTGGTCAGCATCCACTGAGAAAAAAATAATCAGTCGTAATGATACTTAATGCATTTTTTCCAGAGTAAATCATAAATTTGAATCAATTTATTTCCTTCCCCCAAATAAATAGAAAAATAAAATGCAGGTAGCATTTCTGAAGCAGTTGCAAGAGTAAATTTGCTACATTTCATTTCAGGAGATTTATGACATGAACAAACTCGCTTCCAGTGAAAAATGAATCAATTCTTTTCAGGTCTCTACTGAGGGCTTGGAATAGTTTTTAATTATATAAATGAGATATAGAAAGAGAAACCTACACGTGTGCATTTGGTGCTTGAGCAAAGTTTTCTCCCAGTTTAACACAGAGGTATATGTGGGACTGGGACTCTAATGCACAGGCCTGTAAAGCATTTCATCAGCATGTTTGCACAAGTCATCGAGAAAACAGTTGCATAATTGTATTTATTGAGTTTTCTTTTAAAGAGCAGTTTTCCTGTCTGAGAAAAAGTTTTTTCATTACAAAAGGTCTAAGCAAATACAGTCATGTTTCCAGAATTTATGGCTTCTCAGGGAAAACATTTTATTAGGACTTTTATTCTGTTACGAATGTTGAATAGGAATTCTGGAAGAGTTGTGTTTGTTTTCTGAAGCGTGCTTAATTTAAGCTTAACCATTGGCCATGACTCCTTCATTACCATTTCCAGTAATGGGCTTGCATACATTAACATTCATTTCTCCATCCCAAAGAAGATTTTCAGAAAAAATGAGCATTGCATTAAATACCCCATTTTCTACAAGAAGAAAAAGTTATGGCCAATTAAGGATGCAAGCTCCTGGTTCCCAATGATGTCAGAGGACTGACAAAATGGGGAAATTCTTTGTATTTGACATATTCCCTCAAGTAACTTGCTATTTCTCAGTTTTGTTTTTTTTTTCTATGAATAACCTGAAAGCAACTTATTTTTTTTTTAATTCAATTTGTAGTCAGCTAATTACTTCTGCGGGAGAATAGCTAATGAATGGAAAGGGGAAGGTTTTGAAGTCCCTTGTGGGAAAATTGAAGTATTACTGATGAATCAGAAGTGTGGAGCCCTGTTTGGTGCTGCAGCTGGGGGGGAGCACCGGTCTCACCCCTCCTGCCTGCAGGAGGCCAAATGATAATCAGTGCCAAGCCCATGCATGTGTATGCAGAGCACACAGGACTTGCCAAGAGATTTTAGGGAATTTCCCTTTTAATCAAGCATGTGCTGGTGTAAGGTGCACACTGATGACCATACCCTGTCTGGAGGGTTAAGCTTAATGGGCAGGAAAATGGAGATGGCCCCATGGGGAGAAGCTGGAGGGCTAGCATCAGCCATGGTGTAGTTTTGTGTTAACTGCGTGTACGGTCTTAGGTCACGGAGAACTGTTGACTAAGCTCCATCCTCTGTGTCAAGGACTTCTTCCTCTGAAACACAAACAGGGCTTTTCCTATGTAAAACTGGAGGTCCATATCAGGTGTGAATCTGTATTATTTCCATGAATTTTAATGATGCTCCTAATCTACCCCTGCTTGATGAGCTTCAGAATCGGGACACAGAACTAGACCTTGGCTTGTTTGCAGAGGGAGCTATGAAAGAAAGTCCTAAAATGTGTAAAAACAGGGGACTTCTGATTCACCAGATCCACATGGGACAAGAGGCACAGAATTCCACGGTCTCCTCCGATGCCTGAACCCAGATACAAAAACGCAGCTCTTTGCAGCATCAGTTTAGCTGGGGGTGAGGCCACCCTGACGTACCGAACAGGAGACGTGCTCTTTCTTGTCATTATTGTCCTGGAAATCATTCAGTTTTGCCACAGATGAGATTTTCTGCTTTTGCTAGAAGTTTTTAAGCACAGAAAAAGGTAACTTCTTGGTAGGCTCACTGTGACTATGGTCAATATGGCTGGGGTAGGAAACAAGGAACAGGAGAGCAATGTTTTATTTCCACTCCTGCCATTCATTCAATCTCTCAGCAAGCTCTCAGCATCTCATTTTCTTGACTTGGAAGATACAGGTCTGCTACTTTGCAGGGTGCTTTGAGTTATATGAGGGAAAAGTGTGATTTCTGTTTGAAGCTGCATGGAGAAGCAGTCACTCACATCAGTAAAGAGATGTACCTCCTGTGTTAAGTCATCCATATGCATGGAAAGCTATACCAAAGCCAGTGGGGAGGGCTGAGGAGGTGGATTTGCTTCAGAATTACATTATTCACTCACAGACTTCACAAAGTGTTTAATTCTTTTTGATTGCTTGCCTTTTTTTAGTTTGGTTTGAGGTTTATTTTCCCTTTTTTTTTCCTGGGATTACTGCATACCAAGTATGTTGGGACAAATAATGTCATTTTCAAGGGATGAAATTCTATTGCGTGTCAACAAAATAGACCAGAAAAATAATCAGCCTTTAGAACAGAGCTTCAGCCCGTGGAGTCACCCTGTAGAGATCTGAGACAATCTGGTCTTGGGGGTCAAATTTGAAATTATAATACTAAAAAAAAGAAAGTAAAGTTTCTTTTTAAGAGCAGGTGCAAGTGCATAATGGCATTACCCAAAAATCACACCTGCTGAACAAGCTGGGGGATTCGGATAGACAAAAAAAGGAGAAAGATTTAGCAAAATTTGGGTTAAATCCAGCACCTGGAGTTTGTGATGGCTGGAAAGAGTTATGGTGAGGGATAGTGTGATCTGAGATTGCCCAAGAAAGGGTATGGCTAGACATGATGTGCTGCATAAACCACCATTAAGGAGTGGCAGAAAGGACATGGAAAGTTGAGAAAACGGGTTGAATATAAGAAATGCTTTTGGTATGAAAGAGAAAACCTTGTTTTGTAGCTGAAAGGATGAAAAATGCGGGGATTATATGGTTACTTGCCCTGCTCAGTGGAGCTATGGAGCAGACTCTGGTCTGTGAAACTGCTGCAATTTCCAGGATTGTCACCTGTACCCAGTGACCCAGCTGCAAGTTGACAGTCAGCAGCTGTTTCCCAGTGAAGAGACCAGTAAGGATATTCCTGAATTAGAAATTCTTCTGTTGGAATCCAGCAGTTTTCCAAAGAATTGAAAGGCACCTGCAGGACCAGAAGGGAAACCCCCCAAGTTGTTTTTGGGTGTGTTTGGGAGCTGGTGGCATTAAACCCCCAAAATGTGCCCTCTTAAGCTTCTGGTTCAGCCCTGCAAACACAAGCTGTTGCTGGGCTGAGGCTCACACACTGGTTCCAAAGGCACTTAACTTTTTAAAGCTTTCTTATTGCTGCTCTGAAAATATGAAGAATTGTTTTGTATTGTTTGGGTTGGGTTTTTTTGTTTTGTTTTTTTTTTTATAATTTCAGATAAAACACTTCTGTAACATGCCCATCAAGAGACAACAAGCATCTGGCTCTCTTCAACACCTCAGATTTTTTCAGAGTGGAATTGTGCTCTGCAAAGCTGGTCTGCACTAGATTTTGCTTTGAGCACACATAGGAGTAAGATGGGTTGAGTACAAAAACATAAAATGTCTTTTTCTAATTGCTTTTCTGGGCATAAATATAATCACTGTACTAAGCAGTGTTTTCAGATGCAGAAGTAGTGTGGCTTCTTTTATTTCCTCTTTCTTATGTTTGACTTTCAATTTAGGAGCTGCACAAGGGGATGGGTTTGTCAGCTGTGTTGGTCCAGGTCCTCTTTATCCCACAAGTCTGAGCCACACCAGGTGCCCTGCAAAAACCTGGGGAAAAGTCCTGATCCTGATCTTCTCCTCTTGGTGGTTCCCACTGTAATTCTTGAAGAGCTGGTGTGCCCTTTGCTGCAGAGACATTTATCGATGAGGAAAGGGTGGGCATGACAAAACCACTTTACTTGGGCCATCAGTCACTAAGGCAAACGGTCATTTTCCTTCTGGCTGCAAATTGGGAAGGAATGGACAAGCTGCTAAATGAGAAGGGAAATGTTTTGTTGCATGTGTTTCTGATTGCTCTCCATAGACTCTGTTGTAGGAGGAGCTGGAAATGTCTCCCTGCAAGCAAGTGTGGGTGTTGCGGATGGAGTGAAGGACTTCACTTGTAGATAGAAACAGCGATACATTTATTGATATAAAATAGGGATTCAACAAAGTTTGATAGCAAATGCAACAATTTTAATAAGATTGGATGGCCAGGCACACTTGGTTATTATTTATTGCATGGAGGACAGGGTCAAAGATAGCTGCCAGAGTTGAGGTTCAGAGAGGACCCCTTGGCTTTCTAACTTCCTTCTCAGAGAGGAGTCTGGGTGTGTCTAGATCCAGTCCTGGTCCCAGACTCGGTAAATGGTTTATGTCTAAAGAATTATATATGCACAATCACTTAGATAAGGTTTCAAAATTTAGTATGCTCTTGGTCACTCACCAAGGGTCTGTTGTGGCAAGGAGCCTCTGAATCTCGAGGAGTAACCTTGAGAGGTGTCCCTGCCCAAGGGGAGATCCTGACATGCAACTTCTGCTGTGCAGGAATGCTCAAAGGGCTCTTGGGCTGTTCACTAATTATGGGGGTAAGATATTTGACTCACAGTCATATTTGCATATTGACGACAACACAAGTATTGTGGTTCCTCAACTCAGCCCTTGGTTACTGTGTCCCCTGAAACCACTTCTGAGCCAAATGCAGCCATCAAGGCTAGATGCTGCCATGATGGCCACCATGTGCGGTTACTCCTTGGGCAGGGATATGGGAGATAAAGACCAGGTTGGTGTCCAGAGACAGGGTTAGGAGCACACTGTCACAATGGGACACACCAGTGCTGTGCAAGAGCACCAACATGCCACACCGGATTTATCTGTAGGCTGTCTAGAGGATGAGAAAATGTTGATACTCCCCTTTCTCAGGCGAGGTAGGCTTGTCTGAGAAACTGCAGCTGGAAAGCTGGACCCATGCACAAGGTGCTGCTTCCAGCCTTTATTGTGCAAATCCCAGAACCCGTGGGAGCCTGAGGTACCACCGGGAGCCACCTGCACCACCTCAAAGCCAACCAAAGGCACGGCATTGGCATGGCTGAGCTCAAGATGAGGAATAATTTACAGCAACAACCAGCTTGAAAAGTCAGCCCATGCCTGAGTTTCCGGTACAACAAGTCATGAGTTAAAGCCTGAAGTCCTAATGGAAGTTAATCTCTAAGTATTGCTGTAATATCTGCTGTACACATCTGTTTATGACAAACAGTTCTAGACGACTAGACAGGCAAAATAACTTGTCAGCTCTGTTTTCCTGTGGGACAGTCTTTATTTAAGACTCATCATTTTTTCTGTAATTAAAGTTTTACAGAGGGTTTTAGAGTTGCATGCTGCAAGAAGAGCAGAGAGCACAATCCTGCTCAGGATCACGCAGGTCTTCCACTGATGTTCTGGCAGGAGAAAAACTGCAGCAGGACATGAAGGATAGAGTGGAAGGTGCATTCAAGGCTGTTGATGGTGAGATACAACATTTATGCACCTGGAGATCCCGAGAACCCATCAAGGAAAAAAAAAAATCCAGTCACCCTTGGTGCAATGTTTAGTCTATTGGAACAAGAACATCAAAACACACAAAGACGTGTTGCTGTGTTCAAGGCTACCCATCGATGAGGAGGGGCAGCTAGATAATCCATGAAATGATAACTCAGCTGACTGGTGCTGGGGGTGCTTCTCCAGCAACCGCAGAGAGCCAGCAGACATTGCACATCGTCGCTGGCTTTGAAAGCGGCTCCTCTTCCACAGCAAATGGAGTGGATTAATCCTCCCTTTCCACAGAGACAGCAGCTTAAAACAAACATCCATAACTAAGGCTGCTATAAACAGCAGTTTTACCAAAAAGAGGATTCCAGCTTGCAATTGCGTTGTGGTGTTTTTTTTTGGTTTTTTTTTTTTTTGTTTTGTTTTGTTTTGTTTTGTTTTGTGTTTTTTTTGCTAACCACTTCTGCACAGGGAATCTCAGTCCTTGTTCTGAGCTCTCTGGATCTTTTCCCTCTCTCCTGTGCCCTGTTTCAGCAGGTCCCATCCCCTAACCTGCCATGGGCTTGGCTACCTGCTCCTGCAGCCTACAGCATCAGCTGGTGCTTGTTGGGTTTGTACCCACCCTTCTCCTGGGTTGCAGAAAGGGAAGGGCAAAAAGGCTGGAATGATTCACAAAGCAGACAGGATTGTACATGGTGTTCACTCTTACTTTGCATCGCTCTCATCCTCTGGTTGCCCCAAAGCAAGCAACCCAGAAAGAAGTGGGAGTCTCTGCAAGCCAGACCAGCCAAGGGCATGTCATCTTGCAAAATAACAAAGGATTTGTTTATTAAATTTACATCTTTTTTTATACATCTGAAAAAGGAATATTCTAAGCAGGACCTAAAATCTGTTCTTTTTAAAGACAGCATGCAGCAGCCTTTTAACATCTATACTTTGTCTAAACCATAGAAAATCTCTAGTGTGACTTACATCTAAGTCCCCAACCGACAAATTAGAGTATTAAAATCAGGCAGAATAGAAAGGCTTCCAGCTTTACCTAACTGAAGTGGATTTATCTGTGGAGGAAGACTTTCCATCTCAGATGAAAAATAAGATTATATAAAAATCCACCACTAGAATGCGGAAGGTATGACAAAATTAGCCTTCCATCTTTAAATCAGTGTAGGCTCCCTTTTAGACAGAGGAAGAACGTCCTCAATCACTGACTCCTCACCTACGCAGGTGCTGGGAGCCATCCAAATCTTGTTGCTTGAGGCAGTCCCAAGGACATAAATCACCGGCAGCTCCGAGCCTGGTCCTTGAAGTTATGGTATCAAACCCTAAAGTACTGATAGTGAAGCTGCTTCAGCAGTGGGGGCTCTGTCCCTTTCACAAATGAATTACAAGAGCTGTTAATTCTGCAATCCCACACTCTTCCCCAAATAATAATGACCCACAACCAGCCTTGTAGTACTTTAAACCAAAATGCCCAAAGCTTTTGGGATGCGAACTGCAAAGACTCCCAGCAGCTTTCATCTCCAAGTATCAGTTCCCCATCCTGTGCATCAGGCACTAATGCCAGCAAAAAAGACACCGACAGAAATAACTGTCAGCAGAAAATCTGTAGCTCTGCAAAATAAAACTTAGTAAAACAAAAAAAAAAAAAATCAATGCATCTGATAGAGTAGGGAAAAAAAAGAGGAATTTATCTGAACTGGAGCGAAACTCCAGACCTCAGCCAAAGGTTTTCATCCCTTTTGTGCTGCTGCTTGCAGGTACAGTGTCCTGCACAGGAATGTGCCTAATATTTAGCATGTACATGCAAGTAAATTGAGCTGTGTAGGTTCCCCCCGGGGCAATACCCTGCGTGAGAGCCTGCCGTGCTCTGCTTTGTGCCCCTGGACAGAGGTCCCTAGCCCCAAGAGCAATAAAACTTCCCAGGCTGTCATGAGCTACCAAACGGGGAGAAAACGCTGTTTGAAGCACCAATCTGTACAAGGTTTCAGCTGATTTGGCTCACTCCTGTTGAGTAGGTTGGGTGTTTACTGCCTATACAAGAGCAGACTTGAGGACAAATTCACTGCTTGCCTCGCATGGCTTGCTCACCCACGCGAAAAATATTTTGGAACAAAAACACAGGTTCACACCGTTTGCCAATTTTCAGCCAAGTTACCTACAAATTTTCTTCTTTGGAATCAAAGCTCAGGCGATTTCCAAACCAACAGAAATGTGGTAATGTTTTAGCAAAAATGTTTGCTGGGTTTTGTTCTGGAAGAATTTCCTTTTTTAAAAAAAAAAGGCTGTATTGTTATTGGAAGTAAACAAGGCAAATGTTTACAAAGAGCTGAAGTCAATATGCAGTTTTGGTTTGGACAGAACATTTTCATTCCACCCATCAAACAACTGCAAAATCCACTACTCTTCCACCCCTCTCTTTGCATAGCAGTAGAAGCAAGTCAGCAAAATCTAGCTTGGTAACTATAAAATAATACACAGGGTAAAATTAGATCCTCATATACATACACATAACAGTACTTGACTCCATCAGCATCTTGGAGTGTACATATAAATGAGAATATGGTGATTTAATATTCATTGATATACGCGGGCAAGCTTTTACACACTGCAGAAGAAGCAGAGAAATATTTCAAATGCAGTTCACATATTTCATTTAACTCACAAGAACATCGCATTTAGGGAGGCAAGGTCAATAGCTCCATTGCTGCCAGCCCTCTCCAGTGCACACCAGGCTGCTACGGCTCTTTTCTCAATAAGAAAATCTCACTTCTGGAGAAATGACAACAGGGCACTTGAACGTCGTGCAGTGATCACCCATGGCTTTGCAGTATTCCTCTGTGTATCCATGTGCTTGAGGAACCTGTCCAATCTGAGCAACAGAGACGTGCTTTTCGAAAGGGGACAGCAGATCCTGTTGGAACAGGTCCAACAGAGGGTCATGAAGATGCTCAGAGGGCTGGAGCTCCTCTGCTGTGAGGACAGGCTGAGAGAGTTGGGGGTGTTCAGTCTGGAGAAGAGAAGGCTCCAAGGAGACCTTATAGCAGCCTTCCAGTACCTAAAGGGAGCTACAGGAGACATGGGGAGGAACTCTTGATCAGGGAGTGGAGCAATAGGATGAATGGTAAAGGCTTTAAACTGGAAGAGTGGAGATTTAGATTAGATCTCAGGAAGAAATTCTTTCCTGTGCAGGTAGTGAGACACTGGAACAGGTTGCCCAGATAAGCTGTGGCTGCCCCATCCCTGGAGGGGTTCAAGGCCAGGTTGGATGGGGCTTTGAGCAACCTGGTCTGGTGGGAGGCGTCCCTGGGAGGCGAGGAGGTTGGGACTAGATGACCTTTAAAGTCCTTTCCATCTCTAACCATTCTACGATTCTATCCAAGGTGGAAATTAATGCCAGGTTTCCCAGTGAGTCCACAAGTCACAATTCCAGCCACAGCCTGGATTTTGACCTTATGATATCCACCTCCATTGTCTGGGTGCACTTTTTGGGGAAACAGTTTATCCCAGTGGGGGTTGATGTGCTGTCACTGGATGATACACATTCACCCACGGGACTCTTTAAAACTCAGCCTTTGCAGTGGGTTAGTGTTCCTTGGAGTTGAAACAGGAGAGCGGTGATGGGAGCAGAAGCTGTTCCATCTCTCTCTGTCTTTGGCTGAATGGTGCAATGGGAGGCTCTGTTACCTTTTACATGTTTCCAATATTCCACTGCAGGCTAAGAGGCATTTATTTTTATGTCTGAGGTAAACGCAGTGGAAGGAAAAAGAGAAATTTTGCCAATGTTTGTTTAGCCTCACTAACTGATATCCTGCAACTATCGTACAGGGATTTGCCTTATGTGCCAAAACTTGATGAAAATGATGTTTCAAGATCAACTCAGAGTGTGGGTGGATCCTGCCCCAAGACATATTTTTTTTTCTTACTTGAACTAGTATTTACTTACTGGAGAGTCTACTTACACTGCTTGTAAATTTTGTGCACTAAGGACAAGGTTAAAATAAAAGTTATGAGGACTAGAGGCATGCCCAGGCAATCAGTTTAGTAACAGTGACATTTCTGGGGCAACTTTGGAGTAGATCACATCAGAGCAGTAATTAACTCCATGTTATTTATGGTAAAGTCAAGTATTCAACGTGAGTGAAAGACGTAGGAGAGTTATGACTGACAGCTTTCCATTATCACAAAGCTGCGTAAAGCTGTCAAGCATGAGATACCCAGCATGTTGTATTTGACAAGCAGATGTCATCAGATACTACTGGTGGCTGTACAGATAGCCGGGACTGTGTGATTTACAGCTGGGGAGGATTTACACTCCCCCCAGAAGCATTGGCAGCTCTTCTTCAGCCTGGAAGATCAGCTGGCACAAAGGGTGGTTGTTGGCTCCATGCCTGGATGTACCAGGCGGTCGGGTGAGCTCTGGTCAGCAGCAGATCCCATATGGAGGATGGAGCAGCAAAGGTAGCAGCTAAGCTTTCTCCTGGAAAGAATCTGGACCCATCAAATTGAAACTCACTTTAAAAACATGATTCACGGTATGAACGTCCCAATGACACTTTAATTAACTCGAGGAAGTCCAGGGAGCAAAAAACACACTGCCAAATTCCCTTCCTCCTGCCACATCTGTGATGAGTTAATGCCATGTGGTATCTGCATAATACATTCGCTCACGGTTTATTTCAACTGAGGTCAACCCACGGTGCAGCAGCTTGTTTTTGAAGATCATTTGAATCATCTCAAACATTTGCTGAGGAGCTGCCGTCACCCCACCTACGTGGGCGAGCTCTGCAGCTGCACGGCTACACGAGGGCAGCACCTACAACTCCCAATGGGATTGGGAAGCCCCAGCTCTCGGTCATCCTACACTAATTGCTGTCTCTTCTAGGGTCAGGAAAAAACCTCACATGACTTTCTTTTTTGGGTGCAAGACAGCTATTGCACTGGACCCCTCTTCTGCACTTGACGTGTGTGTGGAAGAGCAATGGGAAAGTGGGAACCTGCCCTGACAAAATGATCCTTCTGGCAGGGCTGGAAGTGGTTGCCTTAAAAGCTGTGCAAGATTAGTCTTTCCTTCACAGGTGACTCCCGTGATGTTAACTGGTGCAATATTTTTTGTTAATCCTGGGTCAGGGAGGAAGTTTGGAAGAAATAGCCACTAATGACCTCAAATTCATAGGTTCTTAAAAGACTTGAATATGTTTAAACAAAGTGTACTTCTTTTTCCATTCTCTTTCCTGAACAACGCTGTTTCCCCGAGTTGGAAAGTAACATGTGAAAACTGCTGATGGAGCTGAGAAATCTTGGAAATAGTTTGTTATAAATATCACATGGAAACTGAAAAAAAAAAAAATAAATCTTTCAGATATCTATGCTAAAGCATTTACATGGGAGGAGTACACAGACTGAATGAAGTGATATTTTCCATGATTCCGGGGCTGATAAATAAGGAAAGCACAGGGCAGTACAATGCAGTATCTCCCCGCTACCATCTGAGAAAAGCTGGCTAAAAATAAATGGTATGCAGATAAATACAGAGATGCTAAGTACAGGAGGCTGTTACTGGGCCTTTGTAGTGGTTGGTTGCAACAGTGAAAATCACAACGCAGAGGGAATGTTTTAGCACCATGTTTCAGCCCAAGAACTGAAATTACTATTTTGAAAAGGTTTTTGCACCACAAATAGCAATACTCTGGCAACTGCAGCTAAAGGAACCAGGCTTGAGCCTATTTTTATAGGGGTGAGTTATCAGATTTGCACCCGAAAGGTCCACCTCTTTTTTGGGGGGGAATGCAAAGGGTAGACTTAATTCCCTGGCTGAAGTTTGGACCAGTTGAATCTGGGGTGTGTGCACATAACTCTATGTTGAACCTCCATTTTGAAATGGGGTTGAAAGTTCTACCCAGAGTGCCTCTCTGGATCTCTTCCCAGTTTTGGTACCAAGAGTGGGAGGTTCCTGGGTGAAGATGGAGCTGTGAATGGGAAAAAGGCTGAAGAACCTTCCCCACCATGGCCATTGCTGGTCACCCACCGCCAGCTACTTTTTTGCTCTGAGCTTGTCCCCTCCTTGTTCACAGCCTTGTTGGTCCTTTAAAGACTAATGCCCAAATACATCACCTTTCTGTTATGAATTATGCATGTAGTTATGTACAGACCACTGTAAAAATGGGATTGTGGCATAATTATTTCTGTTTCAACCCAATTTGACAAAATCTATCAGCTTGCTGGGATCCTACCATAGACAGCAGGGGTGGGAAACCTGGTCATATGAGGTGTTAGGGATTTAAATCAGCAATTCTCCAGGAAATATTCTATAAAAAATACTCCTTTGAGCACTACAGAGGCAAGGAAAATCCCATTACTTCCACCATTTCACAAAGATTTTTTTCTGGTTGTTACCAAAACTGCAAGAATTTTTATCAGGTTGCCACGGCTTACATTCACAGCTCCAAACGATGAAAACATAATTAGCCCACAGATTTTGACTGAAAGCCCTGGTTCCTCTAGTGCTCAGCAGATTATGGAGAGATCATCCGAGTGCTTTAAGCATTGAGAAGGCCACAGGGGAATATTGCAAATATTTGTTTTCCTCCATGGGTAATTACTGCCCTCAGAGTTACCATTAAAGAAAGCAATTTCAGACAGGAGGGTTTTGAATAGCACACGGGCTAGGTAATGTTATTTAATTGGAGAGAAGTAACAATACCTGGTATTTCGGCAGCCTTAAAATGTAAGTCTTAGTTCAGTAACCTTTAAGATTTGTTATTCTTCCTCTTATCACTGAGTTGTAACATTGTCTAGGTGGTTATCTCTACAAGGTTTAAATTTCCAATCTGTTAAAGTAATTTTAGCAACCTATTATTTCTGAGCCATTGAGGAAAGGTTAAAATGAAAATTATACTGGAGGGAATAAATTCTATTCCAAGTAGAGGTTGAAAACATCTCAGTAGTAGAAAGCAGTAAAGTTGCAGGGGAAGAAGCACTTATCAAGGGAAATGAAATGACTGATAACTATTGATTAAAGCAGCTTGACTCAGGTAAAGTTAAAGGATTTTTTTCCCCCACTAATGTAACGAGGAATTTGTGATGCATGATTTAGACAGCTTCTGCCTTCGAGCTGGTTTTGTACAAGTGAGTTAGACTTTTAGCACTATATTACAGCAGTGGAAAATTTCATTTTCGGGAGTACACTAGAAGACCAGCATCCATCTCCGCACAGCCATCCACCCAATTTAAATAAAGCTACATGGTGCAGGAGAAGCAGTGAATATAGATATTTGGGCAAGGCAGTGAACTCCTCTGAAGACATATTCTTTGACATTGAGACCGCACAGATCCCAGCTGGACAAATCACCTTCTCAACATAAATCCATGTAGCTGTGATGGACAGAAGAGGCAATGTTGTAATTTAGCCAAGCTGAGGATCATTTATCTTGACTTACGGACTGACCAGTCAATGTATGCCTATTGCAGCACTGAGATTTTGGTCATTCTAATGTCTTTGGGTCTCCTCCTGCCTCACACCCCATGGCCATCCTCTCTGCTGGGCTTTGGAGGGAGCCGAGTGCATCTAGGCTTCAGCCCTGTTCCTGCGAGAGAGACCCATCCAAGGGCACAAAACCCATTTGTACCTGTCAGTGCAGAAACAGCAGCAGCAACAAAACCTTGAAAAAGAAAAAAACAAACCCAGTCCTTAATGCTGGGTCTGTTTATTTCTTTGTACAAGAGCAGCAGTTGATTTTTATTAATTTTTACAGCGCTATTGGGAAATTTAATAGTCTTATAAAAGCCAATTTAAAACCTCTCTAATTGTCTTATCTCTTCATATAAATGCATACTCTGGGAGTTCTAAAAATGGAGACCATCAACTGGATAGACCCAGTACTATGAATAATTTCCCTCTTACACAAATATAGAGTCCCGACACAATAGACAATAGCCTCTGTGGTTTCTTTGGGAGTGAATAAGTCAAGGCTCACTAAAAGGGGTGTTTTGTTCATTGACCCCTGTCTGTTAAAGACTCCTTCGGAGCTGCCACGTGTGCAGAGCAAATTGCAAGGCAGCAAGGGTTCTTGTCAAATGAGCGATTGCACAGCCAGTTGTTTGAAAACAAATAATTCAGTCATTTAACGTATTTTCACATAATAAAACTGTTTAGCCGCTGGTAGGGATGAATGGCACGTTCAGGGAAAGGAACAACCAGTCGCTGGAGGTGAGTCTGAAGGAGGCGGAGGTATGGTAGGTTTTATAGGAGGGCACAGACTTTTAAAGCTGAGAGTCCAATTTTAGGCAGAAGGAAGAGGAAAATGGATGGTTCACAGCAGTGCAGGGCTGAGCAGTCTGCTCCTCTGCAGCCTGGAAAAATTCACTTTGTGCTCATACACATACTGATTTTTTTTTTGGTAAAAAATCAAGGAACATGTCAGATGTGCACTATATAGATATATCTATATCTACAATACCTCGATGTAAGGAGAGCATACCTCATTTCCAAAAAGGCATACTCAGAGAGCATGTGTTCCCTAATTCAGTTTCCCTTCTTTTTCTTTCTTTTTTTCTTTTAATTTAGCCACAGAGCTATACTATAGTGATAACCACTACGTGAAAATTACTGCTGGCCCGGTTTTGTTGCACTGCTATTTTTATGCCACTCTGATGGTTTCAAAAGACAGCCAAACCCTTCTGGCTTGCACCTTCCCATTGCTCACAGCAGGCAACATGGCCCAGCTTCATCCCAGCGTGGAGCCTTTGTGCTCAGCTTGCCCTGCCAGCCCATCACCCTGGCATCAGGGCTTGCTGCCACCAGGGGTACCCAACCTCCTGCAAAGGAGGTTTGCCTCACAGCCCCTCGAGGGGGTGTTTTCCTCAGAGGTCACACTCCCTTTAAGCTATTCTTTCTTCTGGTAACGCTTTTCACAGCTGCATATTTTTTATTCTGAGGCGAATGAGACTTTTGAGGCAGTGGCTCTGATGAGGAGGTTTTGCCTTCGGGGATCATCTCTGCTACTGACAGAAGTTGTAAGACAGATATGTTTTATGGTCTCCTGTGGAAGGAAGAGAGAAAAAGAGAATGACAACAAAAGATTTTGAAAGAAACTTCTGTCTTTCTTCACGAGATCAAACTGCTCCTCATGTTCTCCATGAGCTGGATGGTGCTGGGCCTGCTGTACCAGGGGCCAGGGCTGGAAGGATGTGCAAGGACACAAGGACATGGGGCAAAGAGGTGACAAACTGTGTTTTGGAAGAGGATGTCCCAGCCTTGCTCTGTATCCTCCAGGTATTCTTCCAAAGCTCCTCCAAAACATTTTATGTGCATACAACCCAAACCTATGCTGCACAGGAATGGGTTGGTTTTGAACAATTCTGTAAATACTGAGAGTGCTGCTTGCCCTTCTCGTCCCCCTAGAGCATCATGTGTACTGAGGATCCAATGGGCATCCAAATCCAAGCTATTTTTAAGTTATTTTTTTCAGAATGAAAGACGCCATCTGCGAAATATCCTCCTGTTTATGTCTGCTGCATCTCTGCAGACTGAAAACTGTTGTGTGTGTCAAAGCGAAGCCTCTCCAGTTGATGAACTTTTTTCTTTTTTTTTTATTTTTACAGGCATGACTCACATAATAGTGTAGAGAGAAAGTAATTTCCAATCGCGGGGCTATTTCTGAAAGCGTGCTTGGCACCTGCCTTCAAAAGTGGTCTAAAAAAGAGAGAGCGGTAGGTCCACAATACCCTCAGGCAGATGTGATGAATTCCTGACAGAGAAGGGTGGGTGTAATTCATCCAGCAGCTTGAGGAAGACTCTGTACCTCTCTTCCAGATAATTGAACTTTAATTTATTTAAATTTAATGGAAAACCATATGGAGAGGAACAGAAAGCTAATTTAAAGCGGTGCTCAAAGCAATCAATATGTTAACAGATTCCTTCAACTTTCCACACTTCGTTGCTGAAAAATATTTAAAATGTATGCTTTTTTTAAGCGGTATTATGAAAACACAGTGTTTCTGGCATGTTGTATTCAAAACTCAAGAGCCAAAATAAGCCTCTGTTGTGAAAATGTAGATGTACTTTGAAAGCACAAATCGCTTTATTAGAAGTGAAAATGACAACTAAGCTATCTTCTATCAAACAATGTACATCTCTGAAGTCTTCTAGGAAGACACATATAAAATCCTAAAGGGTTCAAATCATGGGCCTTCGTACAGCCCAGAAGTAAAAGCAATAAATTCGTTGCATGAATTACATTAACAGATTGAAACTGGCAGTAAGAGTACACAAAGGAGCCCTTGAATGTAACTGGAGTAAATACAGATTAGAGGAAGAAATGCAAAATCACCAATTATGCACATCAGAGATGAGAGACAAACTTTTATCAATTTTCATATTTTCCTTATTCCTTTGGTGCATCTCAAGGTCAATTCCTTC
Source organism: Nycticryphes semicollaris (assembly GCA_013400055.1). Classification (NCBI taxonomy): domain Eukaryota; kingdom Metazoa; phylum Chordata; class Aves; order Charadriiformes; family Rostratulidae; genus Nycticryphes; species Nycticryphes semicollaris. The sequence continues at coordinate 300,202 of VXBJ01004035.1, read as the reverse complement.
CATACTGAGTTTTGAAAACGGACTTTCAACAGATTTTCAATGGCAGGACATATAAGACCATGCATCTACCTCTAAATGTTGATTTTCCAGCACTGACCCTCTTCAATCCCACATTCAAATGCTTATACTGCTTTGCTTGCAGCAGGGTACGATTTAGTTTAGTTATATGTTAAACAAACAAACTGTAGGCAATTTAAAATCCCAGAAGATAATAAATGTTCTAATTATATCTTATCTTATAAAAGTATACGGGTTTTGTGCTGTCAGTGAGCTGCAAGTTTTATATATGCAGCTTGTGATTTATATTATGGTTACATCTTTGTCAAGCTCGAAGAGTGCAAAATGTAAAAATAAGTGAAAGCCTGTTCTTTCCTAAAGTTTAATAACTTGAGATTGTTAAGAAGGCTGGAAGCTGAAAGGAGCAGTTACTCCCTGCAATGAACTTCTAGCAACCCGTGCAAAGTCTTATGGAAAGTCTATAAATAGTTCAGTCTAACCTCATGGAGGGCAGGTCTGACTTCTCTGTGGCTTTTCGTAAAAACAAATTATTCTAAGCAGCTTTTAAAAAAAAACCTTGGGGGGGGTTTTGTAAGCAAATGATCCCACAACCCTTTTCATTATGCGAGGCCTGGAATTTATTTAGATTTGCCAAATTATCTCCCATAAACTTATTAGCCCAGTGGTACAACTCTGCAGAGCTCAATAACTCCGAAGAAGAAGTACAAACAATGTCTAAATTAGTTTGGGTTTGTTTTGTTGGGTTTTTCTGGTTTTTTGGATGATGTAATGTTTCTTCTCTGTATCTTTCTCCCCTGGATTTGTTCTGTCTTGGGATAGTCTTGACTATAGAGCAACAGATAATTAAAATTCTAAGGTCCTGCAAACGCTACTTATTTCTTACAAGATCAATGTAATGGCAAGGGTTGTGGATGCCAAATGAAAATGAAAGACTCTTTTAAATAAAGTACATCATAAAATGGATCTAACTAAAACATTTGTCTTTCAGTGGCTCATCTGCTGCACGCAATTTCACCTACAGGAGAATGTAGAAGAGCTGGAAATTACACTTTTGATGAGCTTCTTAAGGCCCTATGAAAAAAATCATTATGATCAGTACAAAAAAACTTAAAGTCACTGAAATGCCAACATCCCAAAGGAAGAGGACAAAGCCAATATCAGTGTCCCAGGATGCCCACAATAGCTGACAAGTTGGGGTGTGAGATGTCCATTTGATATTCAGTGTCGACCTCCCTCCCTCCCTGGTAGTCCCTGCTGGGTGGAGCTGAAGGGATGCTCCTTTCTGAGCTGAGATCTGTTGGCTGGGTGGCTCTGACCATCTGATTTAGAAGAAAACAAGCACACCCCCTCAAAGCCAAAAGATCCTCATGGCCTTTCAAGTAACCAGTGATAAGAAGGACAGAATTAATTAATAGGCTAACTACGGTTCAATCAAAATTAATCAACAGCTACTCAAGAAATCTCCTTTCACCTCCTTGTGGTGAAAACCATCTTTCAAAGCCGTTAATTTCTAAGTTGAGGATTCCTTCTCTTCTGTTACCAAATCCCACCCAGAAAGCTGCCAAGATCCGTCTTAAAATATTGTAGGTTCTTTATTCGACCACTTCTTTGATGAAGGGTTTCTAAAATTCAGTGCAGTGATTAAAGACCTTCTAATCCACTCTCAAATAGATTCAAGATCTATATATATATATATACATATATATGTGTATATATATATATATATCCATTTGATCTTGTACTGCCCCTCCACTCAAATAATTCTTCTGGTTAACCCCAGATGATTTTTTACAGAAAATTATCTTATCCTTCTTAGTCTTTAATCTCCTGGCTTTCTCTGTGATACCTAAGCAGACGAGTTGGTTAAGGCCCTGGCTTCAGCAGCAAGGCTCGAACCACTCTGCTTATTTTACTTCACACTCTTCCTGCAGCTCTACTTGATTGGTACCCACCTACACTAATCTTCTCAACCAGCTGCCATTATGCTTTTGATGGAAAATCGGGGGCAGTGGTAAGGGACAGTTAGTGAGAAGGCACTGTTTTACTTGCTAAGCAGAAACCCTGTGACAATAATGATGATGATTTTGTGACATTAGTGTTGTAAGTGACTTCCTTAAACCTCACATGGGATTAAAAAATAAGTTTATGCGTACGTGCCCTACCGTCATGGATCAACAGTAGATCACATATGCAAATTCCACATACAAACTGAAGGCAGCACGATGCATGATGCCGGGTCCCACCAGGGCTATCTCCTTTCATTATGCTTATGTCTGCATTCTTATAAAGTGCTTCCAACTCAGGCTTTTTACTATCTTAAAGAGTGATGGTGAACATCAGTGAAGTAGTGAAGATATAATAGTTTCTCCCACATCTATGCTGTGGTGTCTGACTGCATTTACATAATTAAAACAAGGAATGCAGCACAAGAAGTAGTGCTAATGGATGATTCCCCCCTGCCCTTTGCAACTAAGCACCATCTGTCATTCACAAAGAAAGTTGGCTTTTCAACTAACTTCATCCTTTATTAGAATTTATGATTTTTTATTGCCATGGCAGAAAGCGTCTCTTGGTTCCCAGGATACAATTTGGGATATATAAATCAAGTAGTGCAGAAAAATGTCATCTGTCTGTTGAATAATGAGTGTTGCTGGCATCAGCCTCTGTCCAAGAAATGCTCTCATCTCTGGAAAACCTTGCTGAAATTGAGAAACCCCTGCCCTGACTGACCCTCCATCTACCGCATTATTTGGATGGTCTACAGGGAGCAAACCCTTTCCTCCTTCAGAATTTCCCTCCCATCTTCTGAGACTTTGCTCTCACCTGGTCCTCACCTTTATGTCTGCACTCCTCAAGAAAACTCAAGTAACAGCAGTCTCTCCCGGGACTTTTCCAAGCTCCATGGAAAGACTAGTTGGTTCACTGTGATTCTTTGTTTTGTTTTCCTTTTTCTCTTCCTCAGAGTGGGAGTATGTGTTAGACGCTACCTGGCAGAGGGAAAGGCAAGGGAAGAAGGAGAGGTTGGGGCAATAGTTGGAGCGGGGTGTGATTCTGTATGTGGTGAAGGACCAGTTCCTGGGGCTCGTCCTTCAGCACCTCTGCTCCTTTCAGGAAAAAAAAGGAGAAAAAAAAAAAAAAAGGAAAAAAAGGAAAAAAAGACTGGTCTCTCTGAAGCTGACACATTTTCAATCCATTCTCTTTGAATTTTCTCAGGGCAATGCTGCCAAGCAAAGCATCTGTCCTCAAAACAGACAGCCAAAGTGAAGCAACACTCCCCTAAGGAAGATGACAGGAGTGATGGTTTCATCAACCAGATGAAACTGCAGACCACGTCATCCTCCCCCCAGGTTTAATAAAGAAATTTGGTTCTACCTCTTTTTGTACTTCACTTTTTACCCATAGTTCTTCAAACCTCAGTGTCACAAGCTCTTAATGTTCTTGTCACATAGCTCCTCGGCCTCATTTTACGAACAGGGAGAGAATCACAGAGATTCTCTCCTGTGAGACCTGTGGCCACCACTTTACAGATCTGGATTTGGGCTATATACTCAAAGACAGTGAGCAGGGAATCGGACGTGGGCTTTCCCAGAGCCCCCTGACCACCATGGATGCAGCAGATCAGAAATACTCCATCCAGCACAGGGCAGACCTTTGTAGCCGCTGCTTTCTGCAGCATTGGGAGCTCCACATCCATGGGTCAATATCTGCCTCTTGCCTCTGTGGACTGTTAATATCTACCCCCTGTGCCCTGGAGTGGTTCGATGGCAGAGTCTTCCCATGAGAGCAGCCCTTCCATCTCTGTTCGCGATACCTGAGCCCTCCACAGTCCCAGCTCTCCACACAAAACGGCCGGTTCTTATAATACACAGCAAGAAATTCCTGTGGTGGTGTTTCCAAGTGCCAGCACATGTGGACTGCTCTCTGGGTACATATTTTTACTGTTTCCATTTTGGCATGATTTAAGGCTGTGGGGAAAATAGTTATAAAGGGGGAGTAAAAAAAAAAAGAAAAACTCTCCACCAAACCCCAAACTCTCCAAGACTGCTGAGTCTGGGCAGCTTAATTTCATACTTAGCAATCACAATCTGCACTGAGATAATTAGACTCCAAAGTCGAAAGAAAAGAACCAGATGTTTCCAAACCTGTTCAGCAGAGATTCTGCCTTTGATTGTGACAACTTAGCATATGAAATAAAACTGTCTATAGTTGGAACTGGAGTTTAATTTCTGAGGTTAAAAAACTCCACCGTAATCTACTTCATAGGAGGAAACTATCTCAGAAAGGAACAAATACCTTGCAAAAACTACCAAGACAAAAGCCAGAAATTAGTGATTTTTAACCTCTGCAGACTTTCTGTCCCAGCTCCAACAGAAAGGCGTTTGGAGTATATGATAAACTATTACTGNAAACCTGTCCTTTTGATCTGTTTCTATAAGAAAAATAATTTTGGGAAGCAAAATAAGTGTAAAGGCCATCCCTGCCCATCAATGAATTTGAAAGAAAAACACATGGAAAAATCATGATACTTGCAGATTTTCAGCTGGATTTTCAGAATTTTTCATTTTATTTCAGTACTAGACTAGAATGAAGTCAGCTGTGACCCCTCAAGTTACCCCAGATGATGAGTTTATCCCATTTTACTTTTTTGTGTGGATCTCATCTCCCGTTCTCATGAAGAAACCATAGAGATTGCAGGTGGATCAAAAAAAAGAAAAATGTAATTATGAAAGAAGAAGTTAATTTGGATTCCAGACTGTTGGAAAGTCCCAATATGCCACAGAATATGAAAGGTTAGATAACTAAGAAACAGTCAAATTAAATTTACTTTCCCCTTTAGCTTTCCAAGAAAACCTCTGCAGCCACAGGACATTTCAGACCCAAAGGAAAATTACATGGAAACATTAGGTGCACTTTAGAGAAAGGGCTTATTCAAGTGCTTTCTCAACAACACTAGAGTATTGCCCTAAACTACACAGATATCTTGGAACTGCTAAAGAAGAAATCAGTAGAAAAGCAGCACACACAGCAATTATCTGATTATCCATCCTTATGTGGACATGCAAGAAAACCGGAGTTGCCCACTCTGTGGCTGACCTTTCATACTGCAGTGTTGTAATCCAATAACTTACAATACTTAATGTGAAATGTGTGGTCACAGATAAAATCTCTCTGGATCAGTCAGGAAGAGGAACGACTGTGATTCTGCCAAAGGAAAGAGGTTACCATGTTCAGAAATCTTTATTGTATTATCTAACTGACTGCTGTGAGAGCCAGTTATGTCCTACCCAGTGGTATCTGGTATCAGAGCTCACCCCCTGGCCAGCCAGGTGCTGATGTAGCTAATCTCCATGTCAATGAGCTGTATTAATCACTTCCCAGCTGGAATCATTGACTGGGGTGACATAATCCAATGGTTCACTGTATTATCACATATAGTCATACGATTTCCTTTCTGATAGCATTTGTAATTCAGACAAAATTCATACTGAATATAATTTTTTTTTCTGATAAAATATCCTACTGAGCAGTTTCTAGATATGGTCAAAGTTACCTAGGAGGATTTTTGTAATAAACTGTCGCACAACACCACATAAATCTCTTGCAGTTACAATTACCCTGGATAGATCATTGACCTCAAGTGATTGTTCCAAGTTGTTCTCATTCTCCATCTTCCCTTTTGTAAGACATGCATACTGGGATTTCTAGGAACATGCTTACAAAATCCACCTGAGGGTCAACTCATTCCCAAAGCAAAACTGACCCAAATATAAATTTAAGCTGCTCCTGGTAGGGCATAGAGCTGTTTGATTTTTTACATATGTTTGCAGCACCATGTCCTGCTTCCTCTCAATCCTCCTCATCCTTGGCTCACAGCTTCCTGCCCACCACAGCAGTCTCTCTCATGACTGTTCACTGCACCCAGGATCTTCTTTTCAGTGTGCTGCTCAATCTCATCATAGTTGACACCTCTTCTCCATAGCAATCCATCAGTCTTACCTTTGCCTCAGCGGCTCTTCATTAGTGAAATGCCTACAGCATCTCCTTGTTCCTTTTGCCTTCCCCACCGTGCCATCACCACTTTCCCCGAGGCCCACCTTTGCTCTAATCCCCACCAGTTTCTTCTGCTTAGTGAGTGAGAAATATTTATTCTTTTAAGTCTTCGGTGTGTCCTGTCCTGGTGGTGCAGGATTTTGCCTGGCCACTGGGCAGCCATCACATCATTCAACCCAAAAGGTCAGTTCTTTATTAGGTGACACCAATGAGGATGGGCAAAAGGGCAACAGCCTTAAATATCTGCAATGTAATTTGCTAGTGTTATCTTGTCTAATGCTGAAAACCCCAGATCCCTAGCAAAACTGAGCATTGCTCCTACTATAGCAGAATGTAGGTGGCAGCTCCCAGAACAAAGATAGCTGAGAAAGATTGATGGGTGCTAATTCTTTCTTTGTATATAGCAGAACAAAACCACGCAAGTAGAACCAAGTTATTTTTCCATACTAGCGAACAAGCCTTTAAGAATATGTTTCATGGAACAGAAAACAAAGGACTTTCTCTTTAGATCCTTGAAAAATACTCAGCATTTTATAATGCTGAAACTACATTGTCCACTGATGCACATGCATAGATCTACTTTTGCAAATAGAAGTTTCTCTTCTGCGCTTCTTACATATTGAGGTCAATACCGAATTTTTCCAGAGTCTGAAGAATGGAATTTCTTCTTTTATTGGTATTTTTTTTCTGTTTTTCAAACTGATATCTGCTCACACTTCTTTGTTAAAGCTCATAACTTCCCTGGGAGGTAGGAGAGAACTGTCTTAATTTTTCAAGGAGGATACTTGAGTTTCAGAGACCAACTTATCTAAGGTCACACAGGATGACAGATCCAGACCACTTGAAACCCAGACCAGTGTTGAAACTGTTAAACTTCTTTCCTGGGAGCAAGAACTGGACTCATAGCTGTAGAATATCCTATTTTATTATGACCAACTGACACAGAGCAATATTTTCTGAGAAAATTCATGTTTAATGAACTAGTAAAAAGATAAGCTGCTTGTAAAATAGCTTCTGCCTCCAATAGGAGGAAAGGAAGAAAATACATTAGCTTCTTTGGCAAAATTCTGTTTTCCTTTAGATTGAACCACAACAAAATCCAGATCCTGAAGGAATACAGCAATACATTAGTTATGTCTTATTTATACAGTATTTATTATATTCTTTTAAAATACTTGATAAAACTTGTCTTCATATCCATCTGCTTCCAAACAGAATCCACACAAAGAGCAGTTACAGTTATTTAGATAAATGTATGCACTTTCTAGCTTGTATTGCTCTTACAGGCAAAAAATAATTGGATTAAAATGCCTCCCAATTTGATTAGTACAAAAATATGGTCTATTTATATCCTGTTATTCAGAAGACCACACGGAAATATGGCTCACCATCAGACACAGATGAGTGTAATTTCTGAGAGCCCAAATCTTTCAGTGAAATAGAATGTGTTTTTATATACTTTTTGTAATGCTGTGTAGAAATATTATCAGTATGACTACTAAGATTCAATTCTGACATTCAAAACTCCAGGGGAGAAATTAATCCTTAATATATGTTCTTAGGCTTTGGTGTGTGGGGACAGGGTAAACACTCAAAGAGTATCCTGTGAGAGCAACACAATTCTTATTTGACTTCAAGCATCTAAAATTTATTGATCTGCATTTAAGCTCACTCTCTAAGCTCCTTGTAGAGTCCATAGAGAGGAACTTCCCTGGGGCTGTTTCTGCTATCCTTTTTTTTCCAATTGTCTTTAAAAGAAGCCTAAACCTAAAGTCTTGGGTGTACACCATCACCTGATGTAGGGAAAATCCCACACAGAGGTGTAAGTGCTTTGGCTGCTCCACTCTGCTGAGCATCAAGAGAGGTTGGGCAGCTGGCACCAGGACCATCTGGTCCATTTTTCACTCTCCCAACCTTCGATGCCATGGGATAGTCACTGTGCTGTAGCAGGTCGCCTGGATATAACCATGAGGATTCACTAAGGATGAAATCAGGGTGTTGTGTGTATCACAAACCAGAAAAGCAGAAGACGGTCCCTTGCGCCTTCCTCCACAGGCTCGATGCAGACACAGAGAGCTGAAGAGAGGTTTCCCACGTCCCACCTCGAGCATGTCTGCACTGGGTGGAGAAGTTGCTAGCTCAACACTTGCTCCAAACTTAGCTTGGTCTGCTCATGGGAGATGGGGTGGAAGGGTCATGAGGAGGGCCATGAGTCAGTAGGGCAGTGGAAGTTGCGTGATCTGTGAGTTCCCACAGATCAGCTAAAGCAGAAGAGTAAGCCAGCTGGACATGGGCTGCTTTTCTGTGGGCTGGAAAATAGGGGCTGGATTGTGCAACTGCTGTCCATGACGATGACAGTTCAGCCAGGGCACAGGAAGGCACACGCAAGAGAGGAGTCATCACAGGAATCTTATGCAGACACCTGGGGGATCAGCTGTCACTGAAAGCTGTTATCACAACAGACAAAAAATACTGCAAATCTAAACCAAACCTGGGCAAAGGGACCTGCTGGGGTCAGTGATGGGCTCATCTGTTTGGAAAGCAGCAATACTGATGTTTCTTTCCTCTAGCACTCGCCACCGAACAGGCAACACAAGAGGAGTCTCACAAAGTGTGAGCAGCCTTGCTCTCCTGCCCATCTGTGTCCTCTCCTTTTAACCTCTGAGGGTATTTCCATTTGGCTTCTTGCAAGCATCGATTTCTTGATTTCTCTTTCTCCACTCTCAATCATATTAGCATCTAGCCTCTCTGCCTTTAAGTTTCTCTGTATCTTCTTCCCCAACCCAGATTTGACCTCTTCCTGCAAGGCAACAGTATGTTCATAAATCAGTTCCTTCCTAAGCCAGTTTCTTATTTAGGCAGCTGCTTTTGTCTTTTTGTCTGCTTAGTATGCTAAAAAAAAAAAAAAAAGGTTTAAAAAAAAAAAGGTTGCAGTCTTTGTGTTATGGCAGAAAACTTCACAGTTCTGCTTTTCACTTTCAAGCCCAGAACTGCCTTCTGCAGCAAAGCGAGAGCCTCCCGAGCCTCCCATCCCCATGGGATCACCCACTTTGTCCAATAGATCTCTTCAGTCTTTTTATTTGGGGTGAAAATTGGACTCCTGTCTTGAGAAACTTTGATTCGTTGCCCTCCCTAAAAATGATCCCCAGCTTTGGGGTCCTACATTGTAAAAGCACCTTGCAGTGCTATGAAGCTACAGCTTCCTCACAAGGTTGCAAACACCCAATTGAGATGGGGTGATGCTTCAGGCAAGCAGGAGAGAGAACCAAAACCTAGTTAAAAATAGAAAGTACCTGGAAAAGAGCTCAGATTTTTTAGACATCCTTAATTTCATTCTTTAATCTCTTTTTCCAGGCTGAAAAAAATCCCCTGAGTGGGAACCATGTCTCAGACATCAAATAGTTCCCCACAACTCTGCCTTACTGAGTGTCTCAGAGAAAGCCGAACGCTGCAGAAACAGGACCTGTCGTACAGCCAGGAATTACATTCAGCCTCCTCCTGAATACCCTTTGCCACACTACAGACACCACAGCCTGTGCAAACAGTACACTTTCTGGCAAAAACAGAGTCATTCCTGCAAACCAGATACTAAATATACTCCTCAGCTAACAAAAGAGTGCTATCAGCACGTGTCAAAGCCATGAAGAAGGAAGACATAAGGAAATGGCACTGAGCTCTATAGCATTCTTTGCGGTTAATTGGATAGATGGAGCCCAGGCTTGGGGCTGTATTCTTAATTTTTAAAGCGGTTCACAGAGAATTAAGCATTAGGAGGAATGGGAGGCATCATGAAGCAAAACAGAAAGCCTGGCGTGCCGCTATGGAAATGTAAGTTTAAGTACAGTTGCTGCCAGCGGAGAGATAATTAGGTGCACTTCTGGCCTTATCTGCAAACTCTACACTGTGTCGTTAAAAGCAATCTCCTGGTGAAAAAGAACGCCTGCCTCGTATTAAAGCTGTTTGAGTGGTGTACTGTAATTATGCTTACAGATGTTTTAAGAATACGTGAGTAGGAAACTGCAGGTCTTTAATTATAGGTAGGCCTGCGGAAGGTGCTCTCTGCCCCTGCTGACCCCAGAGCGACCTTCCAAAGTCTTTTTGGGGAAGACACAAGCTGCTTCCCTTCCCCAAACTGAAATCAGTCACGATGGCAATGACCCTCTTGAAAAGCATTTCCTTGCTCCAGCACAAGAGTAAACTGCTGGGTTTTGGTGCAAAAGCTGATGTCCCTTTGGGAATGTCACCCTGGCAGGATGATAGCCCGGTTGGGTCTCAGTCCTTCGCACTCATGGCTGAGCACTCACACCAGCCCAGCAGCCACTCATCCTGGACTGGTCCCACCGGGAGAGGTCACAAAATACAACTGACTCTTCCTGTGCCACTCCAAGTCCAGCCTAACAGCTTTCCAAACCTGCTGCCCCCTAATTTTTGCTATTTTATTGTACATAGTTAGGTTGGGTGTCTGGGACAATGGGCACTTGGCAGAGCAGGTATTGCTGTTTCCTCCCCCCCCACTTCCTTCCCTTCCCTTCCCTTCCCTTCCCTTCCCTTCCCCTCCCTTCCCTTCTTTTTGTTTTTCTACCTGCTGAACAAATCTGGTCCATGGAGACACAAACACAAAGAGGGAGATGTGGTAATGACATGTTACGTGGCATTATTAATGTTTACTTGATTCTACAAGGAAACTCTTGCTCTCCCTCCCGTCGTTGGCTTGGCTTCTTGCACCCTTTCCCCATGAACAGTTCTTCAGGGCAGTGCCCCCGGCTATGCGTGAGCATGCAAAAGCATTAAGAGCTAAATTAAAATGCATTAACAAGAGCAACAACATCAGCATGCTTAATTAGCTGGTTAACTAAGAACAGGGGCTATGGAAGAGGTGGCATCTCTTTCTCCAAAGCCATGTGCCGCTTGTACAGTTACAACTCAGCACTCAAACATTGTGCCACTTTTTAATGAATTTTTACTTCTGTTAGCCTAGCAAAGTGCACTCACCTGATAAAGAAAATCAAAATTTATTCCATTTTCTGTATTGTTTGGCAGCTTGTTTGCTGTGCTCAGACTAGTTACCTACTCAGGTGGAACCAAGGGATGGAGGTGAGAGAGAACTGCGGGACCAGCCTGGCCATTTATTCTGGGGCTGCCGTGCCCGCCTCATGCACCGGGAACACAGGAAAGGACAAGACCAAATTTTACTCTTAATTTTCTTCCAGTTTTCTAATTGTAAACCATGGGACTGAGCACGTAATGAGTTTATTAAGAGGATTAATCTTTTTTTTTTTTAATTAAAATTAAACATTTGGAGACAGTAAATACCATGGAAGGGTGAAGAACATATTGCTTATATTAAAATAAATTTTTTCACTTGGGAAGCACTCTGAAATGATAACTTTCCCCTCTCCTGGGTAAGCCATGTGACCCACACATGTGGCACCCACCCCTTTATTTTGCAGGGAAAGAGTCTCATACCC
>VXBJ01004035.1:260687-288236 GCA_013400055.1 Nycticryphes semicollaris | reverse complement strand
AAAAAAAAAAGGTTGCAGTCTTTGTGTTATGGCAGAAAACTTCACAGTTCTGCTTTTCACTTTCAAGCCCAGAACTGCCTTCTGCAGCAAAGCGAGAGCCTCCCGAGCCTCCCATCCCCATGGGATCACCCACTTTGTCCAATAGATCTCTTCAGTCTTTTTATTTGGGGTGAAAATTGGACTCCTGTCTTGAGAAACTTTGATTCGTTGCCCTCCCTAAAAATGATCCCCAGCTTTGGGGTCCTACATTGTAAAAGCACCTTGCAGTTGGGTCTCAGTCCTTCGCACTCATGGCTGAGCACTCACACCAGCCCAGCAGCCACTCATCCTGGACTGGTCCCACCGGGAGAGGTCACAAAATACAACTGACTCTTCCTGTGCCACTCCAAGTCCAGCCTAACAGCTTTCCAAACCTGCTGCCCCCTAATTTTTGCTATTTTATTGTACATAGTTAGGTTGGGTGTCTGGGACAATGGGCACTTGGCAGAGCAGGTATTGCTGTTTCCTCCCCCCCCACTTCCTTCCCTTCCCTTCCCTTCCCTTCCCTTCCCCTCCCTTCCCTTCTTTTTGTTTTTCTACCTGCTGAACAAATCTGGTCCATGGAGACACAAACACAAAGAGGGAGATGTGGTAATGACATGTTACGTGGCATTATTAATGTTTACTTGATTCTACAAGGAAACTCTTGCTCTCCCTCCCGTCGTTGGCTTGGCTTCTTGCACCCTTTCCCCATGAACAGTTCTTCAGGGCAGTGCCCCCGGCTATGCGTGAGCATGCAAAAGCATTAAGAGCTAAATTAAAATGCATTAACAAGAGCAACAACATCAGCATGCTTAATTAGCTGGTTAACTAAGAACAGGGGCTATGGAAGAGGTGGCATCTCTTTCTCCAAAGCCATGTGCCGCTTGTACAGTTACAACTCAGCACTCAAACATTGTGCCACTTTTTAATGAATTTTTACTTCTGTTAGCCTAGCAAAGTGCACTCACCTGATAAAGAAAATCAAAATTTATTCCATTTTCTGTATTGTTTGGCAGCTTGTTTGCTGTGCTCAGACTAGTTACATACTCAGGTGGAACCAAGGGATGGAGGTGAGAGAGAACTGCGGGACCAGCCTGGCCATTTATTCTGGGGCTGCCGTGCCCGCCTCATGCACCGGGAACACAGGAAAGGACAAGACCAAATTTTACTCTTAATTTTCTTCCAGTTTTCTAATTGTAAACCATGGGACTGAGCACGTAATGAGTTTATTAAGAGGATTAATCTTTTTTTTTTTTAATTAAAATTAAACATTTGGAGACAGTAAATACCATGGAAGGGTGAAGAACATATTGCTTATATTAAAATAAATTTTTTCACTTGGGAAGCACTCTGAAATGATAACTTTCCCCTCTCCTGGGTAAGCCATGTGACCCACACATGTGGCACCCACCCCTTTATTTTGCAGGGAAAGAGTCTCATACCCGGGTATCACTTCTGACCTTACTGTTGATTTCCATATTAACTGAGCCGCCCTGCGGGGAGAGGATCTTTCAGGCTGCAAAATTACACAAATCCTCATTGTCAAGAGAGAGGAAAAACATTTCAGTGGATTTCAGAGAAATGGGCACACCGGAGTGGATGGGTTAAAGAAAATGTTGGCCAGATGGCTGGATGTGAGGTTGAAGTGACAGCATGGGAGGCAGGGCTTTGTGGATTTTGTCTTTTTATTTTTTCCAAGGCAATAAAAGCGCTGCCCACAGACAGGTTAGCCAGGCTGCACTAGGGAAAAGGAGGCAAAATCAGGATCCTGCTCACGGGTCAGCAGATATAGGCAACAAGTGTGACAGGAGAGGATTTCATACCTATTGAGAAATCATGTAGCAGGTCACCATGTCAACAAGAGGAGTAATGGTGGCAGCTCCCAAGTGACGGGCTCCTGTGGGCAGCAAACCCATCATAGAGCAACTGAGGCTGGGCCAAGTTATCACAGTGCTCTCCCCTTCTTTTATTAAAAGAAAGTAAACTGATAAACAGGAAGGAGGTACCTGTGGAGAGACCACAGTAGATGGAATGAAAATGGGAGAAAAGGTTAAAGGATGGTTAATAAATTTAAATGTGAGTGTTTCCAGACTCTCTTGGAACTGGATAAAAGGCGATGATCTCCTCCAGGCTATTCTCAATGTTTTTTGGTTGAGGGCTCAGAGAAGCATTATGTAAAATGTGCTTTCCTGCAACATTTTCACTGTTTCACCATTTCCTGACCTTAAAAAGCAGAATAATTTAACTATTTCAATTGGTTGGCCATAGTGATATCTACTGATAACTTGGAGCTAAGACTTTGTCCACACTTCAAGCTTGTCAGCACAGCTTTCTCACTTAAATTATACTATGTTTTCCTAGCAAATGCTTTAAATGGCAGAGAGATAGGTAGAACATGAAATAGTATATTGAACCATTTGGGTGAACAGAACGACTATCCCAGCATTTGGGGTTTTGCAGAAGGAAGTGCGCTCATAAAGGAAAAGGAAAAAGCACATACCTCTCTCTCTCTAGTGGCAAATGTTTTAGCATGGATTAAGTCTCTGATCCTCATATCCTCAGAATAAAAAAAGCAGTGTCTAAGCAGACATGGTCCAGGCTGTATTTCTGTTTTGTTTTGGTTTTTTTCTTTCTTGATTCATGTTTCCAATAGTTTCAATTCTTTTTTGTTTTTTAATACTTTTGGGTTTTGTATTGTCAAGCCAGCAGCAAAGACTTGAGAGAAAGAACTCGCTACTGATAGCATGACTAAATGCTGGAAGTACAAAATACAAATCATTTGCAACCCAAATGAAGTTTTGAAAAGGATCCTAGAAGTAATGCATAATCAGAGGAACTACGTTTTTCACCAGATCGGGTTGTCTCCAGTGCCAGAATGCACTTCTCACTGTGAAACTTTTGCCATTTGTGTCACCTCAGTCCACACCAAGTGTTATTCTTCACTGGTGAGTGATGGAGGAGGTGTCCACAGCACATGGTGAGGGGCAAGCCTAAACAATGAAGCCACCGATGGGACATGGAAATGTTTAGATTAAACAGACAAATCAGATCTCACTTTTTTTTTCATATTTGTCTAAATGCAGTACTCATCCCTGACTGTTGTACATGGATATAAATGTTCTAATTCATAGGAAAACATTCCCTGCACTTTGCTTTAACCTGATAAAAAATAACTTATTTACCTTGACAGTTTGAATTCTTTCATTTCTCAGTCGACATGAGAAAATGATACACATGAGTATGGATATGATTGTGGAATGGACACCTGTGTTTGCTCTTCTGCTTCTGCAGAAAAGGACAACTACTACGGAAAACAAGTTAAAGGAGAATAGTAATCAAATCTTCTGTCCTCTTAGCATTTGTGAAGTTATTCTTTGGACTATCACAGCACTCATGAGTGAGACTGCGTTGCATAAGACAAAGAAATAATTGGGCTAAAATGTTAAAACACTAAAAATGTTAAAAGGGTAGCTAAAATACTACCATACCTTGTCTTTTAACACAAGATTTTAAGTTCAGAATTCCTGAATATTTCCACTATAAATAGATTTACCCCTCCTTTTCTCTCCCTGTCTCTGCCTGTTGTAGTTCTGACTACCAGAATTTGTAAAGAAGTCAGGAGTTTTACATGTAGTGTTAGTGAATCATAACTAGATTTTTTTCCTGTACCTGCACAACAGCAGAGGTTTGGAAAAAGAACCCCACATCGTTATGTGCCCACAGTCTTTTCTATGCAGGAAGATGTTGTAATGCTGGCTCTGCTCATTAAAATATTGACTTATTTAACAGATGTACTGAAAGCATTGGCTATAACACAGCAACTAAAAATTCCTTGGCAGAGAGTGCTCCCCAGCATCTACCTTTCTTGGCACCAGAAAGCATGTTCAGAAACTTTCTGTGTTCAAGACTTTTATGATCACAAAATCATCTGCAGATAACTTTAAGGGCAATGAACAATTTGCATGTATCTGCTGTACAAAAACATCTCTCCTAAAGCAGTGATGAGCTGGAGAAGGGTGCTTTAAAATAATGAGTTTTACGTTGGAATGTAAGTAAGCACTGCCTTGGAATGAAAATTCTAGTTTGGACACCTCATCAAAAACAAGAAGCTCATCCTATGGGATTTTTAAATTCAGCTCCATCTGTAATTTTATCTCCAAAATCTGCAAGCTCACAGGTTATGAAATGGCAGAATCATAAAATGCCTGCAGGTCTTCAGGCTTCAGCCTGTGTTTTTTCAAAACCCCATCATTTCTGTTTATTCTCACATCACTTTTTGTGAAAAGTTAATTGAACCCTCTAGTTTCCAGAGGCGCTGGGAAAAGCCTTGTGCCTAAGAGTGAGGGTTTGCTATCAAATGAGATATGGGAGCGAGGGATTCAACGGGAACTTCAGAGCTGCCACACAGCCTACAGATTCCATCTCCAACTGGATTTTGCCTGGAGTTCCTCTCCCTGCCCCCTTGACCACAGGCTGCAAAAAACTGGAGAAGCTGAAATGAGGAATCCAGCCAGACTATACAACAGAGCCATTACATTTATGTTCTTTCTTTATAAAGTTATCCCTCTTTAGTTAAACAGATTCCCTTCTCCTTGTCTCCATCATCATCTCTGTAGTCAGCCATGGTATTTTAGTCATGATGGTCAAGTGTTTAAGTGGGGTAATGGCTTTTAGGGGGAGAGAGTTTATCTTTTATTACATTATTGTAAAAGAACAGATAAGCACCCAGGCACGCAAGTCCAACTGTCCAGAAAGGAATTGCTTTTTCGAAAGTTTGCCCTTTCTCTCCAGCTTTGTCGGTTTGTCTAAGAAAAATATTTCCCTTGCAATGGCATGGAAAATTTGCCATGGCCACCCCTGAAATGCTACACAGAAGTCAGGGAACGGCAGCCTGCATTCCCAGTGGGGTGAGGGGTTCATAGGCAATTTTTGAAGAGCTGGAATACCAGCCACAAGCATGAATTATACATGGACTCAGATAGGAGCAGGTCTGGGTTTTGTGGCTGTAGAGACTCAAGGCCATTCCCTGGCAGTGTTACAGGAGCAATATTTATACAAGGATGGAGCACAACTTTGTCAAAGCATTTGCACAAATAAAAAACTTTGTTTTCCCTTGCTATTATTTATAATAGCAATCTGAAAAAAACAAAACAAAATAAAACAAAAAACACCAAAGTTGCTTTCCCTGTGAAAGAATTTTAATCTGTTTTCATGGCAGGACTGAGTGGGTCCTGGGTTTCTTCCTCAGACACATGGAAAGCAGCTTGTTGCAAGTTCTGTCAGAGGAAAAAGCAACACTGAAGAATGGTCAGCTCTGGGACTTAATGTCCTTTACTGTCTTTCTCTAACTAGTTGAACAGTCTCCTTGCCATCTCCAGGTTAGTGTGGTCCCTCATTCACTTTTTCAGACCCATGACTGAAGATACTCCGTCGATAGATATATGATAAGCTCTTTGCTATCACCCTTCTCAACGGGTAGATCAAGTCCCTGCAGATCTTACTCAAATATTTATGCAGCTCTCTCATGGGCAGGATGGAATTGGAGGTGACTGTAAATTTGCCCCAGTATCCCAGGATAATTACATAGTGTACTTCCAGTCGAGCCCTTTCACCATTGCAGGACCCTTCTGCAATAGCTATCCACTTAAGCTTTGATTTTTGAATATTGCAAAAGTAATGATTTTAACCGTATAGGCTACACCTTGTGTGAACTGTGAGAACGAGGAGGAAAAGGAAAGTACGGTTTCTTCTCATTGGAAATTCTGGGTCGGTAGCGAGAAGCAGTGGCTTTAATACAAGGGATTTACACTGAGGGATCTGTCTTTGCTGAACTGGAGAACAAGCTATTTTTTCACTCATTGTATGAAACAAATTTATTTTGGCTTCAGGCTGCTCCTTGAATGCATGATAATGTAAAGATTTCTTGAATTTAACTTCAGCTTTAAAAGAGAAAGGAAATGTCTGTATTTAAAATCTGTGGTCACAGATGGACCCTGGGTTAGGTCTGTTGATGTTGAGCACTTTGCTGGCAGCTGCTCAGTACACGGGAGACACATTCTACTGAAGAACAGAAAAATAACCACGAACTCCTAAGTTAACTCTTCCAATTGCTCTAGAAATGCAGACAAGAGAGAGACGTTAAATAGTTTTCTGAAACGAATGATCCCATAAACCCCTCACTCTGAGAAATACGTTTCCACACCCTCATAAGCTCATAATGGATGAAACCAGGATATTATTTTCAGGTGTCTTGGTATTTGATTAGAGCTTTTTAGAAAATAGCAGTTTCATTTTGTAGACAAATCCTGGAATTTCTTCATTTCTCCACATTTCAAAACGGAATAAAATGTTAATATTTGCTGGGACAATAATCACAAAGAAACATCCTGGTTGAATCCAGTTCAAAGGCTCACCATATCTCACCTGTAGTGCTATAGTAAAAGAAACCAAAAAAGTAAAGAAACAATGAAGCTAACATCTTACTGAAACAAAATCTTGACAGTTTCATTAGGAAACTAGAAAATGTAGTCAAATTTGATATGTGACCTGACACACTCTGCTGCTGCTGCAGAGCTGCACCTCTCCAGGCCCTGCTCCGTGTCTGTCTTAGCAAGGGCTGTGATGGCCACACTACACACCCTCGTGACTGGGTCCTGCAGCTTGCTTTTCTCATGTGTTTGCAGTGTTTCCAGAGTATTTTCCAAGAATGCTGTTGAACGTGCTGGTACCTGAAACCATTGTGTCACAACCCCCCATGCAAGAGCAAAGTGTTTGATACACCAAGTAGATGTTCGTTGTTTCTGCCCCAGCAACACTTGTGGAGGTCGGGGTGGGGAGGGTGGGTATAGTACACAGTGAGCTTTATCCAAACATGTTCTGGGAGTGAAAAGCATTTTTTGGGAATCTACAATGTCTGCCTTTCTAATCCCAGCCTCATTCCCTCTGTTCAAAAGACAGCTTGGTCTTGGTTTGGTCTTGGCACTTAAATTCTACCTCTCACCCTTGCAATGAAGCAGTGGTAGAAATAGTGGGAAATTTTAGGGCGTAAAGTCTGGTATAGACAAGGGTGTAGCAGGTCCCAGGAAATCCATTTTGCTCCAGAGCTTTTTAAAATGAAAAGCTTTATACCTTTACTCTTGCTGACAGAGTTAGAAATGTATGAGGCTGTCAGAAACAAACTCAGATGCAATGTTGTGTCTGTCATCATGTTGGTGGAGTTTAGATACGATTGAGAAAAAGAATTTGTTTCCTTGGTAGCAGAAAATTGCTTATTTTACAAGGTGCCATGGAAAGTATTATCTACTAGGGATTTATGGGGTAGAGGCGTTAATAATGCATTTCAGCAGGAAAAGAATCTTTATTTATGACATACTTCCCAGGGTGGTGGTTGGCTTTTAGATGCACTGTGTCCCAAAAATTAATAATGTACCTATCACAGAGCCGCGATATCATTGCCCCGAGGGCAGATAGAGTCTGCAAAGGAGTTAGGGCTTCCAAGATGTGGGACAGCCGGGCCGTAGAGTCTTCTGAGCATCCTGGTGGGACAGTGTCAGGAACAGCGCATCCATGCATGAAATGCAGTTCATTATCATTGAATAATAGAATCATAGAAGGGTTAGGGTTGGAAGGGACCTTAAAGACCATTGAGTTCCAACCCCCTGCCCTGGGCAGGGACACCTCCCACCAGACCAGGTTGCTCCAAGCCACATCCAGCCTGGCCTTGAACCCCTCCAGGGATGGGGCAGCCACAGCTTCTCTGGGCAACCTGTTCCAGTGTCTCACCACCCTCACATCAGAGAATTTCTTCCTGAGATTTAATATAAATCTCCCCTCTTTCAGTTTAAAACTGTTCCCCCTCATCCTGTTGCTCCCCTACCTGATCAAGAGTCCTTCCCCATCTCTCCTGGAGCCGCTTTAGGGACTGGAAGGGGCTCTAAGGCCTCCCTGAAGCCTTCTCTTCTCCAGGCTGAACAACCCCAACTCTCTCAGCCTGTCCTCACAGCAGAGGGGCTCCAGTCCTCTGATCATCTTCATGGCCCTGAAGATAATTATTTAGGATATCACCTTTTTGTGTGGAATGCCATTAGCAGCAGCAGCTATTCCTGTAGGAAAGCACCGGGATCTGGTCCCGTAAAATACCGCTTGCTGACATCTGATAGTGTACGGTGAGATAGGGCGAGCCTTTGAACTGGGTTCAACCAGGATGAAAAGGGTGCTGTTGCTTTTCTATTAAAGCCAGAGGATCTGAAAGCACAATATAAGGCGCAGTTATTTGGCAAGCGGATGCTCTGCCTGCTGAGTGGAACAGACACAGCGGGCTGAGAGGGGAGGAAGGCATGTCGCGTGACAAACAGCTAACAGGAGGATAATATCAAGTAGGTGCAGAGAGTTATTTGTTGCTTAATGAAGAGCCTCTCGAGGTTGAAAATTTACAGGCCTTTCACAGTTCAATTTCATCAGGGTATGGGATAAAAATAAGCATCGAGTCAGAGCGCGGTGATGTTGGGATGCACGGAGGAAGCAGCACAGACCTTGCAGACCTACAACATAAAATTATATTGACAAGGGAAGATGGACTGAGAGCCAGCAAAGGTCAGCTACGGCCTCGTATAGGGGTGGTAATTAGGCCACTAATTAGATTCTTAAGGGCAGGCTGGGGAAGGAAGAACGCTTTACAGTAGAAAAAGGAAGAAAACATTCCCAGCACGCTGTCAGACAGGCATTGCCGTTTCCCTTCAGAGCAATCTGCCTCATGATCACTACAACGAGCCAAGTCATCATCGAGATGGAATTCAAAAGATGGGTTGACATAGTGCTTAGTGACATGGTTTAGTGATGGGGGTTTTTTTATCAGAGGTAGGCTGATGGTTGGACAACATGATCTTAAAGGTCCCTTCCAACCTAAATAATTCTATGATTCTACAATACTATGAAGAGTTGTGTAAAGAATAATTATACTCCAAAACGGAAAAAAAAAATTGGTGGTGGAGTTTCTCTGGTTTTATCATCCTGAGAATTCAGTTTCATTGGTCAGAGATGTCATCTATTTCATCTAATTCATCTAATACACGTCACTAACACATGTACTCACAATTTTTTTTTTTTTTTTTTTTCCCCAGCATTGGACCTGAAAATGGGAGATTTGGAATGAAGGAAAGGACTTCTGGAGCAGCTAATAACCAAGTTGCAGTGAGTGTTATGGGGTGCTGGCCCAGAAAGTTTCTCAGAGGTCATCTTTTCAGCTCTCCACCAGCAGAAAGCACCAGGAGCTGTTGCTCAGCTGGTGACCGGTTTAAAAGAAAAAATAGATTGTCCTTCTTCACGCGGCAACACTTGCCAGGCTCAGCTGCAGGCCGGCGGTGGGACTTCTTGTTGCCTGAGGAAGTCTCCAGCCGAGCTGCAGGGAACAGAGCGTACGGGCGGAAAGGACGGCTCTTTGTTTTCCTTTGCTTTGGGATCGCTCTACCTTCACGGAGCTGCTGGCCTGAGATCCTGGATAAATAACTGGGCATGAAGCTCACCACTTTTTCTGCTGAAAAAATAATAAAAAAAAAAAAAAAGGAAAAAAACCCAGCAGAAATAAAACCTTGATTACAGAATTGGAAATTATGAAGAATGTGCCAGTAGCAAGAGGAAGAGGAGCACCCGGTTGGGCCGGGGTGGTGCTGCAGGCGGCTGGGTGGGGGTCAGGGGAGCAGTCAGCATCCTGCTACAGCCCCCTTGGGAGGAAACCCGCACCAGGACAACAGGAAAGGCTCCACAAACACAAAGCATTTGGGACTAAATATTGCAATTTGGGATGGAAAAGTTGATGCTTTAATCAATGGTGCCACATCAACTGAGGATCATTTTTATTTCCTTGAAGGAAGGGGGAAATGGACAGAAATGGGGATTTTATCTCGCAACAGACCTCCTGCCTTCAGTAAATGTGCAGGGAGTGCAAAGGGAGTTCACAACGTCCTGGTGACTGCCATGTGCCTTCCAAAGTTCACTGTTCAGTACTTCTATGTTATTTGCAGATAGTAATTGACAGCGGCAGTTTAATTAAACAAAACCAGCAAGACAGTTTCTTGCTAAAAGGGCAGACAATAATAATTTTCTAGAAATGGATCCCTCCAGCTCTCACTGAGGATAAACACTCGGAGCACTTGCACATTCTGATAAGTGACTTCAAGCCTGCGTTGTTATCTTGCCTTTTTTTTTTTTTTTAACTGTGAAGTTGTAGGGAGGAATAAAAAGAGCCAGAAATCTTTATTATTCTTCCTAAGGGATTCTTTGCATTCTACTTTGCACTGCTTCATCATATTACCTATTTTCACTGTACATGCTTTTAATAAATACTTATTGTTGCAAAGATAATAACACTCTTATCACATTAATGACTTTGCAGTAGTGTAAATGAAAATGAATATTAATAAAGTTAACAGTAACCTTGATACAGTAGAACACCGGTAAGTGGGAAATTTTCTCAGCGTTTTGTAGTACAAGAAAGCTTTCTTTTCTGTTTTTTTCTCTTCTAGCATGGGAAGGGAAAGTATATGAGATAGAAATTTAGATATCTGTGCAAAAGGCTCAATGATTATTTCCTATTATAGATCACTGCAGTCTGTTTTATTAAAAATATCCTCTCAGCCTCAATTCTTCCCTGAGGTATTTCTGCTGCCTACCAGCACTGCAATGAATGAATGAAGACACCATATGGGCACTTGTCTTCCAGTGTGTATATTGGTCTTTTGGGGTTCTGCATGGATCCCAGCATATGGGTCAGACTGACATTTCTTTTTTGATCCAGAAGAGGAAAAACCAAACAACCGACAGTGTTATAGCAGCCTTTCCAGGCAATTCTGCATTTTCTCATCTGAACAGCTATCCTTACCGTCGTTTCTCCCTACAGTGTGCACACCAGCTGAGCTTGTGGCAGCCTTAGCTGCAGCCAGGACATGCCAGACCAGCTTCACCACTGATTTGGCAGCTAGCACATGGTTTTGTTCCTGCACAGTCAAATGAAGCAAAGCCAGAGGTCATGTCCCTGGACAGTCCCACGCCCAGGCAACTTAGAACTTCCAGGAAGGCGCAGACGTCCTGTCTGCAGGGGATCTGCAAGTGCACGGTCTGTTCAGGCGGCTCAAGACACGTCAGACCTCCCGCATGTTTCCAGCCCATCTGTGCGAGGCAAGAGGAGTTGGCCTGGGATGGCCCAGAAACACTGGTCTGGCCATGAACGGTCTGTATGTTTGATCTGTGTTACTGTGGGAGACACATCAAACATTTCCAGAGGTCCTGCTGCTTTGTATGAACCACTGTAAATCCTGGACAAGTGGAGAAAATCCTGAAATTGCAGCCCATCAGACAAGATAAGTTGTGAAAGCAAATAATAGAATCATACAAAGGTTAGAGTTGGAAGGGACCTTAAAGGTCATCTAGTCCCAACCCCCCTGCCCTGGGCAGGGACATCTCCCACCAGACCAGGTTGCTCAAAGCCCCTTTGAGCCTGGCCTTGAACCCCTCCAGCGATGGGGCAGCCACAGCTTCTCTGGGCAACCTGTTCCAGTGTCTCACCACTTGCACATCACAGAATTTCTTCCCCAGATCTCATCTAAATTTCTCCTCTGTCAGTTTAAAACCATGGCCCTTCATCCTATCACTACATTACTTGATCAAGAGTCCCTCCCCATCTCTCCTGTAGCCTTTTAGGGACTGGAAGGGGCTCTCAGGTCTCCATGGGGCCCTTCCTTCTCCAGACTGAACCCCTCCAACTCTCAGCCTGTCCTCACAGCAGAGGAGTTCCAGTCCTCTGATCATCTTCGTGGCCTCCTCTGGACCTGCTCCAACAGGTCCATGTCCTTCTGATGTTGGTTGCCCCAGAGCTGGAGGCAGCACTGCTGGAAGGTCTTCCCAGAGCGGAGCAGAGAGGCAGAATTTCCTCCCCTCACCCTGCTGGCCATGTTGCTGGGGATGCAGCTCAGGATGCGGGGGCTTTCTGGGCTGCCAGCACACGTTGCTGGCCCATATTGAGCTTCTCATCCACCAACACACTCAAGTCTTTCTCCTCAGGGCTGCTCTCCATCCCTTCTCCACCCAGCCTGGATTTGTGCTTGGGACAAAGGCATTGTAGAACTCATTTAAAAAATTATTCAGCCACACAGAAGCTTGCTCTCTCTTACATTGCATCACTTTGCATTTTTTAAAAAGAGTCACCTGCAAGTAAATCATCAAACACAGGGATTTTTACATCCCTGTATGTTTCCCAAGCATTTTTCCTTTGTTCTCATGTAGGTTGAATTTGAGATTGGGAGCACATGAAACTGAGCAGTAAAGCTTTTTGCAACATTTTACTACAGCATACGCTGTGCTGACCTAAGAACTCCTATAGGAGCAATTGATACCAGCAGTACTATGTTCTGTAAAAGAGAGAATAACCTATTCCGAACAAAGAGCTCTCAAACATATGGTATTTTGTTAGTCTAAAGCGAGAGGTATGCCAATTTGCTCAAAGTGCAGGCAGAGGGAATAAGGATATTGCAAGATTTTGAATACTAAGCATAGAGATTTTAAATTTAAAAACCATGGGCTTACGTAAGGTTAAGCCTTGAGATTTTTGAAGCTTACAAAATCTGATAATTGTAGTTATTGTCTATACTGCACTGAACCTGTCACATTGTTCATTCACTTTTATAGTTTGTGGACATTTTTATACACTAAGGCATAAATTTAACAGAATAAACAGTAATGTAAAAAACTACAGATGGCAACCGCAGAGCAGCCAAGCATTGCTTCTTGAGACTGAATTTAACTTTAAGGTTTCCTGGTTTAGCAGCTGGCAGATCTCAAGCCTGACATTGCATTAATGTATCTTGAGTGCAGTCTTTTGGTGGAGGGAAGCGAGTGGTCAGATTCACAGAGAATCTCCATTAGATGCTGCTGCTACGTTACCCCAAAAATTCACTGATAACAACATCTCAGCAAAAAGTATACACATGTGTGTGGATATGGCAATCAGCCTTGGCATTCCAGTTTGGGGCAGGTAGCTGGTTTTTAAAATGGGACAGAGAGTATCAGCAAACAGCGGGAGACAGAAGTGACGAGACAGTTGTAATGAAGATGAATTGCACATGACAGCCTAGAATGATGTATTTCTCTGTTTCTAACCGGGAGATGTAAAGAGGGTGGCAGATGTAAATAAGGAGATGTGGCTTTATCACTGTGGGAAGCTGCACTAACTCAGTCAGTGACCCCTGGAGAGCTTAAGGAACTTTGCAAGATCTTGGCTTCGCTATGAGCATAGCCTTTTCTTCTGCACCAATACGAAAGTGTTACTAGCATTGGGTATAAATGAAATGTAGATGCATTTTACAGAAATATGTAGATTCCAGCATGCACATTCACCTCTCTACATTGGCATTGCTAATCCATCTTTCTCCACCACTCTGATTTACTACAGTCTTTAAAATGCAGACTAAGACCTCTCGGTAGTGTTTATGTCACTGTCATGTTTTCGTTTTGTCATGTTATTATGATTTCCCGCAGCCAGAAGCTGGCAGCCACTGTCTTAAGCATAAAAGTGAACTGAATGAATTAATAACAGCCAAAGGGTGTCGTGGCAACCAGAGGTGCGAAGGAAGGTGGCCACGTTTCCAAACAGCATGATTAAATATAGCAATATAACCTTGGTGAGTTAATACAGCATCAATTGCCCACAACTAACAGGATAATTTCACCATTCAGAAATACTCCAGGGAAATAAACATTTCTCATCAGTGCCAGGAAAGCCAAATCATTAACGAACAGAATGATGATGAAATGCAGAAAGTCTTGGTTCTTGAGCAAAGCACATTAGTTTCTGGGACATGAGGCTCATTTGTAATAGGGAACTAATTCATATAATCAACACAAAGACTATTTTCTGAAATAAAGACTGAATTCTGTGCCAGTCCTTCTATGCGAAACACACTCACAAATGGTATTTTTGTGTCCAGGAGTGGGTATTTAGATGCCTAAATATCCATTTCTGAATACCAATGGGCAGTTTGCCTGTGAAACTAGAAGAAAAGCAGCAGGGAGATGGCTTTTCCAAAGCTGAACTCCCCGGTGGTGCTTCTTGGCTCTCATTTTGAGGAGAACTGGCTTGGTGTGTTTCTCTGTCCTCAGTAATTCTGGGTAGAATTCACAGGCCATTGAAGTGCTCTATGGCACCAGTCCGAGCTCTCTGAATAGGGATGAGACTATTGCTCTGTCTCATCTGCTGTATAGTAACGCTGGACGTTAATATTTCACTTTTCCCCAGAAGTTCTCAAAGCTCGTTTCAGGCCTAATTAAGGTTCACATCACACTTAAGAATGAGGCAGATATCCTAATGACAGGAAAAATGAGAACAAGAGAAGCGGAGGGACTTGCTCAATATCACACAGTTGCAGTCCTGAGACTGAAACGCAAAGATCACAAGTCTCAGTAGTTTGCTGTAACCACTAATGAATAATAATGACTGACCATATTGATAATTAATAGCACTTTCACTGAGCATAATACATGTAAAGTGCTGCTGGAATACTAATTCACTCACCCTCACTCATCGCTGGAGAGTATGAGTGGTCTTTGTCCTCCAACCCACTCCACTTTGCACATGTGGAGGACCAGTGATTTATCAGACATTGCTCTAGAGCAGAAAGCTGAGCATGGGAATGGTGGCTGGATTAGCTATGAAAGAGGATGCTCACGGTGTCTGGCTTTCGGCATATAAACTGCCGTGCCTGATGTAGGGGTGCTTGAGCTGAGGATGTGGTCTCCCTTACTGCCAGCAGAGAGAAGCAGGCTCCATTAGAAGCCCATTCAAAGCATCTGAATTAGAAGCTCTTTCTCTCTGCTGAGCCTCTGGAGAGCCTAACATTAGAGGTCTCAAGCTAGACATGTGAATACTCTTCTCTAAGGGGTTATTATTATTCCCATTTTGCAGGTGGGTGAACTGGAAAGGACAGGACTGCGCTAAATTAAGTGAGCTGCCCACAGTAGTTAGGCTCCCTCTTCGCATCCCCATAAAACCCCCTGGAAATGTGTATGAGAAAAAGAATGCAAAGCTGAATAAATCTCCAGGGAATATGTTTTGGTTGTAAAAATGCAGAGACAGTATCGAAATATCTCAAAATGCTCTTGGAATATATGGTGAGTCATGAGCGCCATATATTAAATGGTCAACGCTTATTCAACAGAAGTAATTTCTCATGCGAGATCACAGGAGTCACAGGAGTTGGCTTTGCACCAAACTGCCTGATTCAGCAAGATATTAGCAGTGAGCAGAAGCTCTGCTCTTACGTCTCAGCTTTTAGGCACTGGGAGAGCGGAAGTAACCAGCATGAGGAGAAGCTTTACAGATTCAAGTATGGCAGTGTTTTAACTATGTGAGTAGAAAATCATGAGAAAAAATAAATGCGTTAAGAATAGATAATATATGTATGAAATTCACCCTTCCCATCCTGTTTCTTCAGCTTGTATGATGGAGACTGGATTTTATCTCTCTGTTTTCTGCCATCTCTGGTATTTCTCCTAAAGCCAAAATTCTGTTGCAACTATGGTAGTCATTAAAAATTCTAATGTAAGAAAGTGTTTATCAGTTCTATCGTTGCAGGTGGACTGGGAGAGTGATTGCAGATTGAAATGACTTTGCAATGAAGTCTGANAAAAAAAAAAGGCAGAAAAAAGGAATATTCATGTGTTCTGAAATTAGTGGAAAGAATAACACTTGGAGAAAACATCTATCATTATGTCAGCAAGGAGGAATGTCATTTATCTTTGTAATAATGGTTTTCATAACTTTGAAGGTAAAGACAGTTGATTTATCTTGATTTTTTTTTCTCATATAACATCTAGCAAGTGAAATGACTTTATTTGTATACCTAAGATGAAAGCTAATCTAGCAGAAGCATGTTTGGACCTTCATAACTTCATCTCTCAGTAGCTGTACGGGGTCAGGGCCCATTCGCTGGTCCTGAGGGAAAGCAGCATGACAGGGGCCATCTCTGCACAAGCCAACCCTCTGCATCAGGCTGACCTCATGCATCGACCTCACCAGTGACTTCATACCTTCGGGAACAATTGTGACTATGCTGTTCCCTCAACCAGGTACCGTCTGGGCTAAAATGGAGCGTGTAAAAGCACGGCAGAGAGGGACCTCATCAGATTTTTGTTCCTCCCTGCCCTAATACTGCCCAAGTAGCAGCTTGTCATCAAGTGTGAGTGATGCCATGTCCTCCTCAGATCCCTTCTAGTAGAGGTACAGGGTCTGCTCTTCCTACATCAATTTCTATCGCAAGAAATGGCACATCCTTACGGTAGGCACTCATCCCACAAACTCAACATTAACAAACCAGCCTTGGCACTTGAAATATTTACACATTATGGCTAAAAAGTCGGTTTTGTGTCCAGAAATATGGGCTGTTTATCAAGAATGTAAATAATTCTTAAGGAAAGATTCATGTGTGTGTGCTCATCCACGCACATGTGTTGTATTTATATTTGCTTCATGCCACGATCTGATTTTTTCAACTCTGAAGCCCCTGCTGAAGGCTGGGATTTGCCAGGAAATTCATGTTTAGGCATGAATGAGGAGAAACAGATGGGAAGGAGGAAAGAATACAGTATGCAGGGAAAACAGCTTATAAAATACAGTTAAACCGATTTTTCCTGAGGTAGATAGAATGGTAAAAATTAGTTAAGGAAATAAGGCACACATAATCCAAGCACTCATTAGAACGTATCCCTGATCAAATTTTAAATGCTCTATTTTGAATTCAGAAGACGGAGGAGGAGTAATAAATGACATGAAAGTAAAAACTCCAGGCATTGGAGTGCACATGAAATGGCCCAGTGACCTACAATTCCCTACCAGTGGCTCAGAGATGAAATATATTAACATACATAATAGACCTGGAGAGTGACAGTTTAAATATATGACACAGAGGGGGAAAGCTTGTTCTGTAACAGAAACTAAATGCCTCCAAGAGTAACAATCGTCGCTCCTCATTCACATGAGCAATAGGAAATAATGGGGTGGTTCATTTGGGAGAGGAGAAGCCAGGAGCAGAGCTCCTGTTGGCTTTGGTGGCAGCCATGTGTGCCTTTAGTCAGGATCCACACACAGCAGTGACAGAGAAGACACCTGATCATTTTAGCAGAGATCTGAGAGGTTTTACTCTGTTACCTGATCATTTTAACTGAGAGGCCCTAGAGCATATTTCCCCATTTAGTCCTTTAGTCCTTCGTAGCTACCTCAAGCTTTTCTGTAGCCAAAGCTCCTGAAGTGTTACGGATTTCTAAAGACCTTTTCTTTTTATTAAAGCCAACGGTTTAAATGAGAGCCTGAACCAACCCTATGTCAAGCTCCTTGGCTGCTGGCTCACCTAGTTTTACCGTTGCTGTGGTGAGCCCTTGGTTGGTGTCACCTAAGAGTTACAGGAGCAGTGGTGTGAAGCCTGTCAGGCCATCAGCACGCATGAGCTATTTCTGGTGCCGGTTTGAACCCATCTCCATTTGTCTTCTGAATCGTAACTCCTTGTTCATATGCCTTTAGAGAATGGCAGAGCTGGGCGTGCAGCAGGTTTAAAAGCTTTCCCGGCCCTAGGAGTTACACACATGCATTTCCAAAAGCAGCAGGCTTCAAGCCTTCTCCTTGTATGTGGTGCCACAAAAGCATTATGGCAATTCTGAGTGCTGAACCATTTAAAACCTATTTTAATTGATTCCTGACTACTTCATGATTCCAGCATATTGTTAAATCAGCAGTAGATAAAAGTGGCAGGAGGTAACATCTTTTGTATTGCTGCAGGGAGATCACACCTAAAATAAGGCATTAAATTCTGGGAACCTCATTGCCAGAGAGATGCAGACAAATTGGAAGAAATTCATAGGAGAGCAATAAAAATGATTAAGGGTCTAAAGAGACTGAGTTATGAGTGAAGATTAAAGGAACTTAATATGTATCGCTTGGCTAAATGATGACTAAGAGGGAAACGATATCCTTCAACAAGTACTTGGAGGGCATAAATATCACTAATAAAAAGGAATTCTTTAGGCTGCTGAAGGACATACAACTTGGGATAAAAGGATGGTGCTAGGCAAAAGGAAGCCGGCTCCCAACATACATCATTAAAATCTAACAGGCCGTTTGTGGGAAACTAAATTCTGACACGTTTATCTAATCATGTTACAGTATTCATTTTTGCCTATTCTAGGAAAAAAGGAATTGTCTTCAGTTAAAGACCGAGCATGAACTCCCAGACGCACACAAGGAATACACGTGCCAAGAAGAATAATTCCCATTCCAAGTTGGGAAAACAGCAAAAAAGCATTCTGAGTATTTGAAGGTTGATATACCCTTTACTGAGACCCGAAGGTTGTATAAGATATGAAATTAGTGATCTGTATTTTAGGAACTTGTCTGTTGCCAGGATACCATGGGGAAAATAAAAAGTAATAATGCATTTCTTTAAAACACACACATTCCGTTAATTCCAGTGAGAATTATACCAATACTTTAATGGGAGAGCAGGCCACTAAGAAGTATAAATCTTCATGCAATTTTCTCATCGGACCAACTCACAGCTCAAAAATCCAGCCTCAGCACTGGAAGAAGAGGTGACATAGTCTCCGTGGGTGACAGGAGATGCACATCCTGACCCCAGCCTGTGCGTTCAATGGGACTGAATGTCTGTGTGACATTGGGCTTTGCTGTGCCTCTGCTCAGCAGCGTAGCAGTGTAAGCCCTAAAACTGTTAAGTACAACATATATATCACCTTGTGGTTTTTCAGACTTACTGCATGGAAACTCCCTGGCTGAATTTAGAGGTCCCCACCCAGTAAATTATTTGCTTCCAGCTCTAGCTCCCCCTTTGCTTTCCGGGGCAAAGAGGGAATCCTGAACCTGCTCGCTCAGGCAAGTCTCTTGGGGAGCTCGGCATGTTTGTTTGCTCCTCGCGGCTCATGGCAGAAGAGGGGACAGAGAAGTTTGGAGGAAGTTTTCATCTTTTCCTGTCCCAGCCCACATCCGTTTCTGGTGAGATTACACTTTGATGCAAAGGTATCAGTTTCTGCGGGTACCCTGCAGCAACATCCCTTGAGAAAAGCTTTGGAAAGCAGCGCCTGGTGAGGGGAGGTCATGGGAAAAGGGTTCCCCAAAAGCAGCAGGGGTGGGAAGCAAAGGTCTCCCAGGTGCTTGTGGGCAATGAACTTCTTCCTCCAGTTTTCGAGGCTGGGAGAGAAGAAACGCAAAGCAGAAACCTCTGCCTTTCTAACCCCTTGTTGTGAGAATAACCTAAAGATGCTGATGCTGTGACAGGCACGTGGAGGAAGAGCAGTCCATTTCCCTGGATTAGCATCCCATTACAGCACTGCTCTGAGGACACAATCTGATTTGTTTATCCCAGAGTTAAATGTGGTTATAAATGCACAGTTCTGTGGCTGTCAAACCCAGTCACCAGCCCTCTTCACCAGATTTCTGCCCCAAACTGTGGTCAGCAGCAAGAAAACTCCTCTGCACAAAAAAACCCAAAAAACCCCACCCTTAAAATTCACACACTTGCACTCCTAGTTGTGTGCTTGTTTTTCAACACTACTAAAGGGCTTTCCCATCTTTTTTTTTTTTACCAGATAAACCTGCTCAGAGGTAAAAAATATGGACAAACTTGATTTAAAAGTGAGATGATCCTTTATATGTTGCAGAGTAAGCATGGCAACCAGCAGAAATCATATTTACAGAGACGGAGGTCAGGATCTTTCTATGAAAACCAACCCAATCAGAGAAGGTTTGACTATAATTTCTGTATTGAAATATCTTCATTTCTTCCTTTTCTGAACATCTTCACTAATGAGAATTAAAGCCTAGTCTTATTTTTTAGGTTTTTTTTTTCTTTAAGAGTATTTAAGAGTATTAAGAGTATTTATTCTAACTGATCTCCTGACAATCATTGTTCATGGTAACACGATTTATTACACCACAAGGTTTTGTATTTTCCTCCCCATTTCACCAGACCACATTGAAGATAGCTTGCAAATATCCATGAGATGGGTAGGCACAACCTTTACGGAGTGCCTGGAAGTTTGTGCTACCACGAGTAGATACAGCCATCACAATATTTACTCCAGCTGAAGGCTGGTGAAGAGTAGCACAAACAGAGACTTCCCCAGAGAATGAAGATCTTGTTTTCATGACAGCTTCTTTGATTTTTTTTTTTTTTAAATACATAGAAAGGAAGGGAGTATAACTATCCAGAAATCTGGCTAAGCATAATTGCTATTCAGAGCATCCCAAGAGGCTTAAAAAGGCCTTGGAGGGCAGCATATTTAACCCAGACCAGAAACACTGAATATGCATGAATATTCTATAAAACACTGGTTTCACTCAGTCAGGTGTTTTCTTCTGTGAGATTATTTTTAGCTAAGAATTAGGTGAGAATCGGATGTGGTGTGAACTGAGATACATACAACGTGCTGTAGGAAACCTGTGCACGTGTGATTTTTAAGTCAGTCTCCTAGTTATTTATGTATGATCTTACAGGTGTATAATCACCCGTTTGAAATCCTTAAACTGTTTGCCTCCCAATCACAGCTGTGTAATTTGGAAGCTTCTGTTTTGCATTTCACTATTAAGTTACCTATGGTTTCACTTCAAATCAGACTCCCACAGATTTGTGTAAGTTTTAGACGCTTCTGAAAGCTGTAACCAAAGATCGACCTGATCACCAAAGGAGATACTAAAATACAGTGTTCACTCTTCTTTCATATTTAGCGCATGCTTCATCACCCCAGCTTCTTAGAAATAACGTTAACTGAATTTTAAATATGTGGATTTAAGCCCAACAGTGGATTCACTTTGTGTTAGGAGGGAAATACGTAGAACTTTGCTCCTCCACTCTGCTCAGACCAACCTTGGCCAACCCCAGACAGTCACAGCTGCGCAACAACCTCTGATACCATCAGCTTTGCAAGCGTTGAGTTAAACCTCCATGTGAAAGTACATCACAGAAGTTATGTGCATATATCACATGGATGACTTAATAAGCAGACTATACATTTACATATATATATATGTGTGTGTGTGTTTGTGTGCATGGGAGGATCCCCTTGGTCGAGGATGGACCTCACAGTGAGAAGATTTTGGCTTCTTAGCCTGTGTTTGTGCCAAATTCAGAATTGGACCACAGCAGTAGGTGTTGCGTGTGGTCTGCCAGGTACATAGCATCAAAATCTGACTTACTTAAGTGATGGAGACCCAGCAGCCGATGAGCAAACACATCTCCTCTGCTCCCCCACAATTTGGGATGCTAGTTCTGCCTAAACACCGTTTCCCTGGACGGCTCTAATTTCCCGTAGGATCACCCAGCATAGGCCCATCTCCATCCCAAAGGCTTCCCAAACAGCTGGTTCTGCCGGCACCGGCGAGCCGCGGGGGCGATGCCCGCTGGACCCTTCCCAGAGATGAAGGGGGGGTGACCCACTGGGGTTCCCCACCCCCGCGGAGCCGACGGGGCTGAGCCGAGCGGCAGCACGCCGCCTCCCGGGCTGCGCAGCGCGGCCGGGGCTGCTCCCTCCCTCCCTCCCTTTTCTTCTTCCTCCTCCTCCTTCTCCGCCCCCCCGCAGGGCAGAGCCGGCGGAGGCGGCGGATAGGAGGACGAGCGGACGCGGAGCGGGACGGAGCCGGCGGAGGTAGGTGCACCGAAAGGGTGATGGGGGGCTCTCCGGGCCGCGGCACCCCAAGTTTGGAGGCGGCAGGACTTTGCGGGAAGTTGAGCGGTCGGCTCCGCGTGGTTGGGCTCTCGGTACGGCGGAGCGGAGCCCCGGGGACGCCGTTCTCCCGCCAGTGTAGCCGGGCTTCGGAGGTGCGGAGACCCCTCCGGCTGTCCCCACCCCATCCGCCCCACTCCAGGGGGAAGCCTAGCCGTGATTGCCCAGCAATGTGGGGGGTGAAGGGGGGAGGCGGTAGGGTAGACGGGAGTGTGTGTGTGTCCCCCACTCCGCGGGTGGGTCCCCGGGGCACCTCGGGACGTCCCTGGCGGGGAGCATCCCCCAGTGCTTGGCAGCAGGGTGAGCGGAGGGGGGGGCACGCAGTGCTTTCTGAACATGTTGGTGCTCCAGAGAGGACGGAATGATGACAAAGATAATGCCATTTGCTGTCATCTGTGCTGGGCAGGTCCTGCTGCCAGCCGGGGAGCCGCGCAGGGGCTGATTGCTCTGGTTTCTCGGAGGGGTTTGGGAGAGGAGACACTTAGAAAAGAGGCTTTTTCCAAAAGCTTCATTTCATTCCGGCGGCGCATCCTATCTAGAATGAAACCGTGGATGGATGTTGCCATTCACAGATGCATATTTTTAGGCGAAGAGGGGGTATTTCTTAAATGCAAGCTGTTGGCTGTTAAAAATAGCTTCCTGGCATGCTTCTGCTGAGAATGCAGACAAGGTTCAGTGACGGGTTATTATGGCTAGAGCCTGTTGGGCAACAATTCACCAGCTGAACTTTGGTGTTGCCATATATGCAGGGGGGTGTTTTTTGGTGGTTTGGGTTTTTTTTGCTCTTTTTTTCCCCCCTCTGCTGCTTCATTGTAATACAACAGCCGTACTCTGCAGTGAATTGACTTTCTTAGACACTGCTACATTTGTAGGTTAATAGGATGGATGGTAGTATCCCTAGGTATGGTGCATCTAAACACCTACCAAACTTTCAGATATAAAAATGCATTTACTTACTGGTTTGGTTTTTTTATTCTTCTATGCTTCTGTGGCCTAATATTCCCTTCATATTGATTTGCTTACATGTAATATAAGATTGGTTTCGCTTCTTGAATTGTTAGCCAGACCAAAAAATAAAAAAAATTCATTATCAACATTATCAACTCCTGTAGAACGTGCATGTCGTTTTTTTGTATTTTGTGACTTAAAAAAAGCCAAGTGGTCAGGTGAACAGATTACCGATTAAAACTCCGAGTTTGCTGGAACTGTTCATGAAGAGTAAATATTTTTAAGCAAATGCTTAATTGAAAAGCACTGTGCTTGGTACTAACTGGGGGCTACTTCATCTCTGGCAAAAAAGGAAATTTCCATCAATAAGAGGTCACAACATATATATGGGCTAGACATCTGTATTTATATCTATGCTATTTATACACATTGATACATGTATTTTATAGATAGACAGAGACACACATATACACACACATACATTCACTTACTAACAGTAAATACTGATGGAATAGTGTTGTCTCAAAGCCTTTTTTTGCCTGTGATTAAAACGTTGTCAAATGTCTCTTGCCCTGAGAGCTTCTCTGCTGCTGCTGGTGCCATTTCACTCTTGGGCATTGAGTCAAAGGATTCATCTGGCCCTTCACGTGCCAAAAGAAAGAAAATCAATTTGAATGCAGAAAAGAGGAAACCGCTTGCATGAAGATTTAGTAGAGAAACTACCTTTTTTTTTTTTTTTTTAATGACACTTAGATCCTGTGTCTGTAAGTGTAGTCACTGTCCAGTTCTGAATAAAGAACAATAACAAAATAATTTTATGATTCAAATTTTGTAATAGGAGG
Source organism: Nycticryphes semicollaris (assembly GCA_013400055.1). Lineage (NCBI taxonomy): Eukaryota > Metazoa > Chordata > Aves > Charadriiformes > Rostratulidae > Nycticryphes > Nycticryphes semicollaris. Next base: position 264,657 of record VXBJ01004035.1, on the reverse strand, counting down.
ACTAATTTCGAATTCAGAGGGGTTTTTTTGGTGGTTTGTGACAGGAGTGTGATGAAACAGTGGAGAGTTATGTGACAAAACCCAATTCCACTAATGCAAAGGAAGACAGTAATGGATTTTATCTTGCTGCTAAACAAAAAGTCAGTATCTGGAAACTATAAATGAGAAGGTTGAAGCAGAATCTCATATTCAGATTATTTCCATTGGAGTTATGTAATCCTCTAGCAGCATTAGCAAGGATGGGATTATGCAGGCATAATCATAGAGATGGAAATAAGATACTGCTTGTATTTTAACATTGTGGTAAGCAACCTGTGACAGAATCTCTGTGAGAACCAGGACTTTGAGTGGGCAAAAAGGTTAGCACAAAGTGGGGAAATCCCAGGTGGTTTCAATGTTATTGCAACATGTTTTTAAAGGTACTGTACTGGTGCCCCAGTACTAAAGTATTTCTCAAAGGACTTGTTTAAGATCAATGTGTTGGTGGCAGCAAACTCATCCAAAGTCTGTGAAGTATTGCTAATCATGACACTATAATAAGGATTTCTTACCAAATTCTTCTGCTTATTTTCCTGTGCTGAGTGCTTCTTCATACATTCGTAGGAGCAAAAGTCTAAGAAGCTGTAACTGAGCACTGTGTTACCGTTATGTTCTGTGTTTTTAAAGGTGTCTCTACTTTCTTCAGAGATAAGCCAGTAGCAGCAGCAGCCTGAGCTTGCCTAAATGACATATTGATTTAGGAAGTGAGAACATCCGACTGTGTTTCTCTTTCAGTACAGATACATCACTCGGGTGAAGAGAGCCATGACTTAAACAGGTGCTGCTATACTCCCTCTCCCTCCCAAGTCTTAATTACCCTTACAATTACTGTATCCTTAAAGGCTGTGTAACCCACAATCAGAAACTCCGAGGAAATGTGCTGTTAAATCATTCAGTGCTACTGTGGGTACCCAGGTGATGTGCATCACCCAATTCCCAACATCCTATAGAGTTTGCAGGAGCTGTGCCTTGGCTTGAACTGGGCCCCCTAATTGCTGTCTTCAGGCTTCAGTTTTGCCCTTAATGCACCTATTTTCCTCTCTACACCCATCTATTTTCCTCCCTGCTTCGCACAGTGAGGGATAACTCTGAATTTCCACCCTACTGCTTGGCTGGAGTTATGTTGCTCAGCTGGAAGAATCCAAAGTGCTGTGGAAAAACAAGGCAGATTTCCAATATGAGAGCTTATTTCAATGTTTGGGTGGTTTTTTTTTTTCACTGCTCTCCCCCACAAATTAGTATTTTTTATTTATTTATGTGTTTTAGTGAAGTGCACTGTTTTTCTTACCAGTGAAGTGCAGTGCTGGATTTGGCGTCTAAATACAGCTATTCACGCGAGGGGAAGGAATCTGTAAACTTCTACTAGTTCTGATCTCACAGCAGCCTGAATTGCACCAATCTCTCCACTTACACTGCAATTCCACTAAAATTAACTAATTACCTATAGCACTCTTGACCCGTCCCCTTCAAACTATGTAGGGCTGTCCGTGTGCGTAACAGCAAGCGTGTTGTCCAAGTCACACTCTACGTCCCTCTGACCTTTTCGTTTGTGTTTCCTGGGCTGAAAGACGTGATTGCAATTCTGTCCCAGTTACTTGCTTTGGTTTTTACATGGGAGGGAGATGGGAAAGCTCCCGCGGCGCTGGAGGGCAGCAGGCGGGTTGCAATGGGAGCACTGTAATCCTTTGATTACACAGCTGTGCCTGACATGCCACTAAACAGCACTTTAGGGGCAAGCAGTTAATGTAGTCTTGCCGTGGGATATTTATTAATTTATATAACACCTGGTTTCCAGCAGCTGTTGACTGTGGTTTGTAAGCTTTAGTTATAAGGAGCGTGGCATCCTCTGGAAGAAGGAGATTACCACTGGTGATACCTAGTGAGAAATAACAGAAAGAAACATGATGTCCAGCTGGGTATGGGTGGCTGATGGCAATGACAAGTAGGTGGTGGTGAGAGACCAGATGTGATGATGAGTGTGAATAGGAGTGAGGGGTCCATAGCAGGCTCTGTCCCAATGTTCTACCTCTGTTCCCACTGTGGCAGCACACCAGAGGTTGTGGATTTCCCAACCATAACACATTGCCCTGCCTCTTCCCATTCCCAGATCCAGCTTATTAAAATTCCCACAACAGCTTCACAGAATCACAGAATGGCAGAGGTTGGAAGAGACCTTCAGAAATCATTTAGTCCAACCCCCTGCCAAATCACCCAGAGCAGGTTGGATAGGAAGGCATCCAGCTGGGTTTTAAATATCTCCAGAGGAGAGCCCACATCCTCTCTTGGCAGCCTGTTCTGGGGCTCTGGCACCTTCAAATAAAACAAGTTTTTCCTCATGTAAAGATGGAATTTACTATGTTCTAGTTTGTACCTGTTGCCCCTTGTCCTGTCTCCTTAAATGAGTCTGACCCCATCCTCTCGGCACCCATCCTTTAGGTATCGATAAGCATTGATGAGATCCTCTCACCGGCTTCTCTTCACCTGGCTGAAATGCATGTTAGAATGTCCAGAAATATTTTCTTTTGAGCTCCTGGTGCAGCAAACCTTCCTCCCTTGGTTTGCAGAGAGCAGCTAAAGCCCCTGCAGCATCAGGGATGGTGGAAGGCACTTGGCTACCAAGGTGCTGCCTTCTGCCCAGTGGGGTTCCTTGGAGAGGAGCACAGTCCTGTGAAGAAACGTGGTGATGGAGAGGTAGGGAAGTGACACAGGCCTTCATTCTTTTATATACCAAGCACCACTAAATACACCTTATTCTACAATTGAATGTGCTGTCATTTGGACTCATTGAATATGCCATTTTATAGATAAGGGTGGGGCTTTTTGTGCCAATTCTGTATCTAAGGTAGGTTGTTCCTCACTGTACAAGGTGCAGATCTGTACCTAAATAGCAAGATACTAAAACTGACATTTTCCATTTGCTTCACGCCTTCCAGTAGGGAAAAATATGTGTCACAAGGAGATATTTTTCCTGTAAAAAAATTTGTTGTTCAGTGTGGGTGAGTGTACCCTGCTATCTTACCATAAAATTAGAAAACCTGATGAGATTGAATACTTTTGTGTTATTAATTTTTTTTGCATATATTGGCGCATGGCTTAAATCTGCTAAGTTTAAGTTAGACCTGGTGACTTCTCAGGATTGCATGGAATATACGGAAGGACATTTCTTTCAAATAATGGCAGTTGTTGTGTTACTGCTGAGTTTTAACTGGGAAGAACTGGGAGAGCAAACATAAAGAGTCAAGATAAAATGTAAGGTTCAAAGATGTACAGAGAAACCAAGATAAGACTGCTTTGAAAAAATGCAAGTTCCTGTAAGATATGTAGGAAAAATAATAAATCTTTATCTTCAACGTGTGCTTGCCTGGTAGATGGTAGCGTTGAGAGAGTGCTGTGAAATTGGGCAGCACTTTAGATGAGAGCTTGCAATATTGGATGGTTTCTGTTGATTGAAGATGATAATGTCCTCGTATGTTCTGCATGCCCAGTTAAAGTTCAGATCTTGGAGCAGGATGGATGAAAAAAAGCACTTAATGAAAGTGCTTGAGATCTGGCACCAAATTAGTAGTGAGATACCAACAAACAAGAGAGACCTCAAGAAAATAGTAATAGAAATCAGGATTCTGGAAGGTTTTGCACATGTTTTGAAGAAAGTGTAAGAGCCCAGTGTTAACCTTGCTGTGCCTAAGCTAGGCTATAACAGCCTACGAGTGCCAGAATTTATTGATCTGAAGAAGGAGAAGGAATATGTTTGACTGGTGCAGCCAGAGGAAAGCTAGAAATGGGAGGAAATGGAGAAGGATAGTTTAATAGATTATTAGGAGTGTCTATCGCTTAATGAGATGGCTTTGCCTGCAGGGCCAGCTCCTTGCAGGAGCACTTCATCTCTGAAAATCCTTTAATAGGTCTAAAACCCACTTTTTTTTTTTTTTTT